>JAGQAX010000006.1:14190710-14566207 GCA_019142605.1 Cephalopholis sonnerati
AGTTTGACCAGAATCACAATCAACTTTACAGGCCAGGCATGTTGACACATATGTAGAATTTGACTATAGAGTACACACATAGTAACTAAAACAAGAGAATAACACTTAAGAAAGACATGCACACAAACATTAGCTGTTATCTAAAGGTGAGTTTGTATGAAATAGAAATAGCAATGTACCCCTAAACAGGTGGATAGCAAACATTTAGTGTGTATATAGGTAAAATTGTGACCTGGTTTGCACTGTACTGTATGAGTAGAGGAAGAGTGCATTGCAAAGAACACTGGAATTAACATTTCTGGGACTGGCGGCAAACTATGACCAGTAAACAGAGTAATATGTGCATACCATTAAACATTTACTGTAATAAGTTATGTATGTACAGTAAGATGATATCTGTGATCAATTTTGTTTTAGTTTAGAAAGAGAAAAATTAACCTACTGTCTGACCCTTCCCTTAGACAATAGAAGGAAGAAAAATATTAAGAACAGTAAAATTATTTAATGTTTTATTGCACGAATATGAATTTTCAAACCATAATCAGCAAAGTAATTTCAGTGGATTTAACTGAGAGTGCCCCCTGCTGCTGTTTTGACTCAGCATGTCAAAGACAAGTTGGAAAAAACATGAATAAACGCCTCAGCAACTGAAAGGAGAACGTCTTTAAGCAAGGCCTTTGAAGCATTTAACATTACTTTCACCACCCTTGGCACAAGAACTATTAAAGTACAGTGCTTTGCATCATCTGACCTATGAAAGAATAAGTAACTGTGATTATTTGCCACTTAAATTCAAGTCTGCCGAGGAAATACTTCTGCAAAAGCTTGCCAGTAAGCCTGCCCATGTTCTCAGTGTCAAACGCTGTACATGCACATTCCTCTCTTCTTCACAGTACATTTTGTGTTACAGGAGACAGACACAGTCTCATGTCTGCTCCTACATGTCTGCATGCATGTGTGTGTGTGTTTTTATATGTATGTCTCTGGAGCCATGAAGCGTCGCCCTCCTGACGGATGAACAGATGTTTGGTACGAGAGGAGACACCTTAACGTTGTCTGACACTCATGTGTAAAACCCGTAAAACAATAGGAGCATTTAGAGGCAAATTTATCCCTAAAATAAGTGGAGGGTTTCAGCTGAATAACCTGTCCGCCCTCTTCACCCTTCTCCTCACCCTCCCCTCCATCACCTCCTCCTCCTCCTCCTCCTCTGTTTGCAGCCTCATCCGGACCGCCTCCCTGCCCAATCCCACTTCCCAGCCCAAAAATAATACAACAACAGGATTAATAACAGCATGCATTCACTCAGACGGCCTGTTGAGTGTTTGGATATTTACACAGCAGCTCCGGGAGGAAAAGTACAGGGGTCATTAGGCACATTCTTCTATTTCAAAGCTGTTAAATCTGTAATGATGTGTAAATGGTCAGGCTCAGGGAGTCCTTGTCCTGCCCAGGTAAACATTGTTTCCTTCTTTCAGGATGTCAGACGCTCAGCTGTGTAACACCAGGAGGAGAGCAAAAATATTCAGTCGTTTCCACTGTGCTCAAAACAAACAGCTTCTCGTCTTTGCTATAAACAAACAGTCCTCTACAAAGGTAAATATACAGACCACATACGCAGACAGAGAAACACAAGCTGGCATCAAGTTATTTCACAAATGATGGAGGCTCCGACTGCAGACTTTACACACACAGCAGGAAGCGTTCAAATCAACACTTCAGTGTGTCAGCGGTTGTTTATGTGCAGATTTATACTTCATTTAGCACTTCAGTAGTTTTGACCAGCTGTTAGAGGGCTGACTCAGCTCTGTTGATTACCACTGTTACTTCAAATCACTGTATGATTCATAGCTGGACGCTTGTTCAATGTGTTATTATTTGTCCTCTCATGGAGCTGACGTGTGAGTCCATACTTGTGTAAACATGTTAAATCAATTCTGAAGGATGCTTATTTATATAAACACTGGCACCGCCGTGTTGATTATCACGCTGTCAGAGTTAAGAGAGATTTATCTCCTCAATCCCACAAACCGGAGGTGGGAGTCATTGTTCTGTAAGTCACAAGTAAGTCTCAAGTCCAAAGTCAAGTCCCAAGTCCTAAACTTTGAGTTTTGAGTCCTAAACAAGTCATAATGTGCTCTTTACTACATGTAATGCCATTTCAACAAAATAATAACAATATATTAAATTCACAAAGGTCATGAGTGCTTTTAAAGTATTGTATTGATTCGTTAAAGCAAGTGCAACTAAGCTTAATCTTAAAAAAGTGGTGCTGACATTTCACTTTCATAACATGTAGTACTATTTATCAGTACCACAACAGAATGAATTTTGTGTTTCTGTCCAGTCTTAACTATCATATATTGGAAAAATGTCTGTAACTTTCTGTCCTCAAATTTGTAAGACATTTCCCGTACTGCTAGGCTTATCTTAAAGAGCTGTTGTATGTTGTCGCATGTTTATGGTCTATGTCTAAGATAAAAAAGACACAAGTATGCGAGACACAAGCAGATTGATTTGTGGCACACTTATTGAAATAAAATAAAATAAAATAAAATAATAAATTAAATTTTAATTAAATCAAATTAAATAAACTCAAATTAAATTAAATTAATTTCAGTTTAATTCAATTCAGTTTAATTCAGTTCAATTCAATTCAATTCAAGTCAAGTCAATAGATTTTTATTTATCCCGTAGGAAAGAGAATGCTTCAAATTACAGTAACCATTTTTTTAAATGTTCACAACCAGTAACAACCAGTGGGTTCCCTGGGTCAGAGTCACTCACTGGGCCCAGTTTTAGAACACAGAGTGTTAAATATCTGGCAAAATATACAAATATACAAGATAGAAGTGTTCCCAAGGAGCAAAGGCAAAACCAGTTCCTGATAAAGTCACAATTGGAGTAAGATCAGTACAAGAGTTACTAAAAATGAACCAAAATGGTGGAAACTACATACTACACTACTTCTTAGTCTTTGTGCCTGGGGGAAGATATCAAGTTTTACGTCAAAGTGAAGTCATGAGTTGTTGGTGTTGAAGTCCAAGTCGAGTTGCAAGTCTTTTTTGGTTTTGTCAAGTTTTAAGTCATCAACTTCATCATGACTCCAGTCCACACCTTCTCCACAGACTCTTCAGCAGGTCTGTCACAATGAATTCACACTATGTGAACGAGCTTCGTTAAAATCCACAGAAGTTAATTTTTTATTTCTTGTCACCAGGATTACAAATATTTGACTCAAAAGGCATTTTCAGCTGATTTAATGTGATAAATAAACCCCTGAGATTTGAAAGTTTACCTTTTTGGGGCAAAAAGAAATGAGAGGCATAAAGGTTAATGGGGTCGGTGTTGACAGTTTTGCAGTTTGTGTCTGTCCGAGGAACAAACTGACTTCCCTCCAGTGTCACTGCAGTCTCGCCTGTTGGCTCTGACACTTGTTGACCGGGAGTCTCAGACAGTCAGGCCTCTGGGCACGACCTCACAGACCTTCAGCCCGTGATAAGAATGGCTTAGCCGCAGTGCTGCTGATGCCAGCAGTTTGCAGTCAGGTTTTCCTGGCCGTCTGCGGATCTGTGGAATTTCTCTCCTCCTCGCCATCTCCAGCGAGGGCAGGCAGGGGCGACCGGCAGCTCTGCCCATCCTGCACGCCCTGCAGGCTTAGCACGTCGGCCTGCCCTGAGCAAACAGCACCTGGAGTGGCGGAGGAGGCTCTGCCCTGACCCTCTGTCACACTCAAATTCACATCAGTGGATCACCCCAACGGCTCTCTGACCAAAGATGGTGTCGGCTTCACAGAGAGGCCAAGTTTGGGTAAGAGGATGAGTGAAATCTGGGGTTATAAAATAGGTTTAAACTCAGTGATGTGGATATAAGAGGCAAGAATTTCCTCATCTTTGATATTTTTTAATCTCAAATTTAATCTTTAGTTTTAACAGATACACAGTAGTTACTGGTCAGTTTTTAGCTTCATGTTTTACATACAAAAAACATTATAAGCTGATAAATATGAGATAAATCCAGTGATTTCCAAACTTTTCACAAAAAAAACACCTTGTCACAAGTTACAGATGTCTGTGAGTTATTATATGTTTCACCACAGAGTGATTTCCCCTCTGAACTTCTCAGATGGTTTCATTTGAGAACCTGTTTGAGGAGTGATAGGACTTGGTCATACCTCTTTCCCACTCGTCTCACAATCCCTCAGATTTATCTTGTGACTCCTAGTAGGGGCCTGAACCACAGAACTAAATCACCTGATTGTATATAAAGAAGTTAAATTAGCTCCATCTAAACCAGCTACAACAGAAAAATACTTCTTACAGTTTTAGTTTCACAGTGTCTCATATTATTGATTTAGTATATACAATGTCAGTCGCAGGAAGTTTTGTAGTCAAGACCCACTTAACTGAGTCAAGGTCATGACCAAGACCAGAGCGTACTGAGACTGAGACATGGCCAAGACTTTGAAGGGTTGAGACCGAGTGATGACCAAGACCAGACTGCTTCAGATTTCCATAGAAAAACACCTACAGAAAACAAATGAAGATTCCTTTTCATGCATCTCTTTATCACCATACTGTATGTGTGTATAAGTACCATGAGAAATATCTTGATGAAACAATCAAAAAAAAAATTACAGAGGTGAATTTCATGTGTGGGAATTTTCCTTTGTTTAATTTGAGCAAACAAATACAAACAGCTGAAATGATCACAAACATCTTTATTCAACACTTCTCTTCTGTGCAGGCAGTTTAGTGATACCCCCATCGCTTGTCTCCTTTGTCTGAGACAGAGATAAGACTGAGTAAAGGCAGAATTTATACTTCTGCGTTGAATTAACGCCGTAACTACGCCGTAGGCTCTGCACTGACGTAGAGCCTATACTGTACCTTACGCCTTAGCCTGACATGCATCTACCCAGAAATGTAACCACACGTAGCGGTGACGCAGACCTCCTGTCTATTTCTGGAAGCTGAAACCATTTCCCTCAGTGGAAACGAAGCTTTTATTTACTTTTATTTCACAGATAAGAAACTATAAATTATGAAGACAATAAAACCTCCACAAAAATAGCATTTTAAGTCTTGTGTGTGATTTATCCTGGCTTCATATGAGCAGAGGAAATCTCTGCTTGTCGCTAGGCTAATTTACACAATGTAAAATGCCATAGGCTTGTGCTAATAGTGTTAGCATGTTATATTTGTTTGGAAAACATGTTTACAGTTCGACAGTTGTTTTGTCGGTGAACATTGTGAATGTAATAGAGTCGAATTTTATAATGTTACTTTTGTTAAATGTTGCTGTTGTCCCTGGCTTCATATGAGTAGAGGAAATGTCCGCTAGCCACTAGGCTAATTTATACAATGTAAAATGCCATAGGCTTGTGCTAATGACGTTAGCATGTTGTATTTGTGGAGAAAATGTGTCCAGATAAAGACAAGTGTTTGTCTGTGAATGCTGCGAGTTATAGTGAAGCTGATTTGTGTACTTGTGTTTGAAATGGTGTCTGTTAAACTATTTTTAATGTGTGTTTCATGTGTGTTTTGGGTGTGTTCTGAATCAGCTAAACTTAGCAGCATTTTACAGAGACCTCCGCTGCTAAATAGTCTTTTGGAGGTGTAACTGCAGAGTGACACAAACACACCACCACGCAAGTATAAATGCTCACAACGGTGTAGGCCACGTGCGTAGGCTATGTCGTAGGGTCTGCTGCACAAGTATAAATCCTGCTTAAGACCAGTCCTGAGTACTACAACATTGGTCACAGCAACCAGTATTCTGCAGAATTACTCGCACTTTTACTTTTATAGAACATTTTGCTGAAAATTCTTCTGTTCTTTTAGTAGGAATGTGAATGCAGGACGTATTTTTACATTGTTGTATTATTACTTTTATTCAAGTAAAAGATCTGAAAACATCCTTTACCACTGTCCTTGTGTTTCAGTACTGAATGTACACTAATGTTACTGTGGTGTGAACATCCCATCAGAGTTCTCTAAACTGTCCTCTGGATTTCTTGTCGCCCTCATAACTTGTGTGAATTAACAGATGGAGATCATCAACCCAGACAAACGAGGACGGGCACACACAGCATCTGAGAAACCCGCAGCACTGATTACCATGAGAGCGAGCGGAGGAGTAGGTGACCTGCTGTGGCCCTGCGGCTGCCTCTAGACAGACTGTGTTCGTGAGTCGGTGAGAGAGCTGCTGTAACAGATGCTGAAAACACACTCCATGACCTCAGCTCCCACCTGCCTGCAAATTCATCTCATAAACATCCTGAAACCGTTTCCTCCTTTCATCGAGACTTTGCGTGAAAGTTGCTGAAATCTTCCACTTTGCAAGGACCACACAAAACTTTCTGTTGAGGCTTAGGTTGCACCAGTCGCTATGTTTCCACCGTACAGAGGGTTGTCAGAGAAGTGTGGCACTTAAACAAATGAGAGTTTGTGCAGCAAGATTATAAAAAAACGTTCACATTCATGCTCTATATCTAACATTAAAGACTATGAAGGAATCTGTTTGTGCTGGACAGCAAAGAGCACGGTCAGAAAAAGAGCAAAATAGCTGTGGTGATTATTTATACATAACCAAGTCAGACAGTGTTCCTAATAAATCTGGTGACAAAGTGTAAACAGAGCGTTCCCAGACACCTCACATGGAGTTAATGCCAGGTGAATAAATGTTTTCCCAGTCACTCATCTACTGTAACACAACACGACGAACACGCAACAACAGGCCGGTGGTGTGAGGCTATATGGCTTTTGCTGCCATACCCGAGAGACGTAAACGTGCCGGGTGGAATCATTCAGGTATTTCTCTGAGGTGTGTTATTCTAAAAGCATTTAAGAAATGTACCACTCCTCATGCTAATGGCCCTCCGCTTGTGTTAACTGCTGTTAATGCTAAATGGGCGGTGGAATGACCTCATGTTGTTAAATATTTATCCAAATTATCCCATCAGTAGTGACTCTTTAGATTGTTTAAATAAGGCATCAGTCTTCAGTGGGAGCTTTGTTTAAAAAAAAAACTTTATTATTAAATATACTAAAAAATCAGAACAACTTTCAATCAAATACCCTTCAGATGAGATCGTAAAAGAACAGACTATACATTTGTGCACAAGTCATACACGCCATCCTGCTGGAAATGCACGCACGAGAGTATTTGGTTTGCATATTTTAACAGCACTTGTAAGTCTTTCACTCCAATACATACAGAGGGTCTTTTCACTAACAAGACAAAATGCTGAGCACCACTGTTTACTTCAATATAAGCACCAATTCAGTCGAACACTACGACTGAATGAATTCACACGGCTTCCTTAAGGGAATACTTCACCCCCCAAATAGTCATTATATATCAGTTACTCCTTGTTACGTTGAATTTAAGAAGAAAACTTTCTTTTTCTGAAGAATCCAAAGCTGAGAAAATTCTTGATGAATAGCTTGTTTGCAATATGTGACTATTATAACACGCAAAATTCAGATATGTGGACAGGAACTAATACATCCAGATGTTTTAAAATGTAACATTTGGCCAAAAACGCATGTGTTTGGGAAGTAAAGAGCATACAACTGGATAAATGAGACCTGCATGTTACACCCTGAGGTCCCCATCGAGGTCATGCTTTCCTTGTTTTCAGTTTTGTTAGTATTTCCTGTTTTATTTTGATACGTTTCAGGTACTTTACTTCCTGCCCCTGTGTGTTTCCCTCCCGTGTGATTACTGCCCCGCCCTGATTGGTTTCACCTGTCCCTCATTACCCCTCCTCCCTTGTGTACTTAGTCCACCTGCTGCCCTTTATCTGTGCCAGTTCATTCTCAGTTGTTTGAGCACATGTTCTAGCTGTCTCTTCTTCTGTAGGGTTTTGATCTAATATTTTGCATTTTTACATTCTGCTTAAGCCCCTAGCCTTGGGAAACTTTTGTTTGTATTTTTGGACTGTTTCTCTGTGCGTTGACCTTTAGTAAAGACCTTGTGTTTTTGAGTCCTGCACCTGAGTCCTCTCTTTGTTGGTACCAGTCTGATAATGGATTAGACTGCATGAGCTGTCTGAGGTTTGCAGATGCACGTTTGGGTATAGTTTTGCTGTTATTAAAGGTGAATCTCTATTACTTCAGTTTATCAAGAATTTTCCCCCGTGGAGGCATGTGAGAAGGACAGAAGTATTCTTCCCAAATTCAGTATGACACAGGCTGAGTTACTGATATACAAATGATCATTTAGGGGGTGAAGCATTCCTTTAAATAACTTGTTTTCTATTTGTTAATCAGGCTGAAACTTTCCTCAAGTTTCCTGCACAGCTAACAGTACAGTCTTGCATTACTTAAAATGTATACTCTTACAAATAACATCATCATAACATAAGCTAGTTAGCCTGGCTGTAGTTAAAAGATATCACATGACATAAATACAAATAAACATTTTATAATAAAATGCTGCACAACAAAGTAGCAACTGTTCAATAAAAGCAACAACAAGGTATTAAGTATGTTTCTTTGAGAACTTTTTTTTGTCTTCAGTCAGGTCAGCTTCTGTGGAACAGAGAATAGACATCAGTGATATTTTTACTTCTTATCTCAGCTAAGAGGAGTGAGAACACGAGACTGACTTACACAGTGATCCTGCAGTTTCTCGCCTGGACGTAGCTTCCCGTGTACCTGATGTCACAGCGCACCTCATTGTTGGAGAAATCTGACTCTGGAACCAACTGAGAGGGGTTCACTGTCACCTGAGGGAGCAGAAACATATCGTTTGATTCCAGTTATATGAAAACATGCTGTTGTGAACTCTGCTCAAGATGAGAAACAATTTATCTTGTATTCAGTGAAAGCAGCTCTACACTCCCACCTTCAGTATGTAGTCTCCAGGTGGTACATCTGTGATGTCGATCCACTGGCAGTCGATGTTGGCGTGATACGTGTCGTAACAGCCAGGCCCGAGCCCCTGAGAAAAATCCAAACTTACATTACTCCTCTGTTGGCTTAAGGAAAAGTGTTTATCCTCAGTCAGGATAAATCATAGACCAGGAAGACCAACCTGTGTGTGAGCAGTGCAGGCAAAGCGTCGTCGTATCCCCGGGTCACAGGACGTGTCCTCCAGACAGAAACTGGCCTTATGTCCCTCGGCGACCTTCTGTCCAGTGGAGACATCCAGCAAGTCATAGTTACTAAAGGCCTCCATGCTGTGGTAATGCCTGCAGACACAGAGAAAGAAGAAGACACACAGATCCAAATGAAAGATTGACTCCAAATATGTTGGTGAAATCATCCTATCTGTTGTCATGGTCGGCTCACTTTGATGGCACGGTGGCTAGAATAGGAAAGGCTATTCAGATATTGCATGTGTTTTAGCTTCTAAGATAAAGTTGCTTGTCTTCTCACATCTAATATTTTGTTCAGTCATTCACATATTAGCTCCAAGACAGGAACTGAACAAACTGTAACTGGCACAAAGTAGAGCTGCCTGGGTGGCTCTTAAATGATCAAAGAGAGCATCGTTTCATCAGGAGCAATTTGGGATTCAGTGTATTGCCCAAGGACATGCAGGCAGGAGGAGCTGGATTGTGATTAGAAAGTGATTTTGCCAGTGGAGCTGCAGTCTTAATAAATACTGCCGTATCCTTGCATTATGTCTCACTGCTGTGTGTAAATGGTAGATTTCTTTGGGCTTTTTGTTATTACAGTAGCTCTGTTATATTTGTCATTTAATGCATATACAAATTGCATATTTCACCACCAGGTGCAGACCTATTGCAGCTGGAAAACTAATAAAATACAAAATGTGAAATACAATCTGCATTTTGTGTAATTTCTTATTGTTAAAGGGTAACATCTGCATTTTGTTTTTGTGTGTAAGTGACTAATTGGAACAACATTTTTTTAAATTGGTCCAGTATTGACTGAGAGAGCTGCAGCCTGCAGCAGGGAACAGGACGCAATGTAACCTCAGATTGTTATTCTTAGTGTCAGACAACATTATAGAAAGGATCACCTCAATGAGAGATCTTTTTGTTAAAAAGTATGATACTTTTTATTCAACCAGAAACAGCCCCAAAATCTGCATCACTAAACCCACCAGACCCCATTTAAATAAACAGCTATTTTAGTGTAAATAGAGCCAGCATATTTTCATATCTTACTGCATAAATTAAGGGTGTATTTCAACCAAACCAGAATTAGTGATTGCTGGAATGGTGGAAAGATGAACCAAAGCAGCTTTTATAAGTTTTATTTTGTTTCTGTTGACTTTGAATCAAATGTTTTTACTATGATAAAATGACTGATTATTTGAATGGAGTCTGGTGGTTTTGGTGACAACAATTTCGGGACAGTTTCTGGTTAAATAACAAAGATGTTCCTCTTTAACAAAAAAGTCTATCTCTGTATGGATCCTTTTATAAGTTGTCAGACATTTAGATTAATAATCTGAACCTGTCAGTGGCTCCTGCTCCTTAGAGATAGCGTAAGGAGCTCGGACATCCGGGGGGATCTCAGAGTAGAGCTGCTGCTCCTTCACATTGAAAGGGGTCAGTTGAGGTGGTGAGGGCATCTGATCCAGGTGCCTCCTGGGCGCCTCCAGTTGGAGGTGTTTCAGGCACGTCCCACTGGTAGGAGGCCCCGGGGCAGACCCAGAACATGCTGGAGGGATTACATACATCATCTGGCCTATTTCCTCTATCCTACAGCAGGCCCCAGTGCATACCATTATGACGGGCCCTGGTGCACGCTATCATGCACAGATTGTCTTGACACAAATAGAGACTTGATACTGGACAACATCAACATACATAACATACATAACATACATAAACATGACTCAGTGTGATAAACATGAATCACTTCCAAGGGTCCGCTCTCTCTATGGGCCCCTCCAACCCAGGGCCCCGGTGCAATTGCACTGCCTGCACTGTCTATATCTACGCCCCTGCTCCCCCCACCACTGGTCATGCAGAGGGTATAATAACACTGAACTCACTGGTGACAGCTGTGCCATTCCCACTCATGCCTGGGCTTCACTGGGAGGAAGTCTGCTGTTCCTTGGTTCTTCACTCGCTGTGGAAACCGCAGCAGGACCCTGTAGTCCAGGTCGCTCACACTCGGGTGATACGCAGACCTGAAGTCAAGGAAACAGGAAGAGAATGAGCAAAGTTCACCTCAAGTATCTTCACTCTGAGCAGAAGTGACGCCTAACTCACTGAGAGAGCACAGCAGGGGCTGACTTGTTTCACCTTTTTGTTTGTGGTATCTCCACATCACATTATTCTCCACACACACTTCACTGCACATTGAACTCTGTCTCCTCCTCGCTGGGCGGTTTACATAATGGAGCACTACTGTGTAAGCGACAGGGGTGGTTTCTGGTCTTGCCTCAGAAGGTTTTGCATTCACCTCAGGAATCCTTTGCCTTTCACTTCAGAGCTTCTTTTACTTGGCAAAGTGGCTGCTCAGATCAGAGGGGAGAATCTCGGGCGGTTGCCAGGTTTGTGTCCAGCCGCTCTGTCACTGTGCTATAGCTTCCAAACGGGACTGAGGCCAACACACATCCTAAAGTGGCATCCTTAAAGGAACCCTAAATGATCATCATTATTTCTTTATAGGTGTACACCCATTGATTTTTGTGTTTAAAGGTATAACACTTCACTACACAGCAGAGAGCATGTGCACACAAAATGCCCATCAGGGACAAAGGGTGAAACAAGAATCATCAGACTGACCTTTAATCTACTGGTGTCTTTGCTAATTAACTGATCTAATTGGTCTTGACTTGGCTGACAGGTCGATGCTGTGTGATGTCAAATAAATGAGTGCACCTGGAAAGACAGTTCTCTTCAGCAGCACAGCGGAGCGCGTACATCTGCACTCTCTGGATGTAAGAGGCAGCTTGGATGTAGTAAGGGTCAGGGACCAAGTCTGGGAGACCTGCAGAAAAGAGGAAATCCACAATTTTAAATTAATGTGAGCACATGCATTAACTCAATGTGTTTACTTCTGGAAAAGAGGTGGATGCTTTTTCTCCAAGGAAGTTGGGGCAGAGAGTATATGAATTAGTGATGTGGCACAATCAAAAGAAATGTATGTGGTGATTTGAAAATGCATGCACCATCAGGACATTACCTCATCTTAGTAAAAAAATCTACTGATTTGATGTAAGAAATAAGTGAAATTGAACCTATCTTAATGTTAAGTAACTTTACTTTTTCTACCTGAGTACATTTGACACCACATACTTTAACAGCATACTCCAGCAGATTACTGAATGGAGAACTTTGAATACTTTATACTTTCTGCTGGCCGGCTACCTCACTAATGACCCGCTGCAGTCCATCAATCAGCCATCTAATTTCAGTTTTGCTCAGAGGCTCTCATACAGGAGACATTAGTTTTGCCATGAGGGGACATTAAGCCTCACTTCCATTAAAAATGCATTATAAAAAGGGGATTTAAATTTTGAAAATGAGTATGAGGCATCTGCTTCACTCAGTGCCTCACCAGAAAATGAGCTGTGACTTCCAGTGCTCGTTATTATTCAGAGTTTGATGTCAAGGTGTAATCAATCTAGACTGTTTAATTGCGGTCAAACGGCGACTTTGAGGCTTTCTACTTTCATACACGCTGGTTACTAAGTCTCCAGTCCACCTCACCGTTGTGGAAGAACCTGGTGCCATAGCCTGGTCCTGGTGGAGGGCGCACAGTGATCCTGTTCCTGCGGTCTGGTGGGTAAACATCATAGAAAACTGAGTTCCTGTGATGAATACTGTGCGGATCCCGTGGGTCACCCATGTCCGTAGTCCCTGCTGTATCCGACCTTGGACGGGGGAAGTGTATTTCTACTGAGTTACTGGACAGTGCTGTAGGAGAAGCATTCGACTCCGGGGTGATTCTGGTCAGTGACTGCGCTCTTTGCGCACTGCGAGCGTCTCCTAAACGTGTTTGCTGCGGGATGCGACGTGGATTCCCGCTATCCTCAGCCATGGGGACCCATCCAGCTGTGGCAGGTGACCGGCCAGGTGATTCTGAGTTTATCCTGCCACCTCGGCTGTGCGTAAAGTCCGCTGATCTTACTGGTGGTCCAGTGGCCTGCTGCGCGCCATCTCCAGGTGTACTCCGGCCTCCTCGAGGGACTCCACTGCCGGAGAACTCCTGGATGGTGGTGAAAGCAGCAGCGCTGCCGTTAGACAGTGCCTGATGTGAACGGTATCCCACAGCCACAGCCTCTCCAGAGGTTGCGAGGCGCTGTGGGGACTGACTGCGCGCCCCAGGTCGTCCCGGGGCGAGTAAATACTGACCCACATCAACACCAAGAAGCGACGCATCCATGTGAGTGAGGTCGTTTTGTTGAGAGTGACCCCCGGGTGCGTCCTCGAGCTCTCCAGATCTGGTTCTGGTGGATCTGAGCGCAGCAGGAGGCTGATGTCGGTTAAAACTGTTTTTAGTTGTCAATAAGAGCTGAGTGCGTCTTCTGCTCTGCGCAGGTGGGCGATATTGTGTCCCCGTGCTCAGTAAACTGTACACCTGACCGTTATTCTCCCACTGAATCCGTTGTCTCCACGGTCCGACACCCTGCGCGTAAATGGTGCTGACCGGTACCAAAACACACCAGAACATCCAGCAGGCAGATTAACGCGAGCACAAACTTCTCCATGGCTCAATGCGATGGTCTACTCTACGTGAAGAGCTCCAACTCTGAGGCATTAACGACGAAGATTTGAGTTTGACATGAGTGATGGGGTGGTGTTTTGAATACACTCCACTCCGTCACGCAGTTGCGCACAGCATCACCACAGAGAGAGAGAGTTTGGGTTGAAACGTCTTCAAATGTTTGTCATGTGAGTTAATCTCGGGAATATGCTTTTATCCACCCCGCGCACAACAACGTCTCAGTTTAACCCTTTCACTACCGTTAACAGGGTGGACTTCATATGGTTCGGCATGCGCTCAAGAAATTACAGGCTGTTAAAATCTGCAGGGAGTTTCTTTCCTGTATTTGGCACATTTTGTATTCAATATAGACTGATGGTATTTGGAGTATGTGTCTTTACAGTATACCATACTGGGCTGTGTTGAACCTGTTGAATCTCCACACTGAAGCCGAGTTGACCTCTTCACCACATGGTGGCAGTGGACCCTCACTGAAAATCAGGCTCTGGTTAGTCTGAACTTAAAAAAAATCTATGTCCAGTACCTTTTGCAGGTGTCAGCACGTCACGTTTTCTTTAGATTTGAACATGAATAAATAAAAGACAAATATATTAATGAAGTGACTTGAAATTTCTGCTCCAAAATTCCGGGTCCTGATCCTCTTGCTTTAGTTCAAATTAACTTGTATTCATGGATACCACTTCATTAAATTTAAACCTTTGTAAACTCATAAGTCACTCAGTGTATATTTACAAGAGTGTGGACAACATTTTGGGGGACACATGACATGAGGGTCTGGGAGTCCTCTGCCAAAAAAGAGCATCAAACACTTCATTTTCTGCAGTCTGGTGAATTTTTATGCACTAATTTGTGTCTTTTTTTGCAAAAATGTATGATGTACATGTCTTCAGTTTTATATAAAAAAGAAAAGTCTTCTGCTACTTCATGTTTTCATTGAGAGACACAAATGTTAAGGGGGATGTGTCCCCTGTTCACCCCCGAAATCTACACCTCAGTGTGTTTAAGAAACAGAGCACTCATCTTATCCTCCAAAGCATGTCATATCTAAACTTGTGCTGTGTCACACACTTCAACATTAGCTCACCTTTATATTTATAGTCCTTAATCACTGTAGAGTTTTAAAGGGGTCAACATCCTTCATAAGTTAGGCTTTCTTTCTTTCTTTCTTTTCTTTCTTTATTTGTTTATTTAGACGGGACAATGCATATTAATGTACATAAAAAATTATGTAAATATGCCAGACTTAGCACAAGTGCTAAATTTCATCTGGAGTCCCCAACATCAAATAAGACAATACAGCATAAAAGAAAACAATACACAGACCATATTTACACGAAATGCACAGTCCATATTTACACAAAATGCATATCAATAATCAGACGAGCTCGGGCTTGCTAGGAATGTATAGTAGCATATATCTACATATCAACTAATCTAAAAATGATCGCAGGTTTGTTTATCTAAAATCCATTCAGAGAGTTTTGATTTAAAGGTCCCATAAGTTGGACACTCTCTAATATTGACGGGAAGTTCGTTCCATTCCAAACACCCCTTAACAGACAGCACATTTTGAGCAAATGCAGGCTGCAGAACATTTAGATAAATCTAACCCCAAATGTGCAACACATGAGATATGTCAGGGAGCTCTTTACATTTCATAATCTCTACGCTTCACTGTCCATCTCATTTATTGCATCATGAGTCATCTGAAAATGAAACCAGCCTGGTGTACACTAGGTAATGGTAACAAGACAGCATCATGAGGACTTTGCCAGACTGTTGATTGACTTTCAAGGTTGTGATTGTGGAAATTTAAAGACTCAAAATGTACATGTTTTGATGTCCTGAGAGGTAGTGTCATAGAGGGTGGATGCAACAAGGACTACAAACTATCATGGCATTTGGTAAAAGACTACAAAACACATGGTCAGAAGGGCATTCAGGACAATAGTCACTGCCCAGCTAAACCATATTAGCTGACTTTATTATAGTTAGAACGCTTAAAGGGAGGGAGAGGAGTGTATGTGCAGAGAGGCAACCGCAGAGTTAGGCTATACAGAGAAGAACAGACCTTTTGTTATCATAGTGTTTTGTATCGGGATGTCAAGTTTTTAAAAGACTGAAGCATCCTGTAAAGGAAAAAAAATCTCATACTTTCAATAAAGTTTATAATAAAGATACTTTGGGCTGACTATTGGTGCTTCCGAATAGATATTAATGCTGTGAGATTTCTGAAAAATAATCATCAGTAATGTGGATATGATGACTAAGTGGGTAAAGAGAACACTTTAAGTCTAGAAAATAACATCACTTTGCTGTAATCCAGCCTCTAAAACCAGGGTAAGTCAACACTAATTATAGTACGATATGGTAATATGAAACAATATCTTATCTCGTATCACAATATTGATATGATATCAATAAACTGCCCAGCCTGAGGTTGTAGATTGGCAGGAAGTAGGTGAGAGTTCTTCACCTTTGCCTTTATTTGTCTCATTCATGTTGTGCCACAGCTACGCTGGCTGCTCGGACGTGCGGACAGACTGGTAGCCAGTAGCATGGTGCCAGTCCCGAGTGCATGGTGACGAAGGCAACCAGCACATTCGGGATTAACGGAGGTCATACTGTATGAAACCTGCTGTCTCTGCTCCTGTACTAACAGTACAAGAACCCCCCCTCTAAATATACCCACACACCCTGGCAAGCACTCAGAGCCTTTCAGCAATCCGTGTGAGTATAAATCCATGAGTGAGTGTGAGAAACAGGAGCTGGGGTGTATGTGTGTGTGTGTGTGTGTGTGTGTGTGCAAGTCGTGGGACATGATCACAGGGTCCAGGTCTAGTTGGCTCAGGCAGGCTGTAACCGGATGGGTGTCATTCCTCCAGCATGTCGGGTGGTCTCTCACAGTGTGAGAACTGAAGCTCTCTCAGCCAGTGACACTCCTCCATCCCCAACTCGTTGACACACACATGATTTAAACCCCCCAGCTCGCCTGGCACTAACGTCCAACACGAGGAATCCGACACCATCAATGAACACTGGCTAAGTTTTCATCAAAGTTGCTTTAGAGGTTAAACATACAGGATTTATTCTTGAGGCATGTTTGTTTCGGATTTTCAGATCTAACCTGGAACCAGGGATCGACCATGATAAGAAATGATACACCGTTGTAGTTTGAAACACCCAACACCACGTTTCATTTGGCTCTGCCCCAACCAGGTGCAGCATTAAAATGAATCAGACAACTTCTTGCCTCAACTTATCATTATGAAGTAAACACTGATTGCACCATGCTAATGACACCATGTGCATTAGATTGGTTTCCTCTAGGCCTTGTTTTTGCAATGCAATTCTGTCTGCCACAGTATACGATCCCCCAGAGAAAATAAGGCTTGACTTACAGCACAAAGGAAGTACATCACCATCACACAACCAAAGCAGGAAGAGGATAGGGCTTTTGTTTTCCCCTAAATCTATTGGTAGCTATCATTGGTAACAGGGGATAATGTAAGCTCTTTGCAGTTAGTATCCCAAGTAGCAGAAATTGGCTGTTGTTGGTTGTTGTTACAGTGAATTCTGTGACCTGTCAAAATCCATGACCCAGCCCCTAAATCCTAACACCAACCCATCAACACCTCACAAAACTCAATGATTTTTTAAGGCAGTTTGGTATTGAGTCAAAGAATATGACGGATCACAGATTTCTTTATTACAGTTGCCAATAGGCTGCTTACACCCTTACATGGGTATAAAATGTGCAACATGAATAAAGCTTGCCTTGTCTTACATGTTAATAATAATAATTACACAATGTTTAGCTATAACAATGATAAAGGCAGCTTCACTGCCCAAATCAGTGCACTTACTTTTGATACAGAAAGTACTCTGGGTTGTAATTACCCCTATTCTTTTACTCAATTAAAAATCGTAAGGCAGGACTTTTACTTGTAATTGAATATCTGTACTCAGATACTTAACAGTACAACAACGTAAAAATGTTGTGTTGTAAGCAAAAATCCTGCAATCAAACTCATTAAAGTCAAAGTACAGTGTTGTGCTTAAAGAAGCAGTGTGCAGGATTTAGTGGCATCTAGTGGTGAGGTTGAAGATTGCAACCAACTGAATACCCCTCCGCTCATCCCTCCCTTTTAAAGCATATAGTAGAACACACAGTGGCCTTCACTTCAACAGGAAAACGCTAATGTCATTCTCTGTAGAAACACGGCAGTGCAACATGCTGCGCTCCGTGAAAGACGACTTATCAAAAGCAAATGAAAACAGGATTCATACTGTGCGTTCCAATACCCATACTACCATACTGTATAGTACGCCATGGAAAGATTTAGTATGTCCTTATACATAGTATGTCAAATGCAGTATGCCAAAAATACCAGGATGTTTTACTACATCTGGTGGGATTTTGCAGAGTGCAAGCCAGCATGCTTTTCTGGCTATTCTGACCCACAATCCTCTGCAGCGAACCATATGTCACATCAACTGCAGCCGCAGTGATGGATGACAGCAGCATTCAGGTGATTGATGACCAGTCGATCAGTAATAACAGGAATATTAATTGTTTAACTGAATAAAAATAATCAAAAATATAAGCAACAACAAAAGGGCACAAGTATATGTATAGCCTATGTAATTTCACTATCGTGAATATTACATGATATATGAGTAAGAGGGTCGAAGTACTGGGTGTAACATTATAAGGAAGTAGTGTGTCCCTATTGTGTACATACTGCATGCAACAGTATATTTAAGGGCAGCTGCAGTACATACTAAAAGTAAAAAGAAAAAGTATGCAATTCAGAATGCACCCTTAGTCTCAGGTGATTATACACAAATGAAAGGTTAATTATAAATATTCTATTCCATAGATCCCATGTCAATAGATCCCCAAACTCCTACACACTGGTGCTTCAAGGACTTTCCATCACCGGGTCTGAATGTGAACATGCAGATTGTAAACTTGAGCTCATGTGCTACAACAATGCATGAGAGTTCTTCCATGAAGGTAATAAACCTCAGTGTCCTGTGATGCACATTGAGAAGAGGTTTATGAATCCAAACAAAGGACACATGTACTCATTTATCATCCCTTTATTCCAAATGGCACTGAAGAGATACAAAAGCAAGAATGAGATGACTCCTCCTACCACATGCACCGACATACAATTACACTGCAGTTTTGTGTACGTGCTTACGTATGCAAACACTGATAACAACAGAACATCCTCAGTGTACCACTCTGATATCACTGACTTAAGACAGACCCACACTGCAGAAAGATCAGTCACATGATTTACACAAGCTGTGAGAAATCAGGTCAGGTTTGTCCAGGAACATGTCTAGACTGGATTTTGTTTTCACTGTAAAGCAGCTTGGGATAATGTAGCCACTGTTTTACACACGCCTTTCTGTGGTGGGGCAATTTGCATTTGACGTGCGCATGAGCACGTACACCCATTCACCCATACACTCATGCAGCCGGCCCACACACTGCTGTAATAGTATGTGATAGTATAATTATATACTGTATGTGTGTGTGTACTTGTAGGAATTTATCCACCACAGAGAACACAGAGAAATTTCTGTTTTCCTTGTTTCATGTTTGTCCTTGAAGTGATCCACCTGTGTGCGTGCTTTAAGAGCCGACACACATGCTGCTGTCATTTTTAGTACATGGAGTTCAGCCCAGTGTGGTTTAGTCCACGTACACCTGCTAGAGCGACACAACAATCACCTTTGTCCCTCCTTATCCACAAGACACACACGACAGGTGATGTTTACTCACAGCTAACGTCATTAGGAACACAGAGGCTGTTATTGTGTCAATCAAAATTGTGTTCCTCAAGTGTTTCTGTGATGTTTCTTATTTATTATTGGATTGTTGTCCACTGAGTTTTCTGCTCATTGTGTGTGCTTCCTGTTGTCCTTTATTTTTCTGTGTAGTTTTTCTTTTCTTTTGCTTTTTTTTTCTCCACCTATGTTTTGTTATTGTGTGTTGACCTCCCTGAGTTGAGGAGAGGTCACTTGTATAAACCTGAGGCTTCTTGACCTCTCAGGACACATTTCTTATTTTTTTATTATCTGTATTATATGCAGTCTTATGTGTGTGCAAACAAGAGAATAAAAACTGTATAGATGCACCTAGATGGCCTTGATTTTCCTGACAGGAACCTGATGTCAACTGTTGCTCGAGTCCCAGTTTTTACAACTGGGACTCAAACTGACCCAAATCACTTTTACTTCTACTTTCTGACTGATGCATGAATGGATTATGACATACTGGGCACAGGCCCAGAGGCCCAAAGTGTCAGCCACCCCCCGGCCAGGCGCCCCCCGTCAGGGGCCCCCTTGGCTTTCACCTGCAAATGACACTCACATTACTGCAGCACGTAGCGACCATGAAAAGACTCAAAATGACCACAAAGAGATGAAGAATAACTGCAAAGAGACGCAAAACAACCAAAAAGATGCATAATAGCTACAAAGAGATGCAAAACCACAAAGTCTGTGTGTCTTGCCATGAAATAGGAGAGGTGCAGGGACCTTTTGCCTAGGGACCCACTGTCTCATAATTCGTTTATGGTACTTAGTGTCCCTGTAATGCAGTGGTTCCTGGGAGGCACTGAGCAACTGCAGGTGGGGCATGGATGACCAGGAGAAATATCAGCCTGTTCTTATTCAAAACTCATCAAATACCACTTTTTTGTCAGTGATAACTAACATGTTTATTTTGTTAAAGACTGTATTTATCTTACGAGCAGAAACTGTAGCCTACATTTCCTCTGAAAACAGAAGTGTATTTTGAAAAGACATGGTGCATGTTGCAAGCATAAATCTACAGTGTCCCGAAACAGATGTAGGAGGATCTCTAACATGCTGTATGTAGCTATGAAAGTCCACTAAAGCAGCAATATTTGACGAGCTGGGTCGAGAACACGTTGAAAAAATATGGAGTGAAACAAAAAGACATGACAAGAATTTGCCAATGGCATTGTGGTGACCTCCATTTCAATAAAATCCAACATGGATCCCTTTGTATGACTCGCTTTCCCAAGTTTTGCTGATGATTGATTAAAAAACTGCAGGGTGGGGGGGTGAACTTTTTTTAGCCTCTGAAGGAGGGCATGACAGACAAAGGCTGGGAACCACTCTGCTCTAATGACAGAAACGCTGGTTGTCAATGCACCTTGGAGATGAGGAGCCCCAGAATATACGCACCTACCTGACCTTTCCTTTATTTAGCTGTGGTATCACGAGCACACACTCACACTCACTGCTCTGTGACAGGATCAGGCACTTCCCTCGGGGGAAATGAGAAATTATTCTGGCCTATTTATATGTGTGGGCACAAAGGTGATATCAGCACGTGCCTCGGCCCTCGTGTGCTGTAAATCTTGTGCTAATAGCCTAAATCTTGTGGTTAGTCTATGACCTACTCAGGCATACTTTCAGAGCAGTGTTTAAACCTCAGGAGGACAGATACAGGTGTCCAGCAGAGCCTTTCCTGACTCTAAAATAGATGTGAGCAAAACTGGCTCAACCTGGATGTAGTTCACATGGATGGTTTATATACTGTGATCCAGGAATTCAGATAATGACATTAAGGCTATTAAATGTCTTACCAGTTAGATCATGTTTACTATGTCCAGCTGAAACTGAGCTATGTGAAATCCAGAGTGGCCCAGTTTCTTGATCTTTAGTCCTTGACTGAAAGAAGGAGACTCCGGTCAACTTCATCATCATTTTTTGCTCATGCTCATTTAAAGTTAGTGATATTTACCAAAGATACTTCCTTAAAAGTTGAATATGCATATAAGTTGCAAGTGGTTCAACAAAAAAGCGATGTTCCTTTTATAGGTTGTCTTATTTGAATAGTTTATAAAGGAAAGAAGAAAAGCTATGCAGTATTTTGATAAATAAGAAATGAGAGGAAAATACTTTTGAGGTTTGACGGGACCCCTTAACAGTAAACTTAACATATATGTTGCTCTGAGATACTGAGCCTTCAAAACATGCATGTTTTTGGAGTCTGTAGATATGCCTCAGGCAAAAATGACGTAAGACACAAGCTGACAGGGAAACTATAAAAGTATAAGAACAATGTAAACTTTCCCTGCTGGCTGACAGGAAGTAAACATAGACCAAAGTTGTTGCCTAGCGATGCACTTACAGTTAAACAATTGATAAGTTTGCAGTTGTTCGGACACCGGCCGTATCAAGGCAGCCAGGCCTTATAATCTGACTTTATAACACTGACGTGCCTTTGTTTCATCATGTTGCAGGTGCTGATAACAAGTGTTGCTAATGTAAATTATTTTACACCCTGACTCAACCGTTTGCCATTTTAAGAGATAAGGTACCATTATTGAACATCTCTTAAGACTTGAGGTGTCTTTACTGACCATTGCTCCTGACCTGGCTCTGAGACAAGAACTCACATTCATTGTTGTTTTATTGTGGATTTTTGTATTTCATGTTGTAGTTGTTGCATTTTTAATGTGTTCTGTTTGGCTCCTACCTTTGCCAGGTCTCTCTTGTAAAAGAAATTTTCAATCTCAGTGGGACTTCCTGGTTAAATTAAAATAAGCTACAGTTATTTACTTGAGGGAAAACTGTGAGATTTATACAAATAAAAATAAGATTGCCAGAGTAAATACATGCATGCATTTAATTGTCCCAAAACAAACTGAGGATATGTACCAGGTGTTTTGAAAAGGTAACTAAAGTATGTTTCATCTAAACCATACAGGGCTGTGCTTATAAGGGCACATTGATCAATGTACAGCTGAGTCCATCTGCCTTCTGACATAATAAAAGGGACCTTAAACCTTAACAGTTTACATCAGGTTGAGGAGTACCTTATCTCCTCTGAACTGGACAGTGGTTGAGTCAGGGTGTAAAATTATTTGAATTCACAATACTAGTAACAACACCTGCACCAAGATGAAACTGTACCAAGGCACGGATATTAAAGTATTTTAATGTGAGGTTATAGGTATTAAAAGCCTTCTCTGGTTCAATAAGGCTGTTGTTTATCTGTATAAACAATTATAAAAGTGTGTTGTACTTAGCATGATAGTTGCTAAAGGAATCTGGATACATTGCAAAATTTAATTATATGATGACAAGAGAACACACAGGTTTTTGAGTTGATGTACTGTATATCAACAGCAACTAACGCATTTATTATGAGAATGCGACAAATGGTCCAGTACAATTCAGTGGTTTAACGTAACAGTAACATAGTAATGCTCTGCTTCAACAATATTCTTCAAAGGAAAAACAAAAACATGGATCATCTGAAGATGATAAAAAAACACAATGATAATTTAACATTGCTTCCTTTCATTTACATACAAAGAATAAAATTACAAAAACTTCATAAAAAAGAATCCTCAGGTCTATTTACAACTTCTGTACAGGGATGGAGAGGAGTCTTCCTGCTGCAAGAGACAGAAAAAAAAATGTTAGAGGACTTTACTTTTGCATTTGTACTCACAGGGTTCAAACACATTTGAAATCCGCACTTTGTTTCTTAAGTTAATTCCAGGCTTTTGCTCAAAGCAGAATATTTGTAGCTGCAGAAAAGAAACTGAGCACACTGGCTCTCAAATGAAGCACATTTTTCTGTTAAAATGGAAACACTAAAGCATTTAATTTGTCTTCTTACCTATAAACGATTAAGCAGATTGTTCTGAATGTCTTCATACACCTTGTTGTAGATCTCCTCTTTGGACTTCAAACCGTCAAGGGACTCTGTAATGCATAAGTTGACCAGTTGATCAGATGTCTGAAAATTGCACTTTAAATTTTTACAACAAAAATTACAACTTAAGTTTCCCAAAAGAAAGCATTAGCAAATATAAAAACAAGAAACAAGCTGCAACATACCAATATCCAAGCCACTGTTTTCCATCTCTCTCCTGTGCTTCAGGTACATCGGCCACACGTGGCCGTCAAACAGACCGGGAGGGTCGGGGACAGTGTACTGTCTTGTACTGAAAATAATAACACCCTGTTAGAAAACATCATGACTACAAAAAGAGTAAATGTGAGAATGTACCCATAAAAGTGTTTATAAAAAAGTAAACACTATCAATGTAATCTTCGTGTACGCTCACCTTCTCCTTCTCTTGCACTCCTCATAGGGAATCGTGATGTAATAGCACTTGTCAAAGACATCCAGCAGGGGCCTAGAGGAGACAAACGTCATCAATGTTTTCCAGCAGCTTACAGAAAAGGAGCATAGTCATGCAACTGCTTGTACAGTCTTTAATCTCTATCTCTGCAGTGTGCCTGACATTCACCTCCAGCACACTGACGAATGATCGCTCAGCAGTCAACTTTAATGACAACTCAGTGAGCCCCTTTCTGGTGAAACCCTTATCTTTAGCAGCAGGGCCTGCCCCAAAGGGGCCGTGTGTATGTACCAATGGTAAGCACGCAAAGACACCACGTGACTGTACAGAAACAACATTGTGTATCCAATCTTGTGCAGAATTTCTCAGAATTTGCAAGGAACAAGATTGTTTCCTGAAAATTCTGTGGTGTGAGCGGTGATTAGGAGTCAGAGATGTTACTATTTTAGAGCCAGATTAAAAACACAAAACTAAAAAAAAAGTGTCAACTATACTTGTTTGGAATAACTGGCCACATTTTCTTGTATATACTGGTTTTTTTGTAAACCACTGTTACAGACCAGTTGTTCAGGGCAGTGCAACTGAGACCGAAACTTCCTCAAAGGAGACTGACACAGCTAGTTAAACCAGATGAAAGAAAATCAACTTACGGGTAGTTGTAGAGCAGGAAGCCCTCCACGATCAGAATGTGGATCTGCTCATCCGGGTCGCCCACTTCGGATACAGGAGACAGGGTGACGCCGTGGGAACGGGCGAACTTCACTGGGTTCTCGATCCACCCTTTTACAGTGTTGGTCATGGCCTCCATGTCCAAAGCTGTGATCACTGCAGAGCAAGATTGACAGAAAAGGAAGACGGTGGAAAGCATAGACAGTGAATCAGACACAAGTCAAGAATATGAAAAAAATTGAAAATGTGTTTTCCATTTTGCTCCGAGTTACTGGAGCTTAATGTTGTGCATGTGAAATGGCTGTAATGTGTGTAAAGTTGGAGCGTGAGGGTATGTGACTTCTAAGGGTTAACAATGAGTCATTGGCAGTCTTCAGTGAAGTCTTACCATCCCATTGTCTAAAGCCGTCCTCCCCGACTTCTATCTGATCAGGTTTCTGAAATAACAGTCACCAATAAAACATTGCTGCAACCTCACAGCTCTGAACACTTGCAGATCCCACTCACATGCAAGAGGTACTGAGGTTAGACGAGGACACACACAGAGGGAAGAGGAGGGGGAAATAGATACATCTAGTCATGTTAGAAAAATTAAAGAAATTCAGGGTGAAGTAATACAAAGTTGATTATTTAAAAGGTGTTAGCTGGCTATCGCAGGAATCTGTATTTAAGTAAGTAAAATATTAATAAATTCAAAGCATACAGGAGAGGAAAATGAAGTAAGAGTCAACCAGGTAGTGAAACTGCTGCACAGACAGAGTGTGGGGGGATGAGAGGTTACTCATGGCAGCACCCACTACTTTGCTTACATGCAATACTCACACAGAGTTCATACAGGACAGAGTGGGCCAATAATAACACAAAGAAAACACTATCCACTTGCTAAAACTCACCTTGAAGAAGTCATCTTGGTGCACAACACAGCAGTTGGGCAACGTCTTGATCAACTTATTTGTCAGGGTGGTTTTGCCACCATTAGTGACTCTGTAAATAAAGGCAAAAATAATAAAATAACTCAATAATGGTGATATGGAGTCAGCTACAGTTATGGGTTTAAAATGTAAGTGTTTTAATTAAGGAATAAAAGCAGCCATGCAAGTTTCCCTCCAGAGGACACGTGGCGCCCTTTGTTTACATTTTACAATATAAATGCGGTTAATTTGGTGCTCAGAATGAAAAGCCACATTTGCCTCAAACACACTTAAATGTAAAAAAAGTTGTGTTTGTATCATGTGTGGTGACAATGTGCACTGCTTTAGTAAACAGGTGGCGCTGAATAATATCCACATGCTCTGTTTATTTTCATAAAATAGCCAATAACGTGCAATAAAACAGTGTCATTTCCTACTTTAAAAGTGTTGATATGAATGATGATCATAACATTAAACTGTTTTTGGTTTGGAACAACAGTAAAGTTAATCTCCCTCCACTTTTCAACTGAGTCTGGCGGTGAATTTTCAAATGTCCCGCTCGATTTATGACAACAAACCAGACACACCGGACATGACTAACAACCGGTTTGACTGTTAACGCTTTCTGGCGGGCAGCCGATACAACATGTGGCCAAAAGGATAATGTCTATCAACCAGAAGCTAACTTAAGTCCCCATTTTAAAATTAAACGTTATCTGACCCACTAGCTTAACTTAAGGCACCTCCACCCTAAATAAATTAACGCCACACTGGGTCATTTTAATCAACAGACAACTGCTTAACTCCATTCAACTCTCAGTCAGTTTAACTGGGCTGACATTACAATATTTAGGAGAAAGATAGATTTAGCACTGCTAGCAAAAATGTTAGCGAGCTATTCGATAAAAAATTAAACACTTACCCGCCAATTCCTATAATGTATTTCATCTTTTTGTCTCTTCTCGACAGTCCTGCTCAGTGTCAGCTGAAGAAACACTCGTGTGTTGTTTTTAATTAAAGTCGAAGACAAAAGTCCAACAAATTAAACGCGTCAAAAAGCTGTAAATATAAGTTGTAGTACTTCTAGCAGCTTCTCTCTACAGCTCCATTGACTGTGCACGCGGGGGGCATTGCAATTTATATCCAACTCGCGTCGTGTTGCGTCACCGCCTACGTAGGCACTGGGCGTTCTCGTGATCCGACGTGCTCGTGCTCTTCTTAACTCGTGCTACGTGTCTCCTGGCAGCAGCCAATCAGAGCTAACAGGGCTCCTGACACGGGCCAATCAGAGCCCGTGAACTCTCAGATATTTACATATTCCACAGCACCTGCTGCTGCTGTCTGTCACAGGCCGCGCTGCTCGCACTGTTCCGCTCATGTGTTCATGCTCCTCATGATCTCACGGTGGAAAACTACCATTGATGGTGTCTGATTGATACGTTGTTATTATTACAGCTGCTTTGTACTGCTGTGTGCCAGTAAACTGATGGTCACATTTCTCATAACAGTCCTATAATAATCAGTTAGGATAATATTATGTCATTTTAATGCCAGCTTTTATTTAAATCAGTTGCCTATAAATTATTTTAAACAGTGTAACTTTAATGTCATACATGCCAGTCCAACATCTCTCCATAACTGATGCATGTCTATAAGTCCTGTGTAATGTAATGAATGACAACAGAGTGTACCTCTTCCTCTTTTAAACTCTGTTCACATAGTGCAATTTGTTTTATAGAGCATATGTGGACAAAGGGCCGGCAAGGTAGGTAAAGAAATATTGTTGTTGAGATTTTAAGTTTGGCTGCTGCTGTACCTGTTTATCAAAAGTCTTTGTCAGAAGGACAGATGAGTACTTCTTTTCTCTGACTAATTAACATGACATACAATTTCAATGTTAATGTAAATATTCCATCATAAGTACCTACTGAAAGTATAGTGATTTAAATGTATTTCAAGTATTTAAAAGAGGTTAAAGGGTATTTTTCTGGGGGGAGTTTTTCCTTATCCGCTAGAAGGATATCCTACGCTGTAAAGTCCACTGAGGCAAATTGTGATTTATGATACTGGGCTTTATAGATAAAATTGAAATTTAATTTAAATCATTATTGGTACAGCCCTTTCATGCATGCTGCGATTGTTCTGTAATGAACTTTGACCTCACCTAAATAATCCGTAATCCAATGGTTCCCAACTGGTGGGTCGTGGTCCAAAAGTGAGTCTACTCTGAATGGACCACAAGTGGGAAAAACCCACTAGCACAGAGCATCTGTTCTGAAGTGCTGTGTCCTGCTGTAGAATACGTGACTAATGAACAGCTACCTGACAAGTACAGCAAACTATCTTAATGATAGGGCCAAATGCAGTATGAAGCTCAATATATTAAACTGTGTGGACCTTGAACTAATGACTGAGAAGAAACAAGGACCCTGTGGCTGGACCTGTTGGGAACCACTGCTGTAAACCACCTTGTGTTGTCTTTAGGTATGAAATGTGCTTTATAAATAAATGTGCCCTGCCTTGCCTTAAAGTAAAAGCCCTTATTATATAGAAAGGCCCCTCTCTCGGTGTGTTATAGTATGATACAGATCATATCACATCATATTGCTGAAACTGGAAGACGTGGAGCTAATTTTGATTATGTTTTGGTTTGGAAAGAAATTCAAAGTAACTTAACTGTAGCTATCAAACAAATAATAAAACAAAAAGAACAATATTTCCCTCTTAAATATTGTGAAGCAAAAATATAACGTACCTTAAAAGTAATGTACAATACTTGACTACCTGAGTAAATGTACTTTCCACCACTGATCAGATGTTTTTCCTACATCGCACTAATATGCACATGTTCATTTTACCATGAAACCCACCACATGTTTTGAAACAAATTACAGAAACATGATGTCAAAAGCAAAATCTTACCACAGGCTGATGACACTGTTTCCTGCCTGTCTTTGCCTCAGAGTGGCTCCATTAAACCAGGAGCGATGTTGGCTTTAACAATGTTTTATTTTAGTCGTTCTTCAAGAGTTCAGGTCAGTACTCCTTTGAAACTTGACACGGACGAGCATGAACATCTTCACACCCCAGATAAACTTTCATGTGTTACATAAGTGTGTCAGGAGTGTGAGGGCAGTGTGCGCCAGCGAGCAGGAGCCTAAACTCACAAGGAAACTGTCTTATTAGAACAGATGTGGTGGGTTCACACATGAGCTACAGAGTCTGTAAAGTATTAATTTCTGATATACAATGTGAGTTACATCCCACACTGCTCCTCCTGTAGAGTGTCTTGTTCTCCTTCCCTGACAGCGTGTGGGACATTCATGTCTATTTGTGTGTATTCGTCCATGTGCAACGTGAAGCCTTCCGCAGCCATCAGGGGTCGGGGGTCAACAGTCAGGGTCCCTCTCAGCCAGTATTACTGTGTAAGGGAGAAGGGTGTGAGGGGTGACTCGTGATCGTCTCATGGTTATGGTGACATCACAGGGTTTCCTCAATCCAAGAACTGACAGACACATTTCTTAGGAGTCTAAAGTCAAACCCAATCACATCCCGGCTCTATGTAGGGCATCCTCATGAAGCTGTGACATCTCAGTGAGAAGTAAGGTGTCTGTTTGGGATGTCCTCATGCACTACTAGCATGTCCTTATCACAGTGGCGATCCCAACGAGGGGCCAAGAGGGGCATAACCACCCTGAAACAATCCCTGGCCCCCTCTGACAAGAATAATTAGAGGCTGACATCACTGTCTTTTGCCCTTTTTACGCAGAGATCACGTGACAGGGCCGCTAAGAAGATCATTCAATATGCCACCTTCGCTTTTTGACACAGAACCAAACAAGGTCAGCATCATATCGCCCCAGTGTGTGATTTTAGATAGCAGGCTTTGCATTCCAGAAGCAAAAGGGACATAATGGATGTGACAGAGCGTTCACCTTTAGTGTGACATATGTGTCAGAAGTGCTTTCTAAACAATACCAATGGCACAACATGGCAATGAAAATGATTTACGTCTCACCGTCTCACCAATTTGCAGACATTTTCAGCTGCTGTTCTGCAGCTGCTGCTGGCTGCTTTTTAAATCTCCCGGTGGTGGATTACACACATAAAACGTCAGCAAAACGTCACACCTGTCCCATCCATTGTCCCGTCCTGCTAGCTGTCCCTTTTTACACACACGTTTGGTGCTGTTACTATCTCTCTTGTGGGCTTCTACTTAGGACAAGTCTATGATGTAGCTTTAATAACAAAAAAAAAAACAGCAAGGCGGAGTAATGGCAACATTCCTGCTTCGAACAGGAAGTGAAAAAGGGGCTTTTTAGAGGCTGTAGTGCACTCACTTTTAATGGGGGCAAAAGTAGTGGTATCATCCATTGGCATCAACTATATCAGCATAGCTTTTTGGAAATCAGGCTAAATAATGCTCCATAGTTAGGCTAAATTTTGATAAGGGAACAAGTGGTATGGGTGTTTCTTAAGGGTTGCCTTGAACTCTCACCTTGAGACATCTGAATAAAAATGATTCTGAGGGTATCCATGAATCTCCCCTAAACTTGAGGCTTGTTTCCAGTAAATGTTTTGTTCCTTACAATCAATGCATTCCTTCATGTTAAAGCTGTATATTTGTCCTCAGGAAATGGACAACCAGCCTATTTGAAGAACAATAAATCTCCTGACAGATGTAAAACAAAAGAGAACTGCTGTTTCACTAAAAATATTAACCGTGCTGGTATTATTCTATGCACACGAGACTATGAAAAAAGAAAACAAAGTATATCAGCATGAGATTCTTTGACTGTTTTTTTTTAACCAGCCTATAGACTTCGATAGCATAATAGAATTTGTGAACGTCCTTTATGGCTTTTGGCGCCACCCAAACATTTTCAGTGACCCCATCTGACCCCATCATCTCCATCTCATTTCCAGGGGGCGCCACTGCCTCATCAAGAAGGAAGTTCAGCATTTTCTGCCTGATGTCATAACTTAAGAGGCCATTCAGGCTAAATGAGTTCAGCTGGTTGTTTATGCATATGTTTATGTGGAGAAATGAAACAGCAGCACACACTTTGTCACCATGCACATAATTCTGGGACTCTAAAGACATTCAATTTGATTAGCCCATGTAGTTTAGTGCAGCTGTATACTGTTTAGATATATGTGGAGGAGCAGATTTTATTATTTGATTACAGGCATGGATGACTGTACACCAGTGGTCCCTTTTTTTCCCTGCAATGCCCTCATAATGCATAAATCGACTGCATACTTTCTTACTGGTTAAACCAATAGGAACACAATAGATCAAGTAGAATTGTAATGAAATAATAAGATAATGCAGTTGTGCACTGCCGTTTTTTAAACACAAATTCAACCACCATATTGACCATTAAGTTAAAGCTGTAACTGCCACTTAAACCTGCAACAACTGCCTTTGTTGGCCTCTTGGGTGCAGCAGAAAAAAGCTGGAGACACAACACCGACATAAAAACAGCCTTTAACAAACTTGTCAGCAAACACACCTCCATACTGGATACCAGGCTTTTAAGTCAATAACATACAGTAGTGTTCAACTGTCAAGTATCAAGTTTTTCAAGCCATACTGTACCTGAAGGCTCCTCTCTGTGCACAAAAGAATTAAAACATATAACAAACCAGATTTTTGGAGGAACAGTTTATTCATTCATATTTACAAGGCAGAGCCGATCATGGAGATCCAGAGAACTTCAGAATAAATGATGGATCATCTTTCCCATTTAAATCTGAGCAAACATTTTACAGCAGACAAATGGCAGGCAAATAATCTGTAATAATATAAATATTGTGCTTTTATCGTCAAAATGAACATTTTAGATTTTTGGACAGGTCATATCAGCCGTTTCTATGCAAACCCTGCTCACAATATTGGGTGCGACCTCATAAACTGAACCTATAAACCACAATGACTACAGATGAAAAGGCTACACTTTACATTCCTTTACTTTTTTCTGGATTTCTTTTAATCATTTGGTTCAAAAATAGGCACTCAGTACAGCAAACAAACCTCAAAGTTGAACCTTTTCTTTAACATTCCTGCACCAGAAAGGCAAAAGAACAGAAGTGAGATGGCACTTCAGAAACAGACATTTCATGAGTCCTAGTTTCTGTTCCAATGAAGCATAAACATGTCCATGCCTTACTAAGAGCTACATGACTGCATGACCTCAGTAATGCTACTTAACAACAACACAAAACACACTTTAGAGGAACATTTCTCCTCTTAAAAATAATCCAGTTGTGCAAAAAAAAAAAAGGCAGGCAGGTGATACAGTTATGCAGTACTTTACAAAAATAAAAGTTCTTACTCCTCTGCCCTCCTGCTACAATAAGTTGAAGAGATGGAAGACACAAGAATCAGTGTAACCCCCAAAATGTCCAACCCATAATGTAATTAGGATGTTTGAAAAACATTTAAACTGTTAGATATAAGAATATGCTGACATCGTCCCAAATGTTCATCAGATACAACCGCACTAAAAGAACATGAAGGGACATGAGGGGATGTCGCTGCGCTGAGATCAACACAACTTTTTATATCATTAACGCCACATAAGCTACATAAACTATATGACTGTGAAATTCATTTCATTTCAGAGGCCGCTGTATACTTCATCACGGTAGTGGTCAGGACATGTTTTCACAATCTGAGCAAATGTTCCCATATGAAACACATCAGTAAGAATTATAGATATGCACAATTTATCAAATTTAAATGCATCATTTGTTTGGGTATTTTATCTTAATTATGGCCACTTTGATACAAATGTCATAAAAAATTATGCACATGTCTTATATTTGGTGGGTTAGCATTATATTTATCTTATACATGACATAAAGAAGTGAATATAGAGAATACATAGTCTAAATATTAATATAAAGCATATCTTTTTTAAAGTTTACGATGCAGGATTTCCCTAAAAAAGAACAATGCATAGACTCAGACAGAAGTAATCCCTCCAAATCATCACTTATGATCCATTAGAAGTGTTTGGCGTTGTATTAATCTGCAGAGACTCTGCCCTCCGCCTGCAATTTCTTGCTTTCTGTGCACGGGACATTTGTGGGTGTGTACCTCCACAGCGCTCAGGTGACATCGGAGCTTTATAGAAAGTTAGTGACCAGGTGCCAGACCATAAACAGAAGGCATCAAAGAGACACAGCGCCGAAAAACCCAAATATCGTATGATAAAATGCCAATTAGAGTGAATTTGGGGTTGGCTTTTACTTTAACTTTCGCTGGCGAGTGTGGAATTCCTGCATAGTATACCTTTAAATGTTCTATGACATCTATATAAGTGGCCATAACCATGTTACATAAAATAAACATTATATTTTCAACATATATTTATAATTCTTAAAGATTTCTCATATGGGTTTCCAGGCCACAAAATGCAAGTGTTGTTCATGTTCCTGTATTTTCAACGCACAAGACGACTGAGGCACATCATAAACACAAGGTACAGTACAGATGTTAGTACATTTTGACATTTTCAAAATGTCAGTACAGCAAAAGAGAGAGCTTGAGAAGGCCTAGGATACAGCAGGTATGAGGCAAATGATAATAATAATAAAGATGAAGGCATTTGATGCGTTGTAATTTACATCTAACACACATTATATTCACACGAAGCAGCGTGAATATCAATGTGTGCTTGGTCAGGTGGTCACACACTGACACAAGATCAGCATCTGCTACATGAATAATGTTGCTGTTAAACATCTCTGGTCAAGTGTTAAATCTTTCATAACATATGTACACATCACTGGCGTCAGGCAAAAAGCTTATATCTCCAATTGTCAGATTTTCAGAATAGTTGATGCAAAATTCAGCCTTTTCTTCTGAGTTAATTTAGTATATTTAATTTATTATTAACCAAAAGTAGAATTGTAGAATATGAAAGTTCAAATAAGAGTTTCCTCAACTGGAGTTACAGTTGTTTCACCCAACACTGCCAAAGTCAAACATCTTTCTTTCTTTAGTGTCTCATTCTATTTTGTGTTGCAATATAAGTTTCTGTCAACGTCCTGGTCTTCCAAAGCCTCGTGATGATGCAAGAATACAATATGAGCGATACAACAGGTCCGACCACACGGTAGGTTAATGAATCGATGAACCCAACAACAGTTTCCACAGAGAAACACTTCCTGTAACAGAGCGCCGACTTCCATCGTACATTTTCAAGTTGCAGTATGAAACCCTCCAGTGGAGAAGGAGGGGTTCCACACAGAGGGTTAATGAGACGGAGCGTTTACCGTCTTGACGGCACAAATCTTCAGCTGGATGTTGGTAAAGGAAGGAAGCACATAGACTCGTTGGACCCACTGCTTCGTACGGTGATAAAACCAAGGGTTCATGCTCCATTGTCACACACTGCGTGAAGAGAAGAAGATGGTTGTGGATGATGAAGACATGACAGGACAATAAAAATATTTTGCTGCTAAAATTGAAACTTGTCTAGCTATAAGAAATATGTCTTTCTTTTTGGTGTGATCCTTTTAAGGGATTAAAACAAGTGGAACCCTTGAAAGTTTAGCCAGTCTCAGTTTAAAGAGGCTCTATGCAGAACTCAGAGTTGTCTGGACATGGTTCTCAAAGTGGAGGTGGCCAAGCCTGCAGCTAGCAGCTAGCAATGCTAACTCAGGAAACAGTGCTAAATAATGGCAACAGTGCTGACAAAGCTAACAATGTTAACCAGGAGGCAAGCTCAGATGTTCAAATCACAAGAGGACAAATCTAGGTACAGGTGTGAATGCACTCCATGTGTCCTCAAACTGCTTAAGGCCCCAACACACCAAGCCGTCGCCCTAGTGGGTGTGGTGTGTCCTGCGCTGTTGGTTCTCATCAGCCCCCGTCAGCCCCAGTCTACTTTTTTTCAGCTGATTTAGCATGTTGAATTAGCATAGGTGTGGGCGTTGTCCAATGAAATCATTTTGATTGGCAGTTCAGCTCAGTGCACGAGAAGAGAAATGGAAGTGAGGAAAGTAAACAATCAGCTTAAGTCAAGAGGCAGTAAAACCAAAACAAACTAATTACATTAGATAAGATTATTTTTTTTAGCTTTTGAGCTCTTTGGCAGAAACAGTTTGTGATGGTTTGTGTTTTTAATGTGCTAACTGGCTAACTAGCATCAAGTCAGTTTTCCTGTTTCTCTCTATGAATGACAGACTACCGCCGTCTGCTGGTGTGGAGAGTTATTTCCTCTCATGAAGATGCAGAACTAAATGCTGGTTGGCCCTCAGCTGTAGTCTTTATGGTGTGCTCATGTGCATCTTTTTGGCTGAAACACAGGTTAGTCGGCTTTCATTGCCACTAGTTTTCTGCGGTTGGTTTGGTGCATCTGGGCCTTTAAGATCTGAACACTCAGACATGGCTCTTAAGGTGTTGAACTGCACTTAACTAAATACAGTTACAAGAAACTTTGCTTTGTGAAGCCTACGCTAAAATAGACAGCTACTCTGAAAAGCAGAAAAACACGTCTCTTTAACGACGAAGCATCAGTGTAAAGATCTGCAAAGCATCACAAACTAAAGGCAGATATCCCTCTTGACAAAGGAAGGCTATCAACTGAAAGAATGCGAGTCTGAATGTAAATGCACCAAGACACCCTGCACGAATAACAACAAATCCTTCTCCCCACATTCACGCTGTCTGCTCCTCTTCCCAACAATAGACGGTCCACATCAGCTGAGCTCCGTCTCCACAGGCCACTATGCTCATGTTAATGTGATGAATCTCTCTGCAGTACAGCAGATGCACATAATTATCTTTACCTTTAACTGTTGCACACTGTTTCTTTGTTATTTATCCTAGATTCCTGCAGCCCTTTGACTCAGCAAAAACCTGAAGTACACTCAAATATTCTGCTTGATTATTTCTGTTAAAGGAAAAACTAAGCTGAAACAAATGGATCCCCACACAAAGCAGCTCCTCTTTAATGTTGTGCAATAACCACAATGAGCATACAAGCAGATAATTTACACTGATTACTGAAATGAATAAATACCCGATTGCTTAAAAACTGCATTACATGACTGCATTCTCATGATAAAGAGCATATTTTGTTTTTGTAACACTACGCACGTGTACTGGAATATCTGACACCAATTTTAATTTGTCCTTTGTACTGAAATATAAGAAACTACTTAGACATCTGTGTGGAGATGTAATGGGCTTTGTGGTGAATCTAATTCAAAGCAAAGAGCCACATCTGGGCCCCTAACAGATATGCAGCAGTGGTTTGTATTACCTTCAGCCGGGAGGCTCTGTCCTTCTCATAATCCTTGATCTACAATCATCGACTTGGGCCTGAAAATGAGAGAATAAAAACTTTTAAAAAGCTGAAGGGATGACAACTTAGCAAAAACGAATGAATGCCCCGACTAATGAAATGTCCAATTTAAAAAATATAATTTTAAAATCCAGGGTGGGCCAGTACCTCTCTGACTTTTTAATTGGTTCCTGTGGGAGTGACTGCTGCTGCTGCTCCTGCTGTCTGTGCTCCTGCTCCATCCTACACACACACACACACACACACACACACACACACACATACAGAGTTATTGTTGGCATTTTGGGTGATGCCCAGTTACTGTAGAATTTAAGGGCAGCCAACTACAATTCAGCATAAGTGCTTCAAGACAGTTCATTTCATGTGACTCTGTACGAGCAATATAAATGTATGAGTGAATAATCTTATCAACTGTATTTTACCTTTCCCTCCGCGCTTTAATCCTCTCCTCGTCAAACCTGAAAATGAGTAACACTGTTATATCCTCCAGTAAATCCAGGTTCTTTTTAGGAACTAGAGCACTAATCTCATTCTACTTTCATTCAGAGACATTAGGTGTCACATTAGACTTGTTCTCTGCCAGATTTACAGGAATAATCATTTTCAGGAGTATCTGCTGCCTGCAGGCCGGGATCACTGCTACAGCTCGTTTTCTCCATCTAGTGTTCAGAGATACTTACTGCACCACACACTCAGGAACATGGACGTGCTCCATGGGGACGATCTCTGCCAACTCGTCCAGGCTGTGGACGTACTGGATCTTATTCATGAACTTCACACTGCAGACAGCAACGACAATGCAACCACCATTACAGTTGCTGCATCACTGATGTCACAGCAGCAAAATGATTAAAAGCATGGTTCAGTTCTCCTCAGTTCACTGTGATCACTACTACAAAAAACATTTTAGTTTTGTGGATTCCCCACTCTGAAACATAATTGTTCACCTCTTGGTGTGTGTGTTTACCTGATGAAAGGGCCTGGATATAGCCAGGACGGTGCGTATGAACCAGGTGGGATGAGCGATTATCAACGACTTCAGGTTTTTCCTCAATCTGCCGCAACACAAATAACAACTCCATTCAGTTAACACAGTTCAGTCAGTGTTTGCAAATAATATTAGCTATATTAAACCAATAACTAAGAAGATGTTTTCTCTAAACAGAGTCCTGCTGTGAACGCAGCCTCTGACTCATCCTCAGCGCTGACTGACAGCAAGTGGCAACTTCTATTAACCTTCCCTTTGTATCTGTCAGTATCAATGTCATGCATTTCTGTATGCTGATGATGAAGTGTCCTCAGCAGATAAATATAGCACGGAGGGCCTGATTCATATTTCACCTCAGGAAACTAAGTTTTAAAAGGGCCTGCATGCAAAATTCAGAGAGTATAAGTTGTCTGGACATGGTTCTCAACATGGAGGTGACTGAGCTACTAGCAGCTGACAGCGCTAACTTGATGTGATGTGCAGCACCAAGCAACAGCAACAGTGGAACAAGAGGGTGAGCAATATGCTTCCGCAACTGCCGTTTGAGCAAAGTGCAAAGCAGCGGAGATGAGTTAGCCAGTGGGATACACATGCACTACCATTCACACACAGCTAAACTGGCTACGGCAGCAAACCACAGTGAAGCTCAGATTACAAAGCACACACAGAAGGAGCATGACATAGTAGACCATTACTCTGCTATGCCTTTACATAGAAAGTAGAGGTTTGCTGCTACATTAAAGCTCTGAATGTTACATACAGAACCTTTAGTATTGATCACAATTATAGTCAGTAAGTTGGAGAAGTTTCTCCATAGTTTCCCACCTTCTGTCAATCATTTGGTAACATTTCTTGAGCCAGCTGATCCCAGGCATCTTACTCCGAGGAGTGGCTCCATTCATGTAGATGATCAGGTAATCTTCAGCCACGAGCATCTCCAGACTGCTCACCACGTACCTGGAGGAGTGGGACAGCATCGTGGACAGATTAGGAAAAAACAGAAGCACTGATGCATCAAAAGAACAGGACCACATGTTTGCCTACGTTTGACCGAGCCCTGTGACTTTCCTACCAGACATGGTAATAATGGTTATTCTGACTGGGGGCCTGGTGCTTGGTATGTATATTCAGTAATTCATCCACAGACATTATTAAAACGTGACCGTGAAAACTGAAAGTCTCTCACAGGAAGAGGTTCTCCATGATGTAATGGTAGTCTGGACAGCTGCTGTCAGGCAGATAACAGGCAGAGAAAACAATGATGGCGTTAAGGCCCTCGCCATAATAGCCTGATGGGAGAGAGATTCAGTCAGTAGTGAATCTTCAGGCCATGGACTGTAACAACAGCTCAGTAGATATGCTGATTCTTTTACATGAAGCTGCAATTTTTGTACTGACCTCCGTGTGTGATGACCCGGAGGTAGGGTCTGATGACCTGCATGTCAATACGATGCTCCTGTTCTCCGATGATCACAGTCCTCCAGAGGCGTCCATTGTTGGCGTTCCCCTCCGCGTCCACGTCTCCTGAACCATCAGCTGGACCAGCTTTGGCCGAGGCCACCGGTGTGTCATCTGGACTGGACACAGAGCCAGAGTTTGTTCTTAATTCAGCACTGAAATATGAACCACGCAGCATAGGTTTCGAGACAGAGTAAAACTTATTATCTTTATATTGGGTGTACGCTCTTTTCAAGTGGGGTTTTGGTGAGTATTTGAATTAGAATTACATTTAGTTTTAGTAAAACTTTACTGTCTAAGAATATTAATTTAGGATTACGAATCAGGTGTGTGGGGAAATTTTGAATTAACTTTAGGTTGAAGGTATTCCAACTTCTAGCTGTGGATTTACTTATAAGGTCTGTTTGCAGATTGTAAAACCAAAGTGGGTATTGGCTCAGTGAGGGTTAAAATATATGAATATAATGAGAAAAAACTTTATATCTACAGTACCCTTTAAGTTAGTTAAAAGTGCTATATATATATATATATATATATATAAAGATTAAAACAATTCAGTGTGACAGTTAAATAAAAGTAGGCAAGTAAAAGTCAAGAAAATAAATAGAATAAAATACGAACTATGAAAAAAGATTTAAAAAAAAAAAGAAAAAGATAAACAAATAAAAAGATGAAATATTAAAATTGAAACTGTTACTGATTCTGCAAGCTCCATTAGCCTAAATAAAACTTGATAGATATTACATCTAGATTCCCACTCACCCTCCCACTCCAGCTCGTTGCCATTGGTGATGAACTCCAGCGAGTCTGTCTCGTCAGGCGTGTCGATGTCATCAACGTTGATGTCCAGGTCATCCGGTGTATCCAGGAAGTCATCTGACAGCAAAGATCCCTCGCTTTGGTCCAGGGAAAGGTTCATCTCCGGGGCAACCAGTGTGCGCCGTTTGCGGTGAGTCGAGGACACACCACCGCCTCCTCCTCCTCCAGGTGGGCTCACATTCAGGGAGTTAGGAGGAGCTGCAGCGAGACAGATCAGGAAAGTTAACTGGTGTCAGAAAGCAGGGTTATTATGGCTGACCAGTCAGTGACCATGTACTCCCCACAGTTACTTACAGGCTCTGTCGTCTGTGAGACCACAAGAGGGATCCATGTCTCCGTACTCTGGTAGTGGTCTAAGGGAAAACACACACTGGTAAATAACCAGTACTGAGCTTGTTGAGTATTATAAATAATATTCAGCCAAGAACTAAGGCTCAGCGAAACATTAATGACTTCTTCTGGGTCTCAACTGATAAAAAAGCAACAATAACTTTTGGCTAATATGTAGATTTGACATGGTGAAGACGGCAGGCGGCACAGAGCGATAATAGTCAGCAGAATTAAGTGTCTAGATAAGCTCAGGGCTACTGTTCAATCTAATGAGAAGACATTTATGGCTTTGTGGTAAAGACTGTAATAAAGCCATTGTCGTGGACACCTCACTACCCTTCCTTCTGCAGGGTGGTCGGACCGCCAGAAGCTAGTTACCAGCTAATGACGAGCCCAGCTAATTTAATGTTAATTATCCAGCATGTTCCCAACTGGAGTTCAGAGCCGGTACGCTGTCACGGAGAGAGGTAACAGTAGGATTTAGGGACATCTAGAGGTGGAGATTGCAGATTGCAGCCAGCTGAAACTTCTCCAATGTGCCAAGCGTGAAGTTCCGGTTAGGATTCCGTCAATATTCATTGTTCAGGAGGTTTTTAGCAGGAGCCAAATTATCCGCAGAGGTGTCTTCCTCTCCAAAACTAACGGACCAGATGATTTAAATCAGTAAAAACACTGATAACTTGTTCAGGAAGTTTTTCACAGAGGTCTCTTCCTCTCTAAAACAAACAGACCCAGTGATTTAACCAGATAAAAATACTGAATAAAACAGTTTCTACAAAAAAATAGTTGTTTTTCTGATGCAGCTCATTCATGGAGGGGCTGCTAACTTGTGGCCAGATGAAAAATGCAAATGGCCTGGAAGTATTTATCCTACGTAGAAAAAGTGGCTTATTTTAAAGTAACAAAGACACAACAATTCTTATTTTCGTGTGATTATACACTTACAATTATTGCATTATATTCATTTTCTGCCAGTATATCATCCTAAATCCTTCACACTGGACCTTTAAACTTGGCTGTTTGTCTAATCTCTGTCCTCCACCACGCAGTAGTCTCAACTATGGTCTCACAATAACATGTGACACTGTGATTAGGATGGTGTTCAATGGACCAGTAGAGGCGTGTGTGTTGTCACTGATCTGGCTAAGCACTAAAAAGAGGAGAAAGCAGAAGAGGATAGAGATGGTAATTAACTTCTCTCTGGGGAGAGATGAAGATTACAGGGCTGCCAGGCAGGGCGTGAGAGGGGAGGAGAAAGGGAGGTGGGAGAAATAGAGGAGAAAGAAGGAAAATTAAAAGAGAGAGAGAAGAGATTCAGCTCTCTGTCCCTTGATGCTTGTTATTTACTGTTGACACCTTGTGCAGAAGGAGGAGCAGACAGGAGGTCAAATCCTGCTCTGCATATGTTTGTGCAGCATGTGCCCATCTGTGTGTTTATTTGCAAGTAGGCAAAACTACGCACATTGGGACAGAAGTATTTTTTGCATATTAGCAACAACACCCAGTGCAACCAGAGAGCTGGAAACAGGGTTGTACAACTAAATGGTTCAGACACAAGAGACGCATAGAGCTACAGCGCAGTGTCGTTCAGCAGAGAGGAGTTTTATCTGCATTCCTGTGAAAGCCAAATGCCTCATCCTCCCATCTTGAGGAGGAAAGTGTGAGTGTGTGCTCCTCCTGAGCCAACAATACTGGCTGTAGCCCAGAGAAACACGCACTGATGAGTGGTCCGACCCTCTTCCCCTGGGGACCCCTGTTGTGATTACCAGTCCAACGCTTCCTTTGTCAGAAATGGAGCCAAATCTATACACAGATTTCCTCTTTTAACAGAAGCAAGATAATCTCCTTTGTTTATGTGCATGACTGCATTGTCCTTCATCTATAAACACCAACATCAGGAGGAATCGATGATGCTTACCTTCTGGAAACAGCACAGGGCTGCTGCTGTCAAAGCCGGTTCAAATGAGCTTTATAACCTCACACACCTTTATGTTTGGTTTGCTTACTCATTCCCTGTCTTCTCAGCTGAAGCAGAGCATCTCTGAGAGGCTGCCCTAGTAATCCACTTGCTGCTGGATGTTCCTGCGTCTGTGTCTGTCTCTAACCAAAACCTGCCACCATTTTCCTGGCGATGCTGTGTTGTTGATCGGTGACTGCTGTTGCGTCACATGACGTAGCCTGAGACCATTTACAGACAGAGCTGCACCTGCTCCCTGGCTTCCTGCCTCCCAATCGGGCGGAGGAGGAGGAGGGAGGAGGATGGAGACAGAAGGAGGGAGCACAGCACTGACTGTTCTGCCCTGCTCTTTTTCTGCCCATCAAGCTCTGCATCTCAGACTCTGAACACTCACATCCCCACACTTTTTGTAGCCATCTTCATTAATGACATATCTTTTTCCTTCATTTATCTTTCTCTCTTCCTCCTTCTGACAGTGAACAGAAATTAAATGTCAAACTGTGCTCAACCCCTACTGTAAAATAATTTCACATCAACACAATAATAATAAAAACCCTCAGCTACAGTAGTATATTATTTGGCTCTGCTGTTGCTCAGACAGTAGAACATAAAAAAGATAAGGCTATAATTACAATGGGTGTTTTTATAGGATAAAAACCATCAATATTACAAAAATGATTAACATAAACAGCACTGCTTCTAAATCCACCCGGCACTGGAAGCATTATGGTGCAGATGGCTCATGAGGAAACCCTGTTCGGCGACTAATCCATAATTTACTGCACAATTAATCATAAAAAATTAGCCATTCACTCATAAATTAAAATGTAATGCATATTCATCAACACACACATCCACAAGAATATGCCACATAGCCAAAGGCTCCCACAGCGCTAAGATACCGGCTCCCAATCTGGGGATCCCGACCCCACCAGGGGCCGCCAAAGCCTCATGAGGGGTTGTGAAGCCTTTTGATTTTAAGGGCGTAAGAAATTGTTATTTTTAAAGTTCATTCATTCATTTCCGTTACTGCTTATACTGTTAGGGGTCACAGGGGGCTGGAGCCTATCCCAGCTGACATTGGGTGAGAGGTAGGGTACACCCTGGACAGGTCACCAGATTATCACAGGGCTGACACAAAGAGACAGACAACCATTCATATTACGGCCAATTTAGAGTCACCAATTAGCCTAAAGAGCATGTCTTTAGATTGTGGGAGGAAGCTGGAGTACCTGGAGAAAACCTGACACAGGGAGAGCATGTAAACTCTGCAAAGAGGTACCCGGGCCTGTCAGTGGATTTGAACCTGGAACACTGTTGCTGTGAGGCAACAGTACCAACCACTGCTCCACTGTGCCACCCAGTGTGAAATCATCACTGTCAGTTGTCCTGTACTGTTATTGTTATGCTTTGAATATAATAAAAAATATCTACAAAAATGTCACTTACAGTTTGTCAGTTTACCCAATGATAGAAAAGGGGTCCTTTAAGGAAAAAGGTTGGGAACCACTGCTCTAAGAAGTACCATTAAGACATCTTTTTGCTGAGCTGTCTCACAGTGATCCACGTCCAACATCAAACACTGTATTTGACATCAAAAGGACATTTCATAGATGATAAGGAATAGAAAGTAAAAGGATCCCACCTGGGGAAGTCTTCATCCTGCCACTCGTCTTTCACTTCCAAGTTCTCCATTCGTAGAGTTGCCTCTGTGGTGCCCATCCCTCAGAGAGGAGAGCAGGGGCCTGGGGGTGTGAAGAAAAGCATTTATCTATGAACCCCATTTACAGTAACAAAGGAAAGCTGTCACATCAAATGAGTGTACTAACTAGACAGTCAGCCTCATGGCTGCGCTGCAGGAACACGTGTTTGACTTAGATGACAAAGGGAGAAGTCGGCATTGTTGGAGGATTTTATCCATATGATTTTTCATCACAATTTGGGGGCTGTAACCGCTCTTCAGTCACATGGGTTTTATCCCTCTGCCCAGAGGAGCACATGTGAGAGGCATGTGACTGAGTCGGGCAGAGCCCAATTTCTGAGCTCGGCTCTTTCCTCAAAGTCAAATGTCATGAACAAATTTCCTCCTGGGTGGAATTTAAGGGGCCAATGAGGAGGACGACATGCACCCCTAATCCTCCCTCGCTGCTCCCTAATCCTGCTGCACATATGCGGCTGCTGCCCGTTTGATCTGTGCTCACACTCAGGCTTTATGTCACCAGCAGAAAAACTTCTCTTTGGATCTAATATTCATTCATTTGCACCCAAGAGTTTGAGGACAATGCCCGTACTGATACGATACAGTGATTACACACTGACTGCATCATCAATAGTGGCGTTGAGATGCACTTTACTCCTCTAAACTACAGGATTTAAAGCTGAAACCCAGACGGATTATCACGACACAATAGTGATACATTAAAGGAGGGGTAGGCGACTTCCACCTCTGCTTGGCCAACATATTTTCACTCCAACCTCGTCACATATCAATGATTGGTCATGGACTTTCCACACTGACATATGACGTGTAAGGTACCCTGGGTGCGTTGGTTGTTGACGTTCTGGGACGCTGTGTCTAGTTCTATGTTACATGCATTGTCTGTTTTCAAAACACAGCTCTGTTTTCACAGGAAGTGTCCCGTTTGCATCCAGTCTCAGTACATCAGTACAACACTGTGAATTGACATTTATTTTCCTTCAACAACAAACACACATGGTTATGTTTCACCAACAAAAGCACATGGTTTGGGTTTAGGAAAAAAAGAACAGGGTTCCCAAGAGAAAGACTTCTGACGCCTTAACTTTCATTGTTGTCCTGCTACGTTTCCCTCTGATGCTGCCAGGTGCCCTTAAACAATAACAGCAACTGGCTATGTATCATGCTGACGTGAAAGGATGGCTTTCTTCGGCGGTGTCTGACGTCAGAAGTCACCAACCAAGCGCTGGATTTTGACGGCTTCGAAATGAGACCAGGTTGGCTTGGCTCTGTTTTCGATCACTGCTCGTGAGCTGCAGTCACACTATTAAACTAGGCAACACTGATCAAATATGAATCAAGAGTCTGACACTGCATTGCTTATTTTCTTACCTAAAATGTTTTCGGAAACATATTTTAGTGCACTGTTTAGAAATTATGTTTGCTAAACTGCTTTCTTAGTAATGTTGTTGTGGCAACGTAACTGCTGCCTGGAGACAACACTTGGAGACGTCTCTTTCAGGTAACAAAACATTACATTCATTTACCACAAAGGCTTTGGAAGAAGAAGGTTGAGGACTCTGACACCTGAACCTTGGGTTAGCATGTAAATGGACTGCACTTGTATAGTCTTTTGACCACTCAAAGCGCTTTAACACCACATGTCACATGTAGTATACTCATTCACACAGAGGTGGCTGAGGCTAACGTGCAAGATGCTACTACTCAGTGACTCACACACTGATGTAACAGCCATCGGGAGCAATTTTTGGGGTTCAGTATCTTGCCCAAGGATACTTCGACATTCAGACTGGATCGAACCATCAATCTTCTGATTGCTAGACGACCCACTCTGCCTCTGAGCTACAGCCTGCCCTTGTGGACGCCTGTCTTAGGTCAACATGTATTAGCTGTTTCACATTAGTTGTATGTAAATGTACTTTGTAAGAGGCAGGGCGAGTTTAGCTGCAAAACGAAAGATTGTGACCCAGCCACCATGTTGAAAATGGTTGAACCAAAACTCAGCACCGCCCCGGTTGGAGCAAACTTTCTCATTTGAAACAGAATCTCATATTTGATCAGTGCTGCTTAGTTGACGACAGTCCACAAGCAGCGTATGACATGACTGACAGCTGCCTTAGAGACTCCTCTGCTCTGATTGGTTGTTTTCAGGATGCTTACAAATGCAAAAATGCAAATGCAACACCAGGAGGAGCAAGATCTTTCCACAGATTATCTGCCTCATGTACTACTGTCTGGATGTAATAACAGTTATTTATTATAACTATTTGCTACTGTAGCTTTAAAAACAGAAGCTCAGGTCTGTTTTAGCTGATGAACGCATGACAGGAGCGCCGTGGATATTTAATTGGATGAAAAGTCCCGTCCTCTTTGTAGTTCTCCACTCAAGTATAAAATCCACAGTGTCTGAGCGGGTTCTGCTGAGTGACAGAGGATCCCCAGGTCTGTGTTGGAGGTTATACTTAGAAACAGACGCTCTGAGGAAAGGCACATTATAAGTGCTTTTGTCAGACTACAGCGCAACATAAATCCTGTTGTGTGTAAATAAAATACAACAAACTGTGTGTTATCCTGACATTAGTGTCTCACAGTGAGAAATAATGCAGCACAGATTCCTGTGATATGATAACTACAGGCAGTGGAGAGGTTTTGGTGATTTTGGCAGCGACACTCGTGACTAAACTGGAAAAAAGCCAAGTCTAACATAGAGGAAATTATTCATTTCTGCAGGGCTGACATTGCACTCAAGGAACAAAGCAGAGATAAAGATTTTACCAAACATCACACACCTGTTTGTAGCAGGTCAGTGGGACAACACCCTGAAAATGAAAGCGGTAGTGTGCGGTTCAAACAGTCAGTTTAAAGAGAGAGCAGAAACCAGAACAAATCATTTATCATCACTGACAGATAATGAGCTTTCTTCTTAATCACAGCGTGTTTGGCAGGCTGGAAAAGTCACGGCTGTGATATAATTGCAAGTGAAATTATTCGAACAATCATTTTAGATTTCAACAAAATGCTGTGTGGAGACATTGACCTTTACCTTTAGATGCAACCCATCATATGTGTGAGCAAAACACCATGTTCCTGCATGAGCACTGTGCTGATCATGTTCACTCATCCTGCCTGAAAATGTCAGTGTTGAAAAAGAAATCGACAAAATGATTGCCACCAACGTGCAGCACAGAGTAAAATGGCCTCACAGTCTTTCTGGGTCATGCCAAACGTACTGTAACACCCAAAAGGAAAACCTAAAAGGATTTCACTGTGTTTATGCAAAATCTCCTGTGCATGCAGTCAGTCTAAGGTGTCTGCCGTGTGCAGCGAGCAGAACACAGATGCAAGGACATTAATTCAGTGACTATACTCACATGAGCGGCGTGAGATCCCCTCAGAACCTCTCGCTCGTCTGTGCGTCCTCCCTCCTCCTCAGTCACAGGCCTCAAAGATTCTCGAGGAGAAAGTCCTGATCCTCCGCACCAACAGAGAAGCAGAGGTCAGGCTGAAATGTCTCCTCTCACGCTCCCTGTCTCCCACTCATTCACATGCACACACACACACACATGCTGGTGCACAGACACAGTCATACAGTGTCCTCGATGTCAGCCGCTAGCCAGCAGCAGGTGTCTGAGGACAGGGGGCACCTCTGTGCTGGTACTCCCCCTCTTCTCCTCCGCCTCTGGCCACCTTTGTTGGGGAAAGACTGGCCGTGAAGAGCGAGCCGACAGCCTGCCTCTCAGCTCCTACATCCACACTACCAAGACACAAAATTCCTTTAATCAGAATGCATCTGCTCTGGCATCATCATCTCCCTCTTTTTCTCTGCTTGTAACTCCAAATACCTTTGGAGGGTTTTCTTTTCCCACCTCCAAATATGAATTCACACCCTTCTCTGGGTTTCCCCCAGCACCAGTATGAGCACCACACAGCAGAGATGAGCACCAGTCTCTGTGTCCCTTTACTCCATTTGATAATCCTACTGTTGTTTTCAGTGGTCCTCTATGTGGCTGCTGTTCCCTGGCAACAGCATCTCTCTCCATCCATAGCTTCTCCCCTCCTTATCTGTATCCTCGCCCCACTCTGTACGCCCCAACTCTCCCCTTACATTAATTATTCAGTCCCTTACTTCACTTGCACCCAGCCAATCATATCACACGTGCCCAGTTTCCCCGCCATGTACACTGCTGGCTGCATGTTCCTATAACAGTAATAAACCCTCAGCAGTTATTATATATATAAGTTAATGGTTTTATCACAGATTTTTTATCCCCTCTTACATTTATAGCATGATTGACCTCAATTTTGTGGCGCTCCTGCGGTGATGCCTTTAAAACCCAAGGTCGTTCTCAGCTTTTTAGATGGAAGATTATAAATCCAGGCGTGTCAATGAGAATTTGAAGATGATTTAATTTTCATTTTATCGTCTACAAACTCAGCGCCTGGTGTTTGGGTTTATATTAGATTTTGTCTTTATTATAGGTGCAGGCATGACTGACAGGCACATCCAGCGACATGCAGCAGACAGAGCAGCAGCAGCTACATGCAAAGAGAGAGGATTCACTGCTATGAACTTCCGTCTTCGTGTAAACCGCGTTTCTTTAGAAGAGCGATTCCCAAAATGGGGCCCGGGGACCCAGACGGGTCAGAGGAACTCTGCCAGGAGGTCCGTGAGAAGTTTGATTCAGTACTTTTAATTATCATCATATAAATTCGATTTTTTTTCAAAAGGCTTCATAGTTAGGAGTTTTAATTTAATTTTAATTCATTTTTTTTTATTTCTATTTATGCACTTTTTAAAATTGTTTTATTTTATGTCTATTTCAAGACCACTGTATTATTGTTGATATGAGGAAATGTGGTTGTTGTTTTTTAAGAGCTACTGGACAGTTCTTTCTATCTTTCTATCTAGTTCAATACATGATGTTTTAAATCTAAAATACGACACAGTTCTAATATAACAAGTTTATACTGGTAAAACAGTCAGAATCTACATTTTATTCAGCCTATGCACTAAAAGTGAAACACTTCACTCCACTTCACACTTCTCGTGATTGGCCTGTGTGTGTGTGTGTGTGTGTGTGTGTGTGTGTGTGTGTGTGTGTGTGTGTGTGTGTGTGTGTGTGTGTTGTTAAATGCTCCTCAAATTGGCCCATTTCTTTAAATCTGCCTTTGATATTTTGTTTAGCCACACAGTGCTACATGCTATGGATATTCTGTGTTGAGAGTGCTGCAGACATTTTAATGCATGTCGACTATCTTTCTAATATATTTCTCTTTCACATCACTAGGACTATAGAAATATAAAAAATAGGTTATGTCAAATTATTTCAAGGGACAGGTGTGGACATGAGGGGCTCACTCTGTACTGTAAGGGTAGCTTGGCTGATTGAGAACCTCTGTTTCAGACAGTAGTGGAGGATTTAAGCCTTCAAGTATTGCAGTTTTTTTTTTTTAACAAGGTGCAAATGATTAATTAAATGTTTTGTTTTTTGGGGGGGGTTTACACATGGATTTTCTTCCTCAAAGACTGACATACCATAACAAAGAGAGATCAGCAAGACAAGGCAGCTTTATTTGTGTAGCACATTTCATACACAAGGGCAATACAAAGTGTTTTAAAGAGCAATACAATATAAAACATAATAAAGGATACAGAAAAGAGAAAAAAGAGAAGAGAAGTAAAAGGTAAAAGTAATTACAAAATAATTTACAATTTTAAAAATACCATTAAAAATAGCAAAAGTGCAGACAGGAGGTGCAAAGATAAAAAAAAACACATGTAAAATGATTTAAAGTGAGTTTTAAAATAAGTTTACAGTCATTACAGGTGCAGTAGGCAGTGTGAAAAATGAATGTTTTTTGCTTTGACTAAAGAGTGTTCACAGTCGAGGCTTGTCTAACATCATCTGCGAGGTTACTCCAGGTTTGTGCTGCATGATAGCAACACGAGGCTGCACCATGTTTTCAGCCTCTTTTATTTTTCTGTGCTTTGTCTCTTTTTATTGCAATACTCCTAAATTCCCTCTAAATCTTACTGTCTCACTGTCACAAGCAAAAAAAGCCCCCTTTTCAAAGATATTTTTTTCAATTTTTGGTGCATGTGCATGACACAGTTATGTGGAATACCATGATACTATGATGATACATTCACAAGCCATTGCATTATTATGTGTAATATTTGCAGATGTACTTTGTGTAGTTTTTTTTATTACACTTATTTATTGTTCATTATCTATTATTATTGAGGATCAGATGATTGAATGAATTAAGGATGTTGTTTTTAACTGTCAGCACCTTGCAGGAGTAGCACTCCTAATTTGTGTGTGTTTTTAATGATACAATGACAATAAAAGGCATCTGATTCTGACATTTTCTCATTGTGTTTTGGTTAATAGTTTACTCTGTTTTTTTTTTTTAAACTGTATTTACAATTACAACGTACAAATAACATCAGGTGTAAAGCAAGAACACGACAAAACAGGAGAGCAGATGACATCGACTGCAATGAGATAAATTACATTTTACAAAACCTGAAAATGAAATAATTATAATACAAATAAATACATATTTAGACATTTTACAAATAAATAGAATAAAAAAACATTATTTCACATCAGGGGTTTCATTAAATATATTTTTGTATATTTTTGTTGTAAATCCGTTAAGCCTATTTTTTTCTGGTGTAGCATTGAGTTTAACTCAATGAAGATGTAAAGAAGGTTGTGAACATTAAAATTTCTGTTGAGAAATCCCTGATAAATGTTGAAAGAAGAATTTCTCTGATAAAAGAAACTAACAACATAGTTCAGAGACTTGTTACTCATATCATTATCGTGACATATCTTTAAGAGTAATAAGACGAGTGACATTAGTGGTACTGAAGAGATAAGAACCTTAAAACAGACCAAAATGTCATAGTTTTTCTACACTGGAAGAATAAATGAATTAATAGTCGTCAAACTCGAGTTTACCCACACTTTGTGTCAGATATGTTTTTGTCTGACGCAGTTCCGGTGTAGCAGAGCGGAGCTCCCATTGGCTGCAGTAGAGGGGGTGAACTATCTTGACTGTCAGTATCAGGGTCTCTCTGCTGTCTGCCAGCACTGTAATGTACTGGAGATGCCAAGATGGCTGCAAGCAATTATTTCGGCTTCACACATGGTGCCGGTCCGCAATACAGGTAATTCAAGTGATGCAGGTTGGTGTCAGCATGTGTTCTGAGTCACATTTGTTAGCCGCTGGAGTGTAACGGTCGGCGGTGCGATTTCACTGCGTGGCGGTGCCGAGACAAGCTAGCTTGACCCGCTAATTTCGGTTAGCTAACGTTAGCTAGCTGAGTTCGCAGGCCAGCTCTTGCCGACACGCTGCTTGACTTTAGGTGAACCCCGGTACGGTCATCTTCTCCTTCTAATGCTTGAACATGTTACCTCTTAAAATACTTTAATGGCAAAGAAAAAGGCAGTTTTAACAAGTGTCACGGTGCTGGTTTAGTTAGTGGAGCCGGCTGCAGCTGTGACGGGTTATAAATTAGGATTAAGAGGGCTAACAGTGATCGAGCTGCACTGAAGGTCCCGTGTCTCACAAACACTGCACTTATTATAATGTTCAGTCAGTGTTTGATAAAGACATCCTGCTATAAAGGAACATTGAAATTGTATTTATGTTAAGGGAGAGAAAAACACCGGTCAGCAGTAAAACTGAGGCAGCACGGATTGGTGTTATGCAAGTTAGTCTGACAGGTAAATCCTCTATCTGTGTGATTGACAGGCAATTAGATGTAATTACCATATAATTAAATTAACATTCACTGCGGTTATTGAACTATGAAGATTTCCTGTTTTGGTGTCTCTTGAGGAGGATTCAAGCCAACAAACCTGACAAACAGGAGAGGACTGTTTCTCTGCATCACACAGTGCTGATGTGTTCATTTTCTCTGGCCTCAGTTTGTTTACTAAAGTCTGCACCTCTACTGATTTTAAATTCATTTTTAAATTATAACCCTGATTCTTCATTGAACATAAATTTCTACAGCCTCAGACATGCCTGCAGTGAGGTGTTATTCCTCCTGAGATGCACAGTCAGTGCAGGGTTACATGATGTAGTCAGGTGTGGGCGATGTGGGTAAAACCCTCTGACACAACATGTGCAATATAATACTGTAAAATCAATTTATACTGCAGCATAGCACACTGTCTGAAAGAAATCAATGGAGTAACTGGTGATAAAGAATCTGCAAATCCAGCAAATTAAAATCCACTCTGAACCAAAGTCTCTCTAGGTGTATTTATATATAAGTAACCATATTTAATGTCATTTTATTAACTTCTATTTGTATTTACGTTCCACATGTGTAAAGCATAAAGTGGATACAACTTACAGTTCATGTGCTGTGTCGTGAAATCACAAATAAATTAACCTTGTGACCTAATATTTTTAAGTCAAATTACCTGATAACTTTTGTGGCAATGTATTAAAAAAAGCAGTATTGCCCTAACGCAGTTCTGCAGAGTGATTCAACTTTTTTAGTGCCGATATCGATACCGATACCTGGGCTTTGGGTATCGTCCGATACCAAGTACCGATCTGATACCAGTGTTGAATTGTTAAGCTGTATACCTCACTGTGTGGAGGTGACTGGGTTCATTCTTCTCTGTGTAACGCAACGCCAGAATGTGTATTAAACCATTTACCCGGGATTTTGAAAAACCTCGGTGCGTTTCCACCGTAATTACCCGCGAAAAAAACTTTCCCTCAACCCCAAACTTTCCCTGAAAAAAGTACCTAGTAGGGGGTAGGACTTTTCAGATTCCCTGAATTCTTGAGGGGCGGGGCTGTGTGCTGAAGAACGCTGATTGGTGGAACACACACTTGCAGCGTTCTGCACTTCTGTGTCAGTGTGGCTGCAAACTTTATTTCATTTCTACAAGCTTCACTTCGTTTGTGTTTTGATCATTTGGAAAATGGAGCAAAAGAGGAGAAGCTATGAGAAGTGGACGGACGACGAGGTCCAGTCGGCGACTCGTAACGACAGAGTCTATGGAAGGATGGCCGACAAGCTGGCAGAGCTAAATATAGGACACACGCTGAAACAAATTCATGAAAAGTTGAAGAAACTTAAGCAAGATTATGAGAAGCTTCAGGCGTTCACAGTCGTCTTTGCTTATAACGCCTGTCGTCTTTTCCGTGCAGATCACATGGTTTTATATGCGATGTAGGAAAACACGAGAAACAACTTGAGCGTCCCCCATCCTGGCGTATTGTGTCGCACAAATGTTGATGCTGGCTTGTTGGTCGCTGTTTATGGCGTTGTGCTTGTTTGGCCTTCAGCTTCTTCTTACCACCACCTACTGGACTGGAGGTGTAGTGCAGTTTCTTTTACCACTCCCCCATACGTCATCAGCTGTTTTGAATAAATTCTCTGGAACTTTGAGGTGCGGTGGAAACGCAAACCACACAGATTACCAGGAATTCTTTTACCAGGTAAATAAATTCCTGGAAACAAAAGTTCCTTTAGTCATTAAGTTGTTTGATGAACGAATCATCATTAATACAGAGTTGGACTTCAGTATGGATTTCTTTCAACAAGTCACAGTTGCGAGCCTGCTCAGCCTCTCAGCCGCTTTTATCATTGATAGTGGTCGCTACAATCAGGCTTGACTTGCACATAAATACATAGGTATACATTATTTATTATTAAAGTAATAAATCATGCACAAACAACTTGGCAGAAATATTCAAAGTGAACAGGTGCAGACGGAGCAAGTAGCTGCAGAACTTGTTGGTGCAGTAAGTGTGAAATACCTCCAAACAGCTGACATATTTGTTACTCCTTCAGCTATGCAGTCACGTAATCAGACAGTAGAATATAGAATAGAATTTAATACAGTGGCCCCATTATCACTGATCTCCAATCCAGCTGTTTGAGTCAGTATTGGCCCAATATCATATCAGTACAGAATCATCGCATCCTGAGTTCTGCCCATTCAGAGGTAACTCCACGTCCTCACCAGCTTATTATAGCAAATGTGCAGTTTTTTAAAACGCCATCTTCATAGTTGCTTTGCCTTTTCATCAAGCACATCTCAAGACATAGATACACTCCAAGCTTGTCAAGTCTTTACAGCTGCACCTTCTGAACATGAATTGTGTGTCTAGTTTCTGTCCTTCTTTATCAAATTTATTATTTATTTATTCGTTTTTATTACACACTTTGTGTTATTTGGTCGTAGCCCATGTTCAGTGTTTTATAGCTGTTTTTATCTTGATGGTGTATACTATTTTATTTGTTTCACAAAGCACTTTGTAACTGTGTTTTGAAAAGTGCTATACAAATAAAGTTTATATATATATATATATATATGTATATGTATATATATGTATATGTTATTCTCTCACATCAGAGGTTGAAAGGCAACAAAATATAATTTAACACTGCAATTTTACAAATAAATTTCATAAATTTTGTAGCACAATACCAAAAACCACCACATGAAATTATATTATGAATTAAACTCTCAATTTTTTTTACATTTTAATTTATTCTCATGGTTGATATCGTCATGTTGCCCAGCCCTATCTGTAGTTTTTAATATGACTTGGTGAACATCAAGGTTTGTTATCATGAAAGCACGGGCATCTCTTGTCCACAACTTTAAATAATTTACACTGAGGCCTGCTTAGTGCAGTTTTGGTAGCAGGGGTGTTAGAGCAGACAAGTGGGTCAGCAGCTGAGCATCCAGTTCAACTTATTGATTTGTTTTCCTGTTCATTGTCAGTGAAATACGGGCATCATGACATGACATGTGGCACTTACGTAATCTGATTTTTAGACTGTGGAAATTCTTGCCCTCAGTGTGAGTCAATGAAATTACAGGTAATTTAATGAACTATTAAGATACTCAATGGACAATTCACAGATGACTCAAGCAGGGAACAATGGGTTTTTCAAATTCCATCTTGGTAGTCTTCTACACAGTTCCCTTTATATATTTTCTTTGCACTGGATCCAGTATGTTTTTGTAGGATAAAATAGTTTTATGATTACTTTCGCAGCATTTTGAGTCTGTGCTCTTTCATGACCTGAAGGCGTCATTTAATTTTAGCCCAGTGATGTTGTTGTTTATCCAGACACTGAAATCTTAATAAAGATGTTGATATCATCAGTTACTGGTGTCGTTGCCAGTAACTGCTGCTCCTATCCCAAACCACTGTAACAACAAGGCTGCTGTGGAAGTGTCTGCTGATTAAAATTAGAGATTAATCATAGGTCAGTGCAGGGCGGTTCACTGAACTGCAAAATATTTGTGATCACAATTTAGTCCTCCTCGATTAATTAATCTTGATGGGGATTTGAGGTGTTGCATTAAATTTGTCGCCCTATTTCTGGTGCCTGTTTTTAGCCATACTAGAGGCATGACTCATGTTAGTCTGCTGGTTCATTAGTCACCCGGTTGGTCGGCCCACCACTTAGGTCCAGACTGCAACACCTCAACAACTATAGCATATTACAGAGATAGATTTACATGAAATTGTGTACGGATATTCATGGTGCCCAGACAATCCTGCTGAGTCTGGTGATCCCCTGACTTTACCTCTAGCTCCATCATGAAGCTCACATTAGTAGTTTTGATTGAGATATGTCAACAACTATTGGATGGATTGCTGTGAAATTTAGTACCTTTCCAAATGAATGGACATCACTCAGGTTATCCTCTGGTTTTTTTTCAGCTTGCGGCCATTATCATTTATCTCAGAGGACCACTCTCCCAAAGTAGAACGCTCTTACTTACTTCCTGTGAGATAGCGGAAGTAGCATTAAGCTAGTTAGTCCCGTAGACTGTCTGTGGTTGCTTATTAGAAAATAAACTCAGCAACATACCTTAAAATATGTACTTAGTCATTAGGGCTGAGAAGGTGTTACCTATTTACCGTACTTCCTTGATATCATATTAAAAGACAAATGCCAAAATTTGTTGCTGTTACTCCTACTTTATATTACTATGACTGAAGTCTGCTGCTAAATTCAGCTTCATGTTTCACTCAGAACAGTTTTTAATAAATAAGAAGTGAAAAAAACTGGTTAACTGCGTCGTTAACGCAGAAGAGCAGAGGATTAGCTTTATTCACTTTACATGGAGCTACAGTTAATACTGAATTATGTGTTAGTATCTCTTAAGTCATCAGAAATCATCTTTAGAAGGAGCAGATGTTTACCTTAAGCTAGCTCGGGCCATGTTAAAGTTAACAGTATGTTAACGGAGCAAGGTGAGCTAATTGCTAGCGTGCCCTTTTGCTTTGAGATGGCTGTCAGAGATGGCAGAGGTATGATCACATGATCCTGTTTGAGCTATAACAAGTGGTGTGTCCCACGTTTTATTTCCCAGTTGCTCTTGGAAAGAAGAAAAGAGTACTGTAAACAAACTGTTACCTTTGGAAAAGGCTGGTTTCGGTTCAACGCTGAAAGTTGCACCCATAATTCACACAAGGTACATGGGGGCGAGGAATAAGGTGGCTATTATTAGCATTTTCCCTGGTAGCCTTTATTGTAATCCAGACACTGTTAATTATGCATCAGGGTCAGTTTTCTGTTTAAAGTTTCTGAAATATTACGCCATAGTAAAAAAACAAAGGAGACTAGAATGCTGTCGATGTACATCACAGTGTGATCGAGCACGACAGCCTCAAAGCCTTTTTTCTTTTTAACTATTCCGAAAGAAAATATAGTCTTGTACCTCTAATATGGACTCATTCCAGTTTTACCCACAGTAAAGACTCGAGTAGACACTTCTCTGAAGTTTAATGATGTCCTGTTTCCCTTTCCTCTCCTTTAGTACCCAGCCTCCCCCGGCCTACTCCCATCCCTCCACAGCCAGTTACAGTGTCCAGCAGGCTCCAGCTGTGGCTCATGCAGTGACTGCATCCTACTCTCCAGCTCCAGTCCAGGCAGCCCGGCCTGTGGTCACTGCACCTTACCCTACCTATCAGAGCCACCAGGCTCCACCTGACTATGCTTACAGGCAGCCAGGCACCCCTGCACCCCCGCAGCCCACCACCACCCCGCAGACGTACCAGGTATACTCGGACACGGTCAGTCGCTTTCTGCTTCCTTTATGATTTCTGCTTCTTAGTTTCTTAAAGCATGGTGTGGTCATACTGAATGTTATGTAAGGGTTTTGTTTTGGGCCATATAATGTGACTTTTAGCTACTTGGACACTGGAACAGACACTGCATGCCCCTTTTGTACCAACTGTCACTGGGATTGTCTAATTTAAGAGCAAAAACACATGCCGTCACAATTTAAAGGATGCTTTAATTTTACACACAGTGGCTACAATGCAGTAATATCTGTGTTATTCAAAATCTTGTTAAATATGCTGCTTTCTCATTGCATTAAATGTTCTCTTCTAAACACCAGCAGGACAACTACAGCTACGGACGTCCTGCCGCTGTGACTACCTATGACAACAAACAGTACTATCAGACCAGTATCGCTACGGCTCAGAGGACACCCACAGAAAATTATTATCAGACTGGTGAGTCCGCTCATTTTTACTCATCTTACGTGTTTTAAATATTACAGGGGAACTCCACCAATTTTACACGTCATAGACTGTTAACAGCTGTTGGCATGTACTATTGCAAACTGTCTATCATGAGTACGACATTATTAAAGGAGTGCAGTGCTAAATAAGTGGAGTGCTCCTTTAAAGTCTTGACACTAGAGCCCGACAATTGTATCAGCATGGCAGATATAATTGGTTCATTTAGCTTTTTAGCTTAGCTTTTTTTAGTTATGATTAGGGGTGGGTGATATGGCGCTAAAATACAATTGCGATATTTCAGGGTATTTTTTGCGATAATGATATTTTTGATGATATGACAAATTAGTAAAAAAAAAAAAAATATATATATATATATATATATATATATATGTATATGTATGTATGTATGTATGTATATATATATATATATATATGTATATGTATGTATTATGTATATATATATATATATGTGTGTGTGTGTATATTAATTTAAGAAAATAGAATTGCAACAAAATAAGTGATATAGTTTTACAGTATGCCTTCAAATATTCAGTAAAACTAAACAAAAATAATCCCTAATTTCTTTAGTTTGTAAATAACAACAGTAACTCAGAGTGAGATTCAGATTCTGTGTACAATATTAACAACAATTATAAAGTCTGGGGCTGTTCGTAAAACATTAAGGACGCCACAGTTTATTCAACACTACTGAAGCTGCTCCTCTTTTTGGAACCACCTCAAAGTCGGTAATAATTTTGCTTTCAGCCATGCTTGTTGCTGTGGGTAACAGTATGACGTCAATACGTCAACAAGCTAAAATATCGCGAGTACAATAGTCACAATATTAATTTTTCATATTATATTAAAAGATATACTGGTATTATTGTGAACTAATGATGATAATGATACTAAGGGTTTATACCAGCTGAATAGTAATGAGATGATTGATTACTGTATGTATCTGTACCGAGAATACTTCAGTAGTTTATATCCGTTTCACAAAAAATGTTGTTGACTGTTACAGAAGTAGAGTTGCAGATCTAATTAACGGTGTACAACACCAACACACACGCCTCAGTCTTGCTGGAGGATTTGTGGTACATCAGTCCTGGTGTTATTTTCTCTTATTCCCCTCTGAAGATGTGATATGATATATGTGGAATTTGCCTGCTGCTCATTTGCTTGTGATATCAGGATCCTTCCTGCGCTGCCAAAAACTCTCTGACAGGCAGTCCCAGAGGATATGATGGATGTGTCAGATCTCTTCTGCTGTCCGCTCTCCACACTCTAATACCCTTCCTCTCCACCTCTACTCCCCCCGCTCCTCTTCCCCCCCACCCTTTCCTGTATCAGTAGGCGTAAAGAGCGCGTACAGTCCAGCTCCCACCACTGTGTACAGCCAGCCTCCTCCTCCTCAGAGGCAGGTAACGGCCCTGAAGCCTCTGGCCCCATCCAGCTCCGTGTCCACCAGCTACAACATCTACCCAGTGTCCACCAGTGTCCAGCAGCCGCCCACACCCATTTCATCTTACACCCTCGGGTCCTCCTTTGGCTCCACTGTTTCAGCCACGACCTACTCAGGTAACATAAGATTTATTCATAGAACTTTGTTTATCACACATGTATATCAAGCCCAGGGTGCTTATATTAAGATAGATATATAGCAGTGTTAATATATTAAGTATAAAACCAAACAAAAAAAGAAAAATACGAGTGACAGCAGACGCAAAGTACAAATGATGGTACAACACATAAGTGAAAGTGCAGGGTACTGGGTACTGGTTCATCCGTGTTACAAGCAGAGAAATATGGAGTACAGACCAGTGCACCTTCCATTACATGGACATGTTCGGGTTAAAAAAAAGTCAGACAATTAGCAGGAAACAGTCTGAAAAGGATGTCAGACGACAGTGGTTGCAAGAGGTGGTAATAAAAGCAATTTTTTTTATCACTTGCTGTGCTGTAACTGACCTTTCGCTAAGCCCCGCCCCTTTGTGATGGTCTGTCAAGCTGTCGGAGTAAGCATAGAGCCCACACTGTAACTAACTGCACTACCTGAAGAAATAATATCAAATTATTGGCAATGCAGGGAGAAGCAGACAGAGGGGTCTACAGTCTGTGTTTGAAGGATATATCCAGGATGTCAAACTGACTCAGCAGCAACAACAGGTTAAAAAGACAAAGATAGTTAGAAGCTAAAGCCCAACTATAGGCTACAGATCACAGTGTAAAAGTGAACCACCACAATCAAGACAGAAGACAGTATGAAGGGAAACTTTGCCGTTGTTCAGCCAGATGTGTGTCATTGCAATGTGTGCAGATGACTGATGTTTGGCTTCCCCCTGCGCCGCTTCACTGGTTCCTGTACAGCAGGGTCGGTCTTTATTCACTGTTGCACTCATTACAAAGCAAAAGCAGCATGTGTATACATTCAGTAGGCTACATCTTCAGTAGCTAGCTAGCTAACCCTACACTTTTCAGGGTTTGATTTTGGTTTTGGAACAGTGAAGAAACGTATATCTTTTTCCAACCTCTCCAGGTAACGGGTATCATTAATACACGACGTGTCCCAGGCACAACATTTAGCTCCAAATCCACAAAACCAGCCTGAAAATGAAGGAAATCTGAAATGATTGCATTAGTCTTAGGAGTCTTGGGAGCACAGCCACGTAGTTGTCAGACCCTTGTTGGAGCTGGCTGGTGCTATGCTTTGATTGGCCAGTCTGCGTTCAAGGGGCAGAACTTAGTGAAAGGTCAATTGGAGAAGAGTAACTCACTCTGAACTAATTTTGCATTTTGAGAGTTTCATTGTGTTTGAGTTGGTTGGGGGACAGAAACTTCCTGTTTTGCTGCACTTTAAGTCCGTTTTCGTTTCCACTTGTGCAATTTTTTTTTTTTTTTTCAATGGGAAAAAATATTCTTCAGAGATGAAAGTTACCTCAGAAAAGGTTTTGTATTTATATCCATTTACAATTGCAGCTTTGCACAAAGAAATGTTCTTTAAATACGTCTGTACTATGTAAAATTCATCCTGGTGTCACAGCTAAGAGTACAGTAGTTGCTGCTGTGCAGTTGCCATGTCAGTGTTTTCCCCTCTCAGAGGCATTTATATTGACATTTAGGAAATGTACTGTGTGTGCTTCAAATTTCACCAGGATATACATTTTAGGCCACACTGCTTAGCTTTGGCTTCTAGGCGCACCATGACTACCTACAGTGCTAGTTGGTGGACTGCTGCAGCCTCTGACTCATTAGCAGGGAACATGCTAGTCAGAAACAATAGCTCTCCAAGCTTGTTTCAGATTTCTCTGAACTGGTCTTGTTAATGTGTTTGTTCTCAGAATTGTTCTAATTTAATTAGAAGTTTTTTTGACGCGTAAAAACAGCTCTCTGAGCTAACCTTAAGTCAGCAGTCTTATTTGCTCAGTAATTAATTTTGATGTATTTGTATCATCAGCTTTTGTCTCATTACTGTCCACCAGCCATTTCTCTTATGTGGAGCCATTTATACTTGGCACAAATTTGTGGGTCAAAGTTAAACTTGACGCTAAAAAAAAATCCCCCTTGCAAGCGAATACAGTGACTGTATTGTTTTAAACACTGGTTTGAGCAGGCCTGTAGTGAACGACTGCATATTTTGCAAGAGTAATAAGTGGCGGCTTATTCTTGAGAGTACCAAGTCCTCTGCTTGTGTCACAGATGTTTAATTGGATGGGAAATGTCTAAAAGGGAATCAAAGAGAGTGCATTTGACAGTGAACAGAGGTGTGAGCTGATCCTGAGTGGCAGGGACAGGCATATACAAACATTGGTACACTGCTAATTAAAGCTTAAGTTTCTCATTACATGTTTTGACACTTGTCGAAGATGATTTTGGGATTGTCTTGTCTTTGTCCCTCTTGGTTTGGATGCTGGTAAAATAAGAGTACATCTTATTGCTTGCATGACTGCAGACTGTTCTTAAGTGACCCATATTTTGTATGCTTTTCTTATCTCTAATAACTCAGTCTTTGCTCTCTTCCTCCTGTTCTCTCACCCTCAGGCATCAGCTACTCCAGTTATGACTCATCTGGCTACACCTCCACATCCACCCCCTCCTATTACCAGCCAGCCCAGCAGACTCTCACCCAGCCGCAGCCTCCACCTCAGCAGCCGCAACAGCCCCAGCCCCCCATCCAGCCGCCACCCAAGCAGCTGACAAGCTCGTCCTGGAGCAACTCGGGCAGCAACATGGTGACAGCGCCGGCTGGGAACACCTACAAAAAGCCGACGTTTCACCAGAGCAAGCTGCAGAAGCCTAAAGGGCCTCCCAAGCAGCCACAACTCCATTACTGTGACATTTGCAAGATCAGTTGTGCAGGCCCTCAGGTAGGAGTTTATAATGACAAGGAACAGGATTTTTTTAATGAAAAGCTTTTCACATAAAAGCTCTTTGTGTTCAAACACACAAAACAAGCACACACACATTATAATATGTACATTTAGGACCAATGTTCATGCTTTAATCTCTATATTATAACATTTATAGATTCATAGCTGGTCAAAATTTGCAGAAAATCCAATAAACATAACAAATATGACCATTTGGAAGTTTTATCTCACTAACTGGTTTGATTTACTGCATCAGACGTACCGGGAGCACCTTGAGGGCCAGAAGCATAAGAAAAAAGAGGCTGCCCTTAAATCAGGAGGGCAGACAGGGGCCAGCAATGGGCCAAGAGGGGTCCAGACTCAGTTACGCTGTGAGCTATGTGACGTCTCCTGCACTGGGGTGGACGCCTACGCCGCCCATATCCGTGGGGCCAAACACCAGAAGGTTTGTACAGCTGTGATGCTTTTGTCTTCATCTTCAAGTGTTTCAATATTTGTTGTTATTTAAGAAAATATAGGCAGCTGCACAAGATATTGACATAGCATGCTTTCATTATTGGACATTACTGCGGTATGCTCATGTGATGTTCCATCTGAGCTGCCAAGTCTTGGAACAAAACCCGCCTCAGGGATTTGGGATGGGATTAAGTATCAGCAGCCTTAAATGGTTGTATCTCCTTCTGTCTCTCTTTGTCAACCTCGGAAAGGTGGTGAAACTTCACACCAAGCTGGGCAAACCTATACCTTCCACTGAGCCCGTGTTGGTGAATTCGGCTCCAGTTATCACAACCTCGACAGCTGGGAAACCTCCAGTCTCCTCATCCACTGCTGCCTCCGTCTCAACCACTTCAACTCCCGCTGTGACACCCAAACAGGTGGCAGTAAACGCAACGGCCAAAACAGCAGCACCAGTCCAGAAGAAACCAGCTCCTACAAAAATAACTGTCATTTGTAAGTTTGTTTATTTGTATCATAGATATTTAGAGATCTCCCCCGCCCCCCCATCTGAACCTGTTAATATTGAATAACTACTGCTCCACCACCAATCTGATATTAATGTGTACCTCTGTAACACAGCTGCACGGTGCACACTTAGGGTCATTCACACTGGCGCTATTTGGTCCACTTTAAACGAACCCTGCTCTGCTTCCACTGATAGTTTGGTTCGTTTGGAGTGGTGTGAACGCTCATTCGAACTCTGATGCGGACCAAACGAGCTTGAAAACTGGGGGTCTCTGGTTCACTTGCAAGTGAACCCTGGTGCAGTTCGCTTACAGTGGGAAATGCAAACAGACTATCCAGCGAACCAAAGAGAGAAAGTGACGTAGAGCACAGTGCATACGTATGATTTATGGATATATGTGATCTGAAATCTTTTAAATCCTTGCAATACCTCGTTCAGCGTCTGTTTAACCACAGCAGCATGTTGTAGTCTCTCGCTCTCTGCCGTGTTTTTGGGTACTGCTGCATTCGTCTCATGTACAGAGCAACATGCTGGGTAGGAAATGGAAGGGGATAGATTTCCGTTTTCGGTCCTGGCCAATCGATGAGCCGGGTTTTCTTCTTCCTCATGCTTTCTTTCTTCCTGGTCAGTCGAGTGTTTCAGGCAATACCACCCCCAAATAAATGCGTGACATTGTCCAGGCAGTTTGGTCCGCTTTAAAAAGCACAATGTGAAAGTGAACTGAACCAAATGAAGGTGTGAAATTTTTTGGCATTTCCCGCCCAATCGAACCGAGTCACCCGGACTATCCTGGTGTGAATGCGCCCTTAGTGAAATGTAAGCCTGCGTAAAAATTAAACAAGGAACACATTTTCACATTTGTGAAACAAAAGCAGTTTCCGCAAAATGCTATCACTTAATGAACATCATGAACCAGCAAAATATGATAAAATGAGTCATAGTGAATTTTTTCCTCCAAACAAATAAACAAATAGTGTTTCTTAAACTATGCAACATTCAGAGCATTAATATTGCAGCAAACCTCTGAGATGTAAGATATAGTGGAGTAATGGCATCCTGAGCAAAGACTGAAGTCACGCTACCTGTGTGTGTTGGAAGCGAACTTCTCTGTTTTCTGTTGGCAGGTAGTGCATGTGTGTATCCCAGATGGTAGCTCATTGCCGCTGCTTTGCATTGTGCCCACATGGCAGTTACTGCTAATATCAGGACAGCTCTGTCACAGATGCGTAGTGCCCACCCTCTGGTTCCCCCTGATTAACACTGTTCGCTCTGTCAACACTGTTGCTGTTGTTTCACACTTTTTGTGGAGTTAGCACCCTTAGCTGCTGACTCAGCTTGCTCATTGTTTAGGTCCAAGTCCAGACAGCTCATACGATTTGAGTTTCACATAGAATCCCTTGCATAGAAACAACATTTTTCATCTGTGTGATAAGTACATGTATTTATTTTGAATGCTTAAGCTTCAGCTTTGTACTTCAGTTACTATCTGTCCTGTTAGTGTCAGAGCAAGGTAACATTTTATTAATCGAATGAATGAGTCAAAAAATTTCAACAAATCACGTAACTGTTGGTTGACACAGATACTGTCACAAAATGCTCTCAAGATAGATTTTTTTTTTACTGCAAGACCTTGAATGAATGTTAATCAGTGGTTATTTAACCTTAGGAGTAGAACTAGAGATAGAAATTAAAGACTAATGTGTAATATCTTGCCTGCTGCATAGCCAATAAGCCTGCCAGCACTCCAGCAGCTGCAGTGACAGCAGCAGCAGCGGTGGTGGTGGCTGCCAAGGTGGAGGAGCAACAGTCAGTTCAGAGGATGGAGCCTCACAGCGATGACGACGACAGTGACAGAGCTGGAAGCCAGGGTGACATTCAGCCAGTGGGACACGACTACGTAGAGGAGGTACGCAGGAAATGAGAGGAAAAAGCACCACAGTGTCATCTTTATTAACAGCTGATCAGTTTATGGAAAGACTGTGTGTTGCTTAATATGCAAATTAAATAGTCAGTTTTTATACATTATTAAGCAAAAATGGCGTGATGTAGGTTTTTATATACTTTGTTCAGAGGTCTTTGTTTACAGAAGTCTACAATATGCGAGTTAACAGTGTATCAGATGAGAAGATGTTTTGTAAGGCCTTAATCTGTTGTAGAATGAATACTGTTTTGTAATCTGTAGGGTACTCAACTCACAAAAAAGTTTGGTCTTCTGAAGTTTTTAAACCAATCATCATGTACATTTCCTCATTTTCTGTTCTGTCCCTCCCTCCATATACGCCAGATAGCTGGAACTATGTTTGAACAGAGTTTCAATCTGGTATGTTAGAAAGATGCCGAGCAAATGGGGCAAGAAGAATGTTAAAAAGCTATTGTGGGTCCTTGGATAGTCATGGAAAACTTTTGAAACTTTGTTCATGAAAATGTGTGGAAACACCATTTATTGTACTTGTATATTAAATTGTGTCCTTTCTTATAATTGGCAGATATGATCATTTATGTTGCGCTCGTCGTCCTGCATGATGTGTATTTACCAGAACTGTCTCTCTGTTTCAGGTCCGTAACGATGACGGCAAAGTGATTCGATTCCACTGTAAACTGTGTGAGTGCAGCTTCAACGACCCGAACGCTAAAGACATGCACCTAAAGGGGAGAAGGCACAGACTCCAGTACAAGGTAAGAAGGTTGATGGAGCTAATTCCTGTCTGACTGGTTACCCACACAGACACAATGAACAGAATTCTGTTCAAAGCAGATAGTTCTCCAAAGCAGTTTTATCTCTGTCTCCTCTTCTTTTGGTCTGACAGCAACAAAACGGGGTGTTCCCACCGTTATCTGATAAAGAGCGAGGTTGAATGGATGAACTGGCTCGACAGACGCACAGATACTTTGCATGTGGCCTCAGCAGCTTTTCTGTCAGTTGTGGCATATTTTGTGCTTTAGTATACCCAAACTCACATAATCCAGATGTCCTCGGTTACTTATGTTGATTCTGTCAAAGTGTTGCACTTACATTAAATGGCGATTTGATCACAAGTCCCAAATGTTACCATTTAACTGTACAAATGTGGGAATGGAAAGCTTTATGCTCTGACATTCCTCCTCTAATCATCACGCTGTAACCTGTGACAGGCTGTTATGATGCTATAACTATCGCACATTCACATATATGTAGTTTTTTGACGAGCCACGAGCGTCACGTAGGTTTACATTACCAAAGGTTTATGACAAAATCATTTGACGACACCGATTTCTGTGTGCACACGGTGAGAGAGGAGGGGGAGAGACACTGTGCTGCTGCCAGAGGAGCCGCTGAATGAGTTCCCTCTGAGAGGTAACTCGTTAAGAGTCTGAGAAGTCCGGGGCTGTTCATAAAACATTCAGGACACCACAGTTTATTCCACACTACTGAAGCTGCTCCTTTTTTTGGAACCACTGCCAACCACCATAATTTTGCTTTTAGCTACACTTGTTGTTGCCGTGGGTAACGGTATGATGTCAATTTGTTAATTAGTCTAATTATCATGAGTATCGCAATATGAATTTTTCACGATATTAAAAATTATACGGGTAAACGAGATGATATGGCACACCCCTAATTGTATCAAAAACATTTGGAGACATCCAAAATGTATTTTAAATCTTTTCTTTCATTTCATACTTTATATTTTTCAGTCTTTATGTAAGAATTTTCCGCTTGTTTTTATCCCGCAGTCTGTAAAGCACCTTGGAGAACTCTGTTGTATCATTATTATTATTATTGTTATTATTATTATTCATAGTAGTATTATTAATATTTAAAAAGTTGTCTTTTTAAAGGTGCCCTGTGCAATTTCTGACCACTGTAGAGCTGTTTTTTTGAGTGGGTTTCCATTTTGCTGCACACACATGGGTTAAAATCCTTCTAATGGTGTCACATAGCTGATCAAGAGGTGGCGCTAACACACCAAGATAGGTTGAGAAAAAGAAGACTGTAAGCTAGTTAACATGTATGGCTGGCTGTAAACTATGCCGTATTTAAAATATGTAATTATCAGTTTTGCAAATGCTTTATGAGGAAGGAAATGCACTTGATATGTTTGCTAGACGTGAATACACAAATTGCGTTTTGGTGAATAACATTGAATGTAAACATAATTTTTGTGTGTTCACAAGAAAACTCTGCGGGGCTTCTTCAGACTTGATCTTGTCTCTGAAAGTTGTTTTTTTTGGGGGGGTTAAATTGTCAGCTTTGAGTGAAAAAAGAAGATTATTTTAGATGTTATCTGCTCTTGTGAAGGAATGGCCTGAGAATGTGCAAGATCTCGTGTTCACTGACTTTCACTACATTGTTGTTGCATTCCCATTACATTTGTCCTCCCCTTGTCTCTGTAGAAGAAAGTGAACCCAGAGCTTCCTGTGGAGATCAAGCCCAGTAACCGGGCCAGGAAGCTGCAGGAGAGCAAGCTGAAGAAGCAGAAGCAGAAGGCGGTGCTGAAGAGACAGAGAGACGATGAGCAGCGCTGGCACATGGAGATGAGGTCAGACCCATGGCCAAAGTTAGTAACTTAACCTTTTTTCCACTCTGACTTTAAGTTTAAGTTTGCTTGGTTGGCAGAGAATAGACTAAAAAAAGAAAATATGAGAAAGACGCGCTCACGCAGGTGATATCAGTAAAGAGGAAGTTTTAAGGCCAACCAGCTGAGTGTTTGTTTGACGCATGTCCACTTGGAAGAAAGGGAATTTCTTGCCTCTTTTTATACCCTTTTCCTGTTTTCTTGTCAGTCACATCAGGTTTCTTGCATGTATAGTAAAATACCGTCTCTCAACAGCCAGAGGAAGTCATACTAATTAAAATGAGTTGTGAGGATTATGAAAACAGTACAGCCAGATTAACATCTAATTCAGTAAATTTCCTACATGCACAATGAAATGTTTGCCACACCAGCCCTGTGCTGTAATTGTTGTGTTACAAGAGGAAATGTCACTGTTGTAACCCTGGATTCCTTCAGCACTAATGCTTTTGACGCAAACCTCTGCATAATGATTCTCCTATAATCAACAGTGCTTCAGAGTAAATGTTTTGGTAAAGTGCTTTTTATGGAATACTGTGTACCGTTAATGACGGCTGTAACATTCCCCTGTGGGAGCAAATGACTTTTAATAAACAACATTAAAACCTCCCCCTCTCCTGCAGGCGATATGAGGAAGACATGTACTGGAGGAGGATCGAGGAGGAGCAAATGTACTGGGGGGAGCAGAGACGCAGGATGGCTCCTCCACCGCTGATGAGCCGCCCTGGTATGCCAGTACCCCCTCTACTGGTGAGCGCCACAATTGCAGTTCTTTTCTCTGTGTATGTGTTTGAAAAAACTACAAAAAAACCTTTCACTGAAACTGTGATAAGTCACGCTATTCCCTCTTCTCCTAAAAGACGTGTGTGCGTCGGCCAGACTCCCCCGACGACCGTCACATCATGGCTAAACACTCTACCATTTACCCGGTAGAGGAAGAGCTGCAGGCTGTTCAGAGGATTGTCTCCCACTCTGAGAGAGCCCTTAAACTAGTGTCAGACTCCCTTCTGGAGAAGGAGACACCAGCTGTTGAGACCGCTGCTACTGAAGGAGGAGATGAGAAAGGGTAAAGAGTGATTTTACGCTCATCATTCACAATTCTAGACAAGTGTATTATACCTTTGCCTTTGGTTTTAAATTAGGTTTTTGATGTGGATGAAGGCAGTTATACTGCTTAGTAGATTCTAGATAGATAGAAAGATACTACATTTAAATAGTATATTAGTACATGTGCTTTTTTAAACAGTATATGAGTACACAGACACTTAGGCCAGTTGTGACCCGTTGCTGTGTTTCCAGCAGCTTTTTAGCTACCAAAGTGTGTGTTTTTTAGTGACCTGTCACTGTGTTTCTACTGGGCATAGTGGCACAAAACTAGGCCGTTGCCTTGTTTTCTGCCAGGTTAGTGCTCTGAAAAGTGGTTGGTTTCTCAGTGAGGGTGCTTTCACACCTGCACTGTTTGGTTTGGTTCAATCAAGCTCAAGTTTGTCCCCTAAGTGCGGTTCATTTGGGCAGGTGTAAAAACAGCACATCACAAATTCAGCACATCCAGTGCATCAAAACATTGTTTTCTAGTCGGAGCCGCACCTTGTTTTCAAACTGTATGGTTTGTCTTGAGTGAAAAATGAAAGGAATTTGGTACACGGTGACCAGCACTAAAATCAACCTGCGTAGTTTCGCATTTATCTTGCAAGAAAACTCCTCTGAAAAGTTTTGTTTACTTCCTGGAACATAAGTGATAAACCTAAAAACAGGACTAATAATGCAGTTGATAAAAATTAAGTGTAGCTTAAAACTTATAAATTATGTTGAAAACACATCCTGCATCTTGGTATCATGTGTTATTCAGGGTACACACACATACACAGAGCTACATGTGAGAGAGCTCAGGTAGAAAATAGAAGTCATTCATAAATAAAATAGTCATTATGACTCATGTCTCTTTTTGTTATCCGTCAAGTTGCTGCTAAAGAAACCACATCAGCTGAATTATTTTTTCCCCCTGACAGTACTGAGAACTCAGCACGGCTGCTAAAAGGTGTGATGAGGGTGGGCATCCTGGCCAAAGGCCTGCTGCTGCGTGGGGACAGAAACGTTGAGCTCATCCTGCTGACCGCTAAGAAACCCACCATCACTTTACTGAAGAACATCGCTAAGCAGCTGCCCAAAGAACTCGAGGTAGGAAAATGTCACCAGTTGATTTAGGACGTGGGTTGAAGTTGAGGGAGGGAAGAATTGTGGTAAACTTGGAATTCACAACACTGACATTCTTACATTTTAAGTTTTTTTCTTAAATTACTAAAGGATTTGGGGTGTTGGATCATAAAGATGAACAAAAATGGCAAGGAAACTCTTCTTTATCAGTGGTTTGTTAAATATGTTCTCAGGCACAGAGTATTTTTAAAAAGAGGAAATCGTCATCTGCTGCCTTATGACCTGTGTCATAAGAGCTCATAGTTATGTGACAGATGGGAAGGGGAAGTTTTTACTATATAAAAAAACAAACAAAACGATATGTTGTAGTAATCAAAGCACTCTCACGTGTTAGCAACCAAAATATAAACCCAGAAAAAAATTCCACTGACGAATCACTTTATCCTAGACGAGTTTCTCTCATATGCTGGAGTAGCTTGTTTATCATCAGTGAACATGTACAGCTGTCCTCCACAGCTAGAAACAACACAGCAGTTTGTCCTCCATGCATGTATTAATGAGTATAATCATAAATATCAGTGAAGGGAAGTCAGTTCATTTGACTTTCTGTGGATATACAGTAAATATGTTTTGTTGGTTCAGAACTGACACCCTGCAAAATTCATTGTGCAAATCACTTTATTTGTTTTCTTATTAGAGGACTTGATTCTGCTACATCGTAGAAATACTGTGTGGTTTCTCGCTTTTGGAGAGATTTTTGCATGTTCACACATGACCGAGCTGCCTCTGGCCTAGAGAGAAAAACTCTTGAATTTTGTTTTAATTCACTGTGATTTCCGTTTAAGCTCTACGAGACAAAGGATTGGCACCAAATACAAGGTTGTGATGTGTTGTAATTCCTCACTCTTCCTCCCTCCTGCTGTAGCTGTAATGAGTGTCTCATTAAAGGTACTTTTGACTGATCTTTAGATTCACTGCCTGGTTATGACACCTGAATCCTACAGAGTGAGATGGGGGCTTTTTCTTCTTAAAAATGCCCATTGCTTTCCTAAATACTACAACTACAAAGATTTAATGAATTGTTGAGAAAGATATTTATGGTAAAGTCATGAACCCTGTTAAAATAAGGGAACTGCCTTAAGAGAGAAAAAATAAATTGCACAACCCAGGGTTAAATAACATAACAGTACTGCCCAGTAACCTTTGCCGAACAAGGCTACTCTTTGCCCCTACACCCCTCCTCCTCTGTAGTGAGTAATCCCAAGTGTCCTTTTAACCGGCAGACATTTTCTGAAGATCAGTATGAGGTGCAGGCTCACCCCGAGGAGGCGAACATCGTGATATTTTCAAGCAAGGAGCCCAAAATGCAGGTGACCATTTCTCTCACCTCGCCGCTGATGAGGGAGGACCCTGCTACTGAGAAGGACAAGCAGGCAGCAGGAAAAGCGGCTGAGAAAGGTTAGAGAAGCCAAAGCTTTCAGTACCAGACAAACAAATGTAAGAGATGTGTTTAATACACTTATATATTTATATATATATATATTTATACCCCTTGCTCCACCCTTCCACCCATAAGCAGCCTAAATTTTTAGGCTGAGAAGCTCTTAAATTACACAAAACGAGTGGTGGGACTTTTAACCAAGCCCACATTAAAGTTGTTTTTTTTTTTAACCCCTAAAATAAGAATTAACTCACACATTCATTTGTCCCACTTGTTTTCATTTCCCCCATTTTTTGCAGTTACACTAGCCCCCAATTTCTTTATTTCTTTTCCACAACATGGGAATCAAAAGCCGGGCTCTCCGACCTTTCTGTGCCACGAGGGTGTGTGTTTATCTGGTGAACACACGCTCAGATAAAACCTTTGGGGAAACTATAATCATAGACTGAAGGTGATGATCAGTGTTCAGATAATGCCCAGGGATGAAATCTTTCAAATGATTATGCTATTTTTTACAAATATTCTTATTTTTGGACTTAAACAATTTGCTTCTTGTTGCATCTTGGTCATGATACCTTGATGAGGGGATTTTGAGGTCCAGCGACTTCCCACTCCCTCGTCTCTCATCCCTGCATCACGCTGTGGCATTATCAATAAGAAAAAGGTGTTGGAGTGTCATTTTATCGCCTCACAATGATCAGTATTTAAATAATAAGATGACACCAGTAATTCCATTGTCATTGCTTCCCCCCTTCATTCAACAATAAAGGTAATCTCCGAGATCATTGTGTTGCAAACACTCCTCCGCCTGCTTCAATAAATGTCAGTATTTTAATGTGTTTTTTCCCATTTGGAAAACATGGTAGAAATGTTTTCTGTGGCCGTTGTCTTTTATTTTAATACTTTTGTTTGGGTTTGTTGATCAGTGCCCCTACTTCTGTATCAGCAGACCTAGGCAAGCCAATGGCTGATCTGAAGACCACACTTGTTCACATACCACTAAGAATAGAAACATTAAAGGAACCACGTTGCCCATGTTTATTAAGCTTTTCAGAGGAGGACACCCCTCTTGTTCACTGTCATCTGAGGGGCTCCGCTGCTGCCAAATCAAAACTCCCCTTTCTAAGAGGCATGATAAATATGGGTCTTTGATTCTAAGTGGTATGGTAGTGTAGACTTCAAAAAAGTGGCATTGTTTTTGTTATGTATTTCCCCTGTAAGAAAGCTAATGTCCTCTGTTGTTGCTTCAGTTCTAGTGACATAGAAGTGTGGAAAGCCCCCAGGCTGATCTTGTGAAATATTACTTCACCACAGTCATCCTTAACCACATTAAATGTTACGGACAAACCTGTCATTTTTCATTTTAGGGAACTTACCGTCTTGGAAATGTGTCTTAAATTTGTCCTCAAACTGTCCACAAACTACTTAATTTACATCCAAATCCAACAAAGACACATGCATCATTTTTTAAACACACATAACTTTGCATTCTCCCATTTTTAGCACTACTAATTAAATTAATCTTGGGCTTTGTCATATTGATCTTCACATTAATTGGTTTTCTTTTCAATGTTGATATTGTATTTATAATATGACGGCATGAAAGGAAAGAAGTATCCCTGCTCTCGTGCTTTTATCTGCTCAAGAAGTTTCCTTGTAAACATGACTGCAGAGCAGTAATGGGAACCATTGCTCCATTGCTGTCTATGCAAAGTAGTGCCAATTAAAAACATTTGATGTAGCACAAGAGCATGTCCAAAGGGATACAGTCAATGTTTCATGATCAAAAGTTGTAGAAAATACATTTTTGGATCTGAAGCACAGCGGCTCAGACTGTTTCAGTCAAGCTCTTGTGCAAAGTCGAATGCAAAAAAGGAGGAAATCCACAACGCTCAGACTTAAAGTTTATCACAGAAAAATTCCACAAGACCACAAGAAAAGATTTAAAACTTCTTGTGAAGGGAGCAAAAATTCACAATTTATTTATTTATTATTTAATCAGTAAAAAATTGTGGGGAAACACTGTTAACAGATGGGTCAACGACCACTTCCTGACCTGTAGAAAGGTTACAAAATGTTTTTGAGATGTTGAGAGTGATGAGGCTCTGTAATAGTAAGTTGGAAATGTGTGTGGTGAGAAGGAAATGGGTTTGACGTCATTTGATAAAACAGTCTTTGTCACAGCAGACATTTTGACTTGTTACAGCAGAAAGAAAAATAAAGAATTCTCTGTTTCATTTTAAGTGTCTAAGTAAGCCACACCAGTGACGCTTAAAGGGATAGTTCTGTGAAGAACGGGTTATGTGAGGTACTTATCCACAGTCGGTGAATTACCTACAGTAGATGGCGGTTGGTACGCCCTAGTTTGAAGAAGCAGACAGGAGTTCTGCCATGGAAGCTTAATCATGTACTGTATTGCTGTGGATGGGGGAAGCAACAAAACAATTATTAGTCACCTAAAAAAAATCACTTAGTTTTGTTATTGTGTGACTTTCCTGAAACCGAACTAACCTCTTTAAATGGCAAAGTCACAAGAATCGAGGCAGGGGTAGACCAGCACCTCCCAGGTTCTGTGAGGTAAAATTATTGTTTTTGTCAATGGCGTCTGGTAGACAACAGCTTAAGCCCCGTTTCCACCAACACTTTCGGTATGATACCTTTGGGACCAAAACCCTCCAGACATGGTACCTAGACCCTAGCGTTTCCACCACAAACAGTCCTCTTAAATGTGGGCAGGGTTGTTGTCACTCACTGCTCCGTCCAGTACTCACTGTATTTCCTCATTTATCAGTCTGCACCTCGTTTATCGTCCACAGAACGAGGCTGCACACCAACATTTTCAGAACAAAATAAAACAGGCTGCAGTGAGAGTCTCTCTCCATGGGATATTTAAAAATAGCAGGTTTGTGCATTTAGTCCTTCTCAGGCAAGCTCAGGGGTTTAGTGTCGCCAGAGCCCACAGGAACAACGCTCTGCGACGCTTTTTTTTTTTTTTCGTTTTTTTTTTGTGGATTAGTATATATGCAGTTCACATAATTAAGTCGAAATAATATATGTAAATAATATATGTAAAAGATCCAAAACAGTGCATGTCATATAAAAATTAAAGTAATGGTCAAAGCTGTCAGTGAAATTTAAGGTGTGCAGATTGATTCACGTCGTCAGCTCCTGCATTGAGTAACATTACATGTTAACATTCCACCTTAAAAGTCACCGGCAGTCGGCCCAGTGAAGTTATTTTTTTCTCAGACTCCAGCTGCTGCAAGGCAGCAAAACATCCTTTATTTTTATAGTTACAGTTTACAAATGTATAAAACTCTCCACAGTAGTAGAAACAGTAGTTTCTGCCTCAAAACCAGCCACAACTCAGCCCTGAGCAGAATGACCGTCTGCCATTGACCAATCAACAGACTGCAGTGTTCACAGCTCCACCTTTTAGTTCCAGATCTGTGTGCTAGGTACCCCAACAGAGGGGGGACCAAACATGGGGACGGTATGGAACGGTTCGATTGGTACCATCCACAACTTTTCACAGTGGAAACGGAAGAAAAACGTACCGGACTGAACTGAATCGCACTGCTTGGTGGAAACGGGGCTTTAGTTCCCTGATGGAAAGGGCTGTCTGACAGCAAAGACAACCGGTGAAAATGTTCTAAACATAGATTACCTTCAGTAACTTAACCTGTATCACTTGACGTTATACAGATTTTTTTTAGATCGCTAAAATGTTTTGTCCTTACTCCGTCCTTAGGAGAACATTTTGCTTAGCTTCCGTGTCAGTGCTTTTTCCTGCTTCTCTAAACTGGGAGCTTGTTGACTGCCATCTACTGTAGATAATACACTTACTATGTACCTCACACAACCCCACTTCCAAAAGTCTGAACTATCCCTGTAAATGTAACATAGACATTCTCAGTGTTGTTTTTCACGCCCATGTTTGACGAGTCAAAATGTCTCTCTAGAGAAAGATGCACTCAGACTGATAATAATGGGGTCCAAATTTGCAGTCACTAAAAAAATCGAAAGGTCTTATGTGGTTTATTCACCTTAACATAAGCTCCATCACTCTTTTCTCTGAATGTCTTGGATTTCCTTCTTTTTTGCATGTGTTTCTGTAACTTTCCACACCAAAGAATATACCTGTAAAACATACAAACACTGTAGTCGTCCTCATTCAGTGGTGCTTTCCTTTTCTCTCATATCCTCCCCTCATTATTTTTCTCACTACAAACTGCAGATTATTTATGGACTCAAGGAAATGCGTGGTCACAAGAGATAAACATGAGCGTGTTATAATTTCATGCCTGATCAGCGACTGTACATCATCAGTAACAACAGTTTCTATGCATTACAGTGATCATTTGGGTTTTGCATCAGTTTGACAGCAAGTCATGAGCTAGTGCATGTTATCTCCAGCAGGTGTGGCTGAAAAGGACCCAACTGATCTTCTGAATAAGAAGAAATGTCTGGAGTACCTGGCTGCTCTCCGTCACGCCAAATGGTTTCAGGTAAATGCGTCACAAGCATGTCAAAGAGTCTAAAAGGCTTTAAAAGGTTTATAATGGGGCATTTTGAATGAACTGATCTCACTTCCTTTTAGGTTAAAAACAGAAAGTGGAGTTTTGTTTTAAAGTTACACAAATGGGGTTTTCATTTGTAAATAGATGTTTCACAAGATTCTACTGTCTCTGTGGCTCTACCGAAGAAAAACCACTTTGATCGAGATTATTTCTGTGGCATTTCCAGCAAAGTCCCAAAATATCCGCCTTAAGGTGTTTGACTAATATTTCTAAAATCAGCAAGAGTGCGGCCATCTTCTCTTAAACTCTCTTAAACTTCTATTCACAAAACAGGACTGTATCTTTGAGTAGAATCATATAAGGGTTTTTTTTGTTCATTTGTGGGGTTTTTTCCTTTCAAATAAAGACAAGTCTATGTAAAAAAAAATGTCCTTCTCTCATTAAATGATGTGTTTGTTTTTTTTTCTTCCTAAAGGCTCGTGCGAACGGGCTGCAGTCCTGTGTGATTATCATTCGAGTGCTAAGAGATTTATGTCAGCGTGTTCCCACCTGGGGGAAGATGCCCGGCTGGGTAAGAGGATTCAGCTGTCTGTTATGTTTTTAACATTTAAATCAAGTTTTAGTGTGGTGTGTACTTTTGCCCAGAGGGTTTTTCCATAAACATGTGCTGGCTTGGGTTGACTCAGCAGCTCAGCCCAGTACAGGGATTTCCAACTCCACACCAGTGTTACCCGCTTGAACGTGTGTCATAAACTGATGAGGGTTTGTCTTTAGTAATGACATGTAAAAGCAGCGGGCTGATCCACGGCTAAAGTCTTCTGTTATTTTGAGGAAAGTGAAGAGCCTGTTCTCTGCAGCTCTTCATCTAACGTCTCACTGTGGCTGTTTCTGCTTCTAGGGGTCATACACATGCCATGTTTTTTGCACCCTCAAATTCATTGTTTTTTGTAATGTAGATGTGTGGCAGGCACGCTCAATGCCAAAGCAAAGCTGCTACAGCATGCACACATTTTCAAGCACCTGTTTTTTCAGGCCGCGACAGCTGCACTTAGACATAAAGTAAGTTCAACTTTTGGAACGCAGCAGTGAGCACCGCATGTCATGTGACAAGGAACAACCAACCACAGTCACCAGATATCTTTCCCTTCTTCTGTAAATATCAGTCTGTGATAAATATGGAAATGTTGATCATGTTAGTGCAGGGCTGCCAGAGCTTTTCACCTGTCCCATGGACAATAGACCTACACACTTATAAACAGCACCTGGAGGAAGATCAGCTCTGCACTCAGGATTTTAGGTAAATAGTTGTGATATGGCGCTTGTTAAGGTTGCTTGGCAACCTCAGTTGCAACCTGCCACCATGCTCTTGAAAGCTGGCACAAAAAATGCACAAGAGTAGAGTCAGGTGCCTGACCTTGTGCTTTACAGGCTGGTTAAAGACGCAGCATGTGTACGGCCCCTTAGTCCCTCTCCCTGGCCTGTTTATGTTGAAGAAAAGACACTAACAGAGCTCCGCTAATTTAGTGATAAACACATTTCATTTCCTGTAAATTCTTATCAATAAAAGTCCCCTGTTATTTTGTTACTGAAAAGCTTTTATTGTGAAGCAGCATCAGTAGTAACTGAACACAAACTCCTATACAGTTGAAAGTGAAAGTGAACATCAAACTCCAAACCATGGAGATTCAGTTAGAAGCAGCGAAAGTCCTGAGAGCCGAACACAGAGAGACTCAAAACCTTTTTCTCTTTGGTCTCCTGTACAGACATGAGTCTGCAAAACACATGCCTGTTTTAGGGGGAGAAGGGGGTTTGTTATGGGTTGGTTGTGGTAGGCAAGACATCACCTCAGCCTGCTTTGGGGTGGTCAGGCTTGCTTTTGGCCTAACTCTGGAAATGGTCCATCTTGGGTGCAGCTTAGCACAACTCAACGCATTTAAACTTAAAATGGACAAGCAGTTGGCGTTGCATGGTCTGACTCAGCGTGGCCAAAAGTGCCAATGCACTCTATTAGTGAGTATTTATAAAATATAATGCCATATATATAACTTACATGTATTGTTTGTTGTGAATCTTTGTCCTCTTTCTGTATGTCTGTCTCTACTGATGCTGTCTTTGAGAGAACAAAAACATAGAAAGTATATTCACAAAAATATCAGCACTCTTAAGTGTCTTTTTCCATTCAGTGTGCTTCTTTCCCTCTGTGTGTATTCCCCACCAGGCGATGGAGCTGCTGGTGGAGAAAGTGATCAGCAGTGCCGCAGGCCCGCTCAGCCCTGGAGAGGCCATGCGCCGAGTCCTGGAGTGCATCTCCACAGGCATCCTGCTGCCAGGTCAGACAAATATACGTGTTAATCAGTAGATCATTTCACTTTTATCACTTCCAAGAAGAAGATTGATTGTGTCATGTCGGGGACATCTTCCACACATCCCACATGCATGCAACAAAACCAGCTTGTGTCATACTTGAACCTTTTAAAAGGAGAGTGATTCACCATTTCCTGCCTCTGATTCTTCTTCTTTGATCATATTTCCATGTTTAACTTGTTTCTCCTCCTCTGACTCAGATGGACCAGGGTTGATGGACCCCTGTGAGAAAGAGCCAACAGATGCTTTGGAAAGCATGATGCTTCAAGCCAGAGAGGACATAACTGCCAGCGCACAGGTACCCAGACAGATGCCATCTATGCCATGGCCACTGAAAAGACTGGATTCTGACAGGCTGTGAAGTGTGGATTCTTCTTTAGTAACTGGATAGTATAGCAGGACGTATGTTTGTCTTTTAGTTATGAATTGATGAGTCAGTATTAAACGGTTGGTTAAGACCGCAGAGTTACGACAGCTTCTTAAAAGGTTTTAAAAGGCACTGAATTCATTAATCTTAAGAAAAGGGCCGTCATTGGTATTAACGTGCTTAAATCAATCTTTTAAAAGTCTTAAAAATGCATAGGAGCATAGGAAGTAGGATTTTATGAATTATCTTATTCTGACGTGGTATTTTTATATCTTAAATAATTTACTGAATGTCTTTTGCATTAATGTCATGCATACCAGGAGAGCAGAGCCAGTTACACTCATATTTTGTTTCTGGTTTGGATGCTCAAAGCAGAGGATTCCAGCTAGCTGCTAGCTACCCTGGAAGACATGGAGAAGGGCTAATGCAACAAAAAAGATTTTAAAGTATGGCTGAAATTGGTATCAAGGCAGTGGAATTCCACATAAAAAATTCTAAATACAAAATCTCCCAGAAAATCTGAGAGAAAATCCCAGGAATTTCCCAACGTCTCAGTTCTGTGCTACCTTGGTCTCTGCCACAAAACAAAAGAAGTAGTGTTTTAAGTTACATATTTGGGCAAAGTTTCCCCAACCTTACGAAAGTGATGTTTGTTCGTGTTTTTTCTTTTTTCTTTAATTTTGGTTATTGTAAAATTGGTCTTCACTTTAATTTTGTGTGGCATTAAAAAGTCTCTAAAAAAATCATGAATCAACCTCGCCATAAGCTGTAGTAACCGCAAAGATTGCAACAGTCTTGATGTGAGAAATATTTGTGTTACAACACAAATTTAATTTCAAGCATATTTGATGTTTGTTGAAACTGGAAGTTCTAATCAACAAACAGAGTAGGAAAGAGGGCTTTCAAAAAAACAGTATTCACATTGAAGCTGGTAGTTTGTGTCTGAGGGACAGCAGCTGCTGGGGAAAGGAGAGACCATAACGCTTTGTTGCATGTCTTACCGCTCCCCTTGTTAAAAGGTAAAAATGCCAAAACAACGACCTAAAAAAACTCTACAAACCTACATTTCTCTTTCCTGTTTTCTCTGGTTCCAGCATGCTCTGCGGCTGCTTGCTTTCCGTCAGATCCACAAGGTTCTGGGCATGGAGTCTCTGCCGGCGTCCAAGGCCAGCGCTCGCAACCGCAAGCGCCGACGGGACGGCAGCGAGACGGGCGAAGGAGAGGGGGAGGGCAAGAAGGACAAAAAGGAGGAAGCATCGACTGCTTGACCTCTGTGTCCAGAGCGGAGGCGTTTGCTAGTTTAGAGACTGGTAGAATGTCACAACTTTCAACTTTTCTTATCTTGAAAACAATCTTAACACGCAGCTATACACATATGAATATAACTGACTGTACATGTTACATGTCTACCCTTGAATTAGGAGGAGTCATGTGTTGGGAGGAGGAGGAGACTGAAGCTTGAGATCCTGTACTGCAAATCCTTCTCTCGTATAGTAAAACCCCGCAGATTAAGTGTCTTTTAAAGTGTGCAGAGGAAATTGGCTCAGTAAAAAATCATGAAAATGACTGATTGCATTATTGCACACAAACTACTGACCATCCCTCCCCTGTTTATTCACAGTAACTAAACCACTACCATCTACTATAAGTTGTGTTGTTCTCTATGATGTTAAAAGGAAGCCATGGTATTTTTCAACCTGGACCCTATTTTCCCTATTTTGTTTTTGTGTCAGTGACTGATGGGAACAGCATTTTTATTAAACTGGTCTTGTTGATGAGAAAATAGCAGCTGTGAAACAGGCTTCAGTGTAATCCTGACGGGTAACTGTGCACCCATCAATTTACGTCCACTGAAAGTTCTTGTTTTTGCCACTGACAGGCTTATGGGAAAGAGACCCTACAGAAAAATGAAACAATTGTCCTGTTTGTTATTGTGACCAGGTCTCACTCAATGAGAAGTCTCCGTCTGAAATCTTGTGACTTGGTGCTTTAAAAACAATGGTAGAAATGTTACTGAGAGTTGGAGTGAGGAGTGCCAAGAAGAGTTTGATGTGTTGGAGTACAGAAAATGTAGCCTAAGCCCCTTTTCCACCAAACACTTTCGGTACGGTACCTTTGGAACCAAAAGTAACCCTTCAGACGTGGTACCTAGACCCTAGCTCTGCTTAACAGTTCCACCGCAAACAGTACTCTTTCATGTGGGCGGTGTTGTTGTCCCTCACTGCTCCATCCAGTGGATGGAGCATGTTTATCGTCCACAGAACGAGGCTGCGTGCCGACATTTTCAGAACAAAATAGAACAGGCTGCAGTGAGAGTCTCTCTCCATGGGATTTTTAAAAATAGCGGGTTTGTGCATTTAGTCCTTCTCAGGCAAGCTCAGGGGTTTAGTGTTGCCGAGCCCACAGGAACAATGCTCCATGATGCTTTTTTTTTTTTCTCCGAGTGAGGATTAGAATATATACTGTTCACATAATCTGGCCGAAATTAATATATATCTTTAAGCAGTTGGAGATTCACTCATTACTGAAATGTATGTCATCCAAAAGAGACAATAAAAACTAAGTTTCATAGGATTCACGTTGTCAACTCATACATTGAGTTGCATAACAGGTAAAGGTTCCACCCTTTCTCCGACTCCAGCTGCTGCAAGAGGCAGCAAAACATCCTTTCATTTTATAGTTACAGTTTACTAATAAAACTCTCCATGATATGAACAGTGGTTACATGAGCCTCAAAACCAGCCACAACTCAGCCCTGAGCAGAGTAACCGTCCTCTACTGACCAATCAACAGACTGCAGTGTTCACAGCTCCACCTTTTAGTACCAGATCACCAACAGAGGGGGGACCAAAAATGGGGACGGTACGGAACAGTTCCATTGGTACCATCCACAACTTTTCACAGTGGGAACATGTAAACTGAAGTGTACCGTACTATACTGCTCGGTGGAAACGAGGCTTTAGTGTTATCTAAAACATTTTCAATGTCATGGCTGTAGCTGCATTCAACAACTTGTAAAAGATTTCACGAGATCTCAGAACTAGACTTCTCCTTGAGTAAGACTTGGCCACAATAACAGACCAGTGAAAGGTAAAGAAAAACATTTTCTCTGTTGCTTATAATCTGTGCTTGTAAATGGCACAGCCGAACACTCCTCAGTGGACAACTGCCTGTAGGGACTACGTTTCAGCCTGTTGCACCACAGCAGCTCTCTGAATGCTGGACCAATTTCAAAAATGGTTGTTCCCATTACTCACTTAGACAGAGAACATGGGAAATCAGATCCAGCTTGAAACAAACCAAAGTTTCCTTTAAAGCCTCCAGTTAAATCATCAGCACTTTAAGCTTTATTTCCAACAGAGTCTGAACTCTTCTGCTCGAGTCAGGACCGAACTAACGTTGGTGCATGACGTTTGTACACTGAAATGTGTTTTTCACCCTGTTTAAAAAAAAAAGAGACGGTTCAATTTTAGAAGCTTTGAAACTGCGAGAAAGATCACAGAAGCCTGACTGTGTTTAGGTGTACCTACATGCAGTACTGTGATGTTCATTGTGCCTAAGATGACACATTAGTAATAAAACTAACAGTGTGACGCTGCTGAGTGATCCTCACAGGTTCTCATCATGCCCTCTAGGCTCCCTCTGAAGTTTCAACATTTCTTCGTACATTTTGACAATTTAAAATAAGAGTTGTGAAAGGCCCTACATCACACCTTAGAAACAAGGCTACACTAAAATAACTTCCCCTTTGAAATACGCCATTATGATTTTGCGATAAACGTACAAAGACACAGAAGCTCTGCCTTGGGAGTGTTTTTCTGTGGAGGTCACACTGGAGAGTGAATCTGTCTGAGGAGAGAGAAGAGAGAGAAGTCTTATGTTGCACAGTCTGTAGCATGCTGAGGGAATGAAGCACTTAAGAAACGACAATGTTACTGTATGCAGCCATAACTTTATCATTTAAATAATATGCCTAGTAATCTTTTTTCTTCCAGAGTATGGTTAGCAGAAGAGAGAAGCTTTAGTGTGAAAATAAGACTGAATATCTACTGTAATGATCAAGTAGTCCTTTGACTTTCTTCCTTGTGCCTGCATCATGTTGTGTGTCACAGAGTACGGGGGAACATTTATGTTTTTGTCGGGTTAATATTGTATTGAGCTCATGTCACACACATGTAGGACAGGGAAGGGACAGTTGCACAACTATTTGGCTTAAAAGTTGACGTGAGAGAATTATTGTGCCGTTTTTAGTTTGATTTTCATTTATCAAGAGCATCATATAAGTATTGCTTATTTTATTTCCGAAGGAATCTATTTTGTATTGTTTAAAAAGGAAAGTGTGAACGTTGCTGTCCTTTATTATTTGAATGTCTTTGTAGTGTTGCAAAATTAAGGGGAGATATTAAAACACTTTTAAGCCATGTTGTGTCCTGGGTATGTCATTTTTAGGAGGGCCGAGTCAGTCACAGCGTCACTTCTCACGTCGTTTCATGAAATATAAACCGCATTTTTCCTAAATATTGAGGAAGTGATGTGACAGACCGATAACCGCGCTCAGTCCACAGCTGCAGTGTGTCTGAGACATGAACATGTACAGTATCGGTTCCTGCTGACTAGTTTTAATGTCGAAATTTGACTGAAAACACCGCCATTGAATGAGTCACAGATTATTTGAAGGCGTTTTCTTTCAGTTTCCTGTGCCAGCTGTCCCGAGGAGAAAGACATCTGAAAGCATCTGTCCAGAGAGCCGCTGCAGGTACTGAAACATTTATAGGGACAGGAGAGCAGCCTGAGCGAGCTGTCAGGGCCGTTTGACTTTTAATTTATGCGACAGCAGCTGACAACATCCTGCTACACCCGCTGACATCTCCATGTTTATGCCTTAGTGTGTTTCTGGATCCTCGACAACAGATTCACTGATCGTCTCTTATCTTTTATCATTCAGAGACACTTTTCTCCTCGACACAGAAACATCAGCCCCTCCAGTCCTGCTCATGGCAAAGGTATGTACACTGTGAATTACAACTGAATCTACTTTGTAGTGTCAGTCAGTACAAGGAGCTAGATCCAGTCCCATTTAATCTCTGCTGTGTTGTTTTGGTAACATGGGGCTGTTAAAGACTGATGATCAAGGATTTAAAAATACATATGTGAGATTATTAAAGGCTAAATGCTTATTTGTTTTTTTTTTAAAAAAACTGTCTGAGCTGAAGTTAAAACAGTTGAATAATGTTAATTAACAGTGTGAGTTTTAAGCTGAATGTAAGATATTTTGGAGATTATTCCATGTGCAGCTCTGACTTGAGAAAAATATTGATCTACAGTATGTATGAGTACTGCCGTTAACACCATCACTGATTAAAGCTGGGATGTGAAACATAAGGCCCGGGGGCCAGAATCGGCCGCCAAAGCGTCCAATCCGGCCCTCTAAATGACTTTGCACGCTTAATGTTGATGCAGTTGTGAAGGCTGAGAGCTGTCAGGAGCTATTTTAACAGTGAGTAAATACTTGCCTCTGAGGCTTGCCACACTAACCAGAGCACAGCTCTATTAAATAACAATGAAATTCTTTCTGTGGTCAAATTTAGATATATTAAACAGTCGTGCAATATTGTCCACCAGCAGCCTCAGTACAAAATAATCTGCATCAGAATTCCAGCTTAGAACTATTTTAGTGGAGCCCTGCCGCTGAGGCTCTGACAAGACTAGGCTGTAAATAGTTTCTAAGGCGGGGGACGACTTGACCTGCCTCTTTAACAGCTTCACCTTAGTGGAAAATTATGAAAAAATAGTCATATGTAAAGAAAGTGAGTAGTAATGTGAAAAAAACTTGCACATATATTGAATTTGCACATATTTTTTCTGAGGATGTTGCAGGCTGTTTGTCATTAGTTTTGTAAATGGATGAACATTTTCACAATGGACTTCTTCACCCAAAAAAGAAAAACATTTGAAGGGGGTTGATATTTATAGGTTACTAGGCAGTGGTTTTACTGGTCCGGCACACTTGATCAAATTAAGCTGTATGTGGCCCCTGAATTATGATGAGTTTGACACCTCTGGATTAAAGGATACATTTTGGTACAAGTCAAAAGTTTTTTGAGGTGTCCATAAATTCTATTCATTTCCTAAGTTTCCTAGTAAGACTCGTATTTTGACAATGATTGTAAGTAAAATAAAGACGTAGTGAAGTTGGAACACCTCCAACTTAAACGTGAGTCTTTTTTAGTGGCGCTCCCAAGGGGGGCCAGGGGGGCCGGGGGGGCCATGACCACTCCTGGTAAAAATAATTGGATGTCGATATTACGATCTCCAAGAGGGTGTGGAGTGCTCTTTTTTAATCTTATGCGAAGGTAGGGTTATCTTGTAAAACTAGATGACCTAGTATCAATCAGTAGGAGTGTGCTTGTCGGACAGTGTGCTAAATACTGCTCCATAGTTACCGTAAAACTTCAGTTAGCAGCCCAGGCTATTATTTTCTTAAATCACTAAAAACAACATGCTTATATTTGGGACAGGCCTTTAATTCCTTTCACATAAAAAGTGCTGCTCAGCAAAGATGTGAAGTCTGATCAAATTGTTTATTTAAATCAGTATGAATATTACATGTTGTAAGGTTTTGTAGTTGGAGAACTCTTACAAACAGGATGAACCCAGCAGCACTGAGGTGTAAAGCACAATGGAGAAATGAGCTACATCAGTGCAGCACAGATTTTCTTTCAGAGCTCTGAAAATTAGGCTTCAGATAATGTATTAATTATGAATCATTTATTTGATCTAGCTCCGACAGACAGCGCATCAGAGAGAGAGTGAGTTACGGCACTCGAGGATTACAGCACCCAGCATACCGGCACAACACTTTATCCTGTTAAAACAATCCTCACAACTTGGATTCATTTTAATGAAAAAGCCTTTTGATTCTTTTGATCTGAGGACCCGAAGGAATATGATTGACTTACAGGGTAATCGAGGAATGGACACATAATTTCAGGGAGCCAGCAACCCAGTTTTATACATTCAAAGAACTTCTGTAAAAAAAAAAAATTTAACTGCTTGGCTGCTCTGAGTTACCTGATGTTCAAGCATATAGCCACAGTGCTCTCATGAGGCAAGTATGCAGGGCTGTCCTTAAGCTTATCAGCAAGAATGGTACACTGTGTATCGAGGATGCAGAGCAGACTATCTGCTTTGTTTGACGAGTTTCAGTCACTAATGTCACAGGTGACCTCAGCACAACTGCACTAAAATAAAGAAACTAAAGACAGAAGCTGCCTGTCTCAGCCTGAGACTGTTGAAGGTTGACTGTGCCTGCTTGCAAGTGTGATAATAAAACTCAGAGACATTGTTTGTGAGCCTTTATCACAGAAATTTCCACCACATTATCAGTGTGCGATTCCTTGACTCTCATATTGGCATAGTTTTCAACTAGCCTATAAACTTTAACAGCACAGCAGAATTGCTGAAATTCAGTTATGGCTTTTAGAGTTGGTGCCACCCAAATATTTTCAGTGATAAAATCTGGCCACCTGTAAAGGTGAAATAGAAACATTGTGAAGTTGAGTCTCTTAGTCGGTACCTTTTTCAACAGGATGAATAACAATGAAAATATTATTTGAACAAACAGTTCTTTCAAGATAATTCCCAGAAATCAACAATGACCTAAATCAGAGAGCTTTGCCTTTATTCCCTATCATTAAATATGCCAAACTACATAGTTCTTTGAAGGAGACTTCACGAAACGTTTAGGTAACAGTCTCCTTAAATAAAACACTGACACTAACTTCTTCTTCTTCTGCAGATGAGCTGGGCTGCTGGTACGCAGTGTGTGGCCAAGGGGGGCCACAGGAAACCAAAACCCGGAGAACTGTCTTACCACAAAGGAGACATCCTCACTATTATTGACACAAGCACGGTACTGTCGTGTTTAAAAAGCTCCACAGACAGCGTTTATTCAGACACTATGCATTTTTTCCATCATCTGATACTCTGATTTCTGTTTTACAGAAGAAGGGATACTACAAGGCCAAACACAACACCACAGGAGAGGAGGGACTCATTAACTCCACCAATGTGCGTGAAAGAGAGGCTCTGCGTGTCGACCCCAGCCTCAGCCTCATGCCGTACGTCTCCTCTTCCTCTCTCACACGTATTTCCTTTGTGTTGCCTCGGTTGGATGCAGCCATGTTTACATACCGTTGCCAAGCAGTGTGACTGTGACACGGACGCACTCGTGGTTCTTACTATAGCTGTGGCCTAGTCAACCTTGAGAACATGTCTTGTGACCACGCGGTGTGGGTTGTATGTGCAAACAAACAGTCTCAGGATTAATCACCCCAACTTCCTATTTTGGTGTCTAAACATCTGTCCTGTTTTCACACCTCTTGTCTGTGAGGAGATTAACATCTGTGAGGTATCTATGAGACAGATGTTTTTGTTTTGTGAGTGTTTGTGTGACTCACCTTGTGTTTCCGCCACTAGCTGGTTTCATGGGAAGATCTCAGGTCCAGAGGCGGTGGGCAAGCTGCAGCCAGCTGAGGACGGCCTGTTCCTGGTTCGAGAGTCCATCCGCCATCCCGGCGACTACGTCCTGTGTATCAGTATCTCCGGACAGGTCATCCACTATCGGGTGATTTATAAGGACAACAAGCTGACCATCGACAACACAGAGTATTTCTACAACCTCATCGACATGATAGAGGTAAGACGCTCTTGGATCTTAGTTATATTCACTACGTATCCGAGACAAAATCCAGCTGTGACATGAACAAAATCCCTGAAGGTCTTTCATATGTAGGTGAAAAGAAAAACACACCTATTGCCTCAAAACGAAATGTGTATTCTTCAGTGTGTTAGTGTCACTGTTAGATCCACTGATGCTTTCATTACTCAGAATTTGAATTTGAATTCACTGAAAGGACAGCCCCTTTGGATGTAGTATCTTATTTTCAAGGGGGTCCTCTAGACCAGTGGTCCAGATTTCTCTTTAGTCGTCAGTTCAAGGTCCACACAGTTCAGTACATTCAGTGGCATACTTGTGTTTAGCCATGTTGTCCAGCTAGTTTTCTGTCTCTGTCAAGTAGCTGTCTGTTAATCACTCACTCTGTAGCAGGAAACAGCACTTCAAAATAAAAGCTCTGTGCCGGAAATTCACTGCACTTAAAAATAAAGTGTGTTTTTACAAACTTGACATGTTTGCGATCCATTCAGAATGCACCCAAGACCCACTTTTGGACCTCGACCCACCAGTTGGGAACCACTGCTCTAGACACAAATACAAAACAAACACATAGACTAAACTGCATTACATAACAAACATACATCAGAAATACACCGATACAGATATCTCGCTCACCACCTCCCACCCACACCCCCTGCCCTCAGCTGTCGTATAGAAAAAAGTTAGAATTGGATACTGTGTCCTCAGATAGTTGCATTTCAGTTTTCAGTCCGACATTTTAAAGACATGAACAAGAGGTAACAGATCTCAGGAAAAGTGGAGGATTATTCCAATTGGATGGAGCTTTGTATTAAAATGACCTTTGTCCAACTCCTCTGAAAATTCTGGGGACAAAGAAAAGTGATATTGCATATGTCTAGTCAAAAACTGTTTGAAATACGAGGGACATTTGCAATGAGCACATTTGAAAATGAATTGAGCCCAGTGAAATTGCCTTCTAAATGAAGCAGTGGTGAGTTCTACTTGGACACCTCAAAATAAATCTACATACAGAATTATACACTGCATTAAGGCATCTAAGATGAGGAGATAAACATTGTCAGCATAATCAATAATAGGTCGTATCAACTGTGAAATTATTCTTTTCTTGACCTAAAATGTAAAACAATTACTTGATCGATAGAGGGAACTCAGACAAACTTACACTGATAGCAATAAAATAAATACGGGGCTTAAAGGAGAGCTCGGGGTCGATCTAGGTGATCTATCATCAAATAAATATACAATTTAGGGATTGTGAACGGTTGTGTCATGTACAACCAGGTCTCATTCTAAGTCATCAAAATCCAGCGCTTGGGCAGTGACTTGTGACATCAGACACTGACAAAAAATGCCGTCCTTTAACATCAGCATGATACGCAGCCAGTTACAGTTATAGTTTAATGGGGCCCAGCAGCGTCAGGGGCAAACGCCGTGGGACAAGAACGAAAGTTAAGCCAGCAGGAGGGGTGGTGGATGGATCCAACAAACATCGAATTTCACACGGGAGAGCGGCGTTCGCGTCCTGTAAGATAATAAAGCCAAACCATGTTCTTTTTGCCTAAACCCAACCTCATGCAAAAAAATGTCAATTTGCGGTGTTGTACCGACGTAGTGTGTTTATTTTGAAAGAGACCATATGTAAACTGTAAATTTCCTGTGAAAACAGAAGTGTATTTTGAAAGAAGACAATGTATGCAACAGGCAAAACTTGACACCAACAACCAACACACCCATTTTGAAAAATGACTGCAGTGTGCAAACAAAACATTTCAGTTTGTGGCCTTCTTTATTCAGATTTAAGCCAAATATAGCAGCATAAATAATCAGTTCGTCACCAAATTTCTTTGATGCAAACTCTTCTGCCAGTGGTTTCTAACCTCGGACCAGATCAGTCTGAGGGGACATGAAACCATTGAAACACTCTGAAGCTGTATTTATGCCTGAAACCATCAGCAGAACTGACACCAGAGTAAAAATACATACTTCATGTATCAGAACGAAGCAGGGACAGGAAAACACATGAAGCGCAGCCCCTTTTATGGTTTATCTGTATTTGGCCTGTGTGTGTGAGGGTGCGTTGAAAGCTCTGCTGCGGTGACATTTGAAAACAGACTCGACAAAGATGACCCGCTCCCATTCAGCACGTCTTATCAGCGAGTTACAGATGGCTTCAGGTCTGAGTCAGACTAGCTGACTCGCTCCTGTGAGGACGCAGAGGGAGGATGTCCAGATGAATATTTGGGCTGAATCATGTTATAACTGCTCTGTCCCAGTGCTGGCAGACTGCTGACAATACAAAACCAGGCTCTGATGTGTCACTGTATCGTAATTTACTTGTGTAATTCAACTCAGCTGCCGCCCTTTGATGCTTTGTGTTGTGTCGTTAGACAACAGAGACCTTGCGCTGACACTAATATATATGCACACACATTCTGTGGTTCTGTTTTTCAGTTTATTGCTAAAAATAAATGCTGGTCTTGTTGTTTCTTTTGTAAAGCCACAGTTCTTACCCGCGTTAAAACAGCTTCCTGAGTGCTGTGGAGGTGTTATGATGTGGCAACCTTTAACAGCACTTCACACAACAACGAGTGTGGACAGTGAACATACTGTATGACATTACAGATATTACAGATATAAAAAACAATCATCTAATATACTACCCTACAAAGGCTGATCGCTGTAACCACAGTGTTGGTCTAAATTGTGTTATAACTGAATTTAAACCTTTTCTTTGCCAAAAATACTTCAATCCTGCTCTGTTCAAGAGAAAATAGGATGTAAAAATTACAGTAACTACAAAACTCATGACAAATTGCAATGAGTGTAGTCACTCTGTCTCAGGTTCCCAGAGATGTAGGATTTCATCATGCTGAGGAAAACCACTGTCAGCGTATTACGACAAATGGTGAACACAAGAATGAGCATTGCGTTGACAAAATTACTGATAGTGTGACAATGACCACAGCTAGATCAGTGATGAAGAAGAAGAAGAAGATGATGATGATGGAAAATAATCTTAATTTAGGTCAAACCTGATAGAGTAATTTTTACCAAAAAAAAACAACCTTAGCATTACTTAAAGTTTTCTCTGTTACAACTTTAAAACAACTATAATGAAAACAAAAAGACTCTGAAACTAGTGAGAAAGGAAAACAGTTGTCCTCATACTGGAAAAGACGAGACACTAAAATTGTTGTTACTTTGCATTAACGATGCAACTGTTTAAGATAATACAAAAACAAAGTGCAGTAACTACAGTTTTAGTGAAGTTTTTTGGGGTCAGGTCAAATAATTGATTGAGCCTATCCCAGCTGACATTGGGCGAGAGGCAGGGTACACCCTGGACAGGTCACCAGACTATCACAGGGCTGACACATAGAGACAGACAACCATTCACACTCACATTCACACCTACGGACAATTTAGAGTCACCAGTTAACCTGCATGTCTTTGGACTGTGGGAGGAAGCTGGAGTACCCAGAGAAAACCCACACTGACATGCCCACACAGAGGGGCTCCCCCACCCTGAGGTTTGAACCCACAATTCCCCAACTCAAACCAGGAGCCCTCTTTCTGAACCACTGTACCACCATGCCACACTAAAAATAATTTTATGAATATCAAATTAAAAAGGGGATTTCCATTTCTCTAACAACACACACACAGTAGGCTGGACAGGTGAAAAACTTTGAAGCCATTTTTCTCAGTTTCAGTGTTAGTGTAGTCACCACACGGGAGTGAGACTGATTATCCAGGGCCCCAGTGTGAGGGTGGGGCCAAGAAAACCTGGAATGAAATGTTTGGTTTTGTTTGCATTTTTTCATTTCTAAGTAATCTGTGCCAAAACTAAATTAAAATAAGCTGAATAAATCTGTTAGAAGACGGAACTTTGTGGAAAAAAAAATAGTGGAGTCTCTCTGAGGGCCCTCTCACTCCTTAAAGGCGCAAAATGGTTTAGTCTGCCCCACAACAGGATTGTCTCCAGATGCAGCCAGAGCCGACGGAGTGATGGCTTATGCTGCTGGAGTGCAGACGTACGCTGTCATGTGTTTTCCAAAGAAAGGGAAATCAGGGCTCCAAAAAAGGAAAGAAAAAAAGAAAAATGAAAAGAGAAAAAAAGCAAAGTGACTGTCTATAAAAAGACAAATCAAAAGGTGCAGTGAGAGAGATATCGATTCAGAGAGAGTGGCCCATAGAGCACTGCTTATACGCAGGGCCCAGACTTTAGTGCTATGCCCCCTGTTACTACAGCTAGCCTTTCTACAACAGATTTAAAAACAGAGTGGTGAATATTTATTGTGTTTCCATCTTTGCAGTTCTACTCAAAGAACAAAGGCTCCATCGCTACAACTCTTCTGAAGCCCAAACAAAAACAAGGAGCCAAGTCAGCTGAGCTGGAGCTGTCTAAAAGTAAGTGTGATGTCAATAAAACTGTATCTATACAGATCAAGTATAATAATATTAATGAATATGAAAGCTTGTGAAGGTACGTGTCAGGTTTACAGTTCATGTCTCTCTCCAGCTGGCTGGCTGCTGGACATCGCAAAGCTCAAACTGGGAGAGAGTATCGGAGAGGGGGAGTTTGGTGGTGAGTTTTAATTTGATTTTATCTGCTCTTATTATTATTTTTGTATCCTCACAACATTTACAATAAAAACGTGTTTTTGCTTGCTTTAGATTTGTGTACATATTACAATAATGTTTTGTATTTTTTACTGCAATATATTGTTGTTTTACGCCTTTTTAAAACTTAATCTGCTATTTCTGTGGCGTTCACTTGTACCACACTTTGACCAGCTCAGTTTTTATACATGCTATATAAATAAATTTGATTGGATTGGATTTTAAACACTGACACAAAGGAATGATTGTGTTTTCGTGAGCACGGTTGTATTGTGATGGGTAAACACTGTGTGTGATTCTCCCTCCAGCTGTGTATGAAGGAGAGTATATGGGCCAGAGGGTGGCAGTAAAGACCATTAAATGTGATGTCACAGCTCAGGCCTTCCTGCAGGAGACCACCGTCATGACGTGAGTCTGAAGATTTTTTTAAACATGTTTTTGTTAAAACACTTTGACCAGCTGTGTTGTCATTTAGAATGAAACCAATTTAAAGTGAGTGTGCTCAATGAAAAATAAACTAGTTTTGGCTTATTGTGCGAGCAAACATATCGTTTTGTATGAAACTTATCAAACTTGATTCCTGTTGTCTGCGTTTTTAATCCAGGAAGCTCCAGCATAAAAACCTGGTGCGACTGTTGGGGGTCATTCTTCACAAAGGGCTTCATATTGTCACAGAGCTCATGACGAAGGTACAGTAAACACATCATTCATCAATGGTTCTCAGTTGGAAGATAAAACATGATTATAACACAAACAGTAACACGATAAAGTGGTAAAGTAGGTGAATAAATATTTAGCATAGACTGAAGATGCCTTGTTACAGCACACAGTGAAGCAGTAAATAAAATCACACAGGCCTATAGTAAGTGGAACCCCAAAGGATTGTCCTAGTTGTCCTATTTGACCAGAATTACTTCAGACGTCAAGATGCATCACTGGTGGTACATTTACACCTAAACAGCAGCAAGGGAGCCCTCTGTCTGAACACAGAGCAGGAGTCTCTGCTGTGAGTTTAGTTTTAAGTTTTAGTTTCAAGGAATCCGGGCAACTCCCAGAGGACGGTCAGAGGGGTAGAGAGGCTTTCAGATAACTGCAGATGTTTTCAGTTGTTGTAGTTTTTAACAGAGTGAATGGCTTTGTGACTAATCTGCATGGTTGTTTTATCTCAGACGAGTGTTTGCATGTGTGTCCTTATTTATAATGTGTTTTATTGTCCCTCAGTCAAAGACAGTTTTCTCTTAAAGGAGACAATAACCTTAAATCCAGAAATCAAAATAGTTACAGACTCCCCTGCTGCCACTTGGAGCCGCCACTGATGCAGTGGTATGGCAGTAATGGCAGTGCAGCTTTGAGGAGTTAAAGACTGCCTTCCTGTGCTCGTTACCGATTAGGCCAAAATCCAGAAGCTCATTGTGTGTGCTGGGCCTCAAGTACAGTCATATAGTGACTTCTTAAAAGTACAAAATAACTTGGTTACTAGGTTAACACATTTGCAAATCAAAAAAGATTTTGCCAGCTTGTAGTATGTCTGGTAATACTAACTGAGAAATATTTTAATAGAACCTTATTCAAGTGTTTTCTGATTGTGTGTGTCTGTGTTTGTGTTGCAGGGAAACCTTGTCAACTATCTCAGGACAAGAGGACGTTCAGTTTTAAACTCAGTTCAGCTGCTTCGCTTCGCTCTGTGAGTTCAAACTTCAAAGACCAACTTTCGTGATTTTAATGTTCTCTACGTGTGCAACACATTACGTGACAGCTGGGTCCATAAACACCTGCCAGTCACTGTGTGTGGTTTACCGTATAGTATTGAAATGACAGTTATGTGTGTGTGTGTGTGTGTGTGTGTGTGTGTGTGTGTGTGTGTGTGTGTGTGGGGTCAGGGATGTGTGTGAGGGGATGGAGTACCTGGAGTCCAAGAAGTTGGTTCACAGAGATCTGGCAGCTCGCAACGTGCTGGTCTCTGACGACAGCGTTGCCAAGGTCAGCGACTTCGGCCTGACCAAGGTGGACTCGAAGGTGTCGGATAACGCCAAACTGCCGGTCAAATGGACCTGCCCCCGAAGCTCTGAAGAAAGAGGTCGGTTTGAAGGCCCGCTGTGCTACTTTTCTTTTTCCTTTGAATATTTGTCGATGTCTTATAATCAGTAATAATCCATCAGTAAGAAGCAGGTTGGTTTAAGGACCTGATGAATATCTCTCTCCAGCATAACTTTGTCTTTTTATTTAGTTTTTTAATTTATCAGGATGTGAGCATTAAGCTACGTACTGGGTTTATAACAACTTATAAAGATATTTTACAAAGTATCCCTGATTTGAAAAAGGTTTTAGATTTTTTTAAATGTTTATATTTTTGTTCCTAACATGCAGAAATTCTCCACAAAGTCAGATGTTTGGAGTTACGGCGTTCTTCTGTGGGAGATCTTCTCTTACGGTCGGCAGCCTTACCCTAAGATGGTACGTAAAATCAGTAGACGTGACTATTATACTGTTATAATATGTGTGTGTGTGTTGGCGTCTGTCCGTGTGTGTGCATAGGTGCATTGCAGACATCTTAGCTGTTTCAAACCAGACTATCGTGGTGTAGAGGGGAGCTGAGCCAAAAGGCGAAGCTTTCGATTTACTGGTCCATCTACGTCCCAACCCTCACCTATGGTCATGAGCTCTGGGTAGTGACTGAAAGAATGAGATTGCCAATACAAGCAGCCAAAATGAGTTTCCTCTGTGGGGTGGCTGAGCTCAGCCTTAGAGACAGGGTAAGGAGCTCGGACATCTGGAGGGAGCTCAGAGTAGCGCCGCCACTCCTTCGTGTCGAAAGGGGTCAGTTGAAGTTGTACGGGCATCAGATCAGGATGCCTCCTGGGCGCCTCCTGTTAGAGGTTTTCCGGGCACGTCCCACTGGTAGGAGGTCCTGGGGCAGACCCAGAACACACTGGAGTGATTACATATCTCACCTGGCCTGGGAACGACTTGAGGTCCCCCAGGAGGAGCTGGAAAGTGTTGCTGGGGAGAGGGACGTCTGGAACGCTTTACTCAGATACATCTGTTTCAAACACTGTAAACGTCACTGCCCTCATAATACGTCCTTTATGGTGGCACAGATGTAGCCAGCAGATGGCACTACAGAGCAGAGTCAAAAGTCTCACACAACAACAAAAAAGGCGACTACGGAGAAGTTCAGAATATTGTGCCTTTAAAGAGAGGCAGTGTTATAGATGATGGTGGTCTGTGCAGCCATTATACACATCCTAACATGTGGATGGAGAATTCTTTTCACTATTTTCACTATATATTACTATATGCTCTTACTATTTATGCTCTTGCTTATTGTATTGCTCTTTGTTTTGTACAGTTTACTTATTACACCACTGTGTGTGTTTCTTATTACTGATGTGTCCCTCTGCTGCAAATTTCCCTGCTGTGGGACGACTGCAGGATTATCTTGTCTTATCTCTTATCTTATATTATTGTATATTACCAAACCATTCTGCTCCACTGTTATTTCAACTTCTCTGTCATCTCCTACGGTCTTATCTCACGTAAACTATTTATTTATTGTAGTTATTTAACCTTTATTTAACCAGGAACAGTCCAAAAGCCAAAGATATAAAACAGAAAAATCTAGCTGACGAAAAGGATTAACAGTTGTTATAATTATTATTGCACGTTATTGAGACTTGGCCAAGGTAGCAGCAAAACAAAACACATTTAAAACGCAACAAAACAACATATAATACAAAAATCCACAATAAAACAACATGTATTCAAACATAGTGGCCTCTCGAGAAAAACAAGCACATCTCTGTCGCCACATTCTTTATGATGCCCTTAAATTCATCTATGGGTGTAAGTGTGTCTGATTATAGATCTTTTTGAAGATTAGGAAGACTATGCTACACTGTCTCCACCATCTCCGGTAGTACTGCTTCATGCACAAATACGGACAAAATAAATGCAGAGCACAGACAGCAGACAGAGGGCTCCGTCCGTCTCTGTCTCTGTATCGAACGATGACAGCTGAGCACAAATGTGCAAGAAAGCAAAAAAGTCAAACTGTTCATTTAAAGTTACTGTTCGTAAACACGCTCACCAGCAAAAGTAAAAGTAAAAGCAAACCTTAGATTCACTGTAGTTTGTGTTGTTTCTGCGCTGTGTCTCATGGATGTCTGTGGCTTACTCCTGATACCTTGCTGCTACCTTTTTATAAAGGCCCGGGCTCACCTGAGCGCTGTGGGGATACACGTCAATAAATGTCCTGAACACAGAAAATAAGAAAACACAAGCAGAGGACTGAGTCCCTGCAGATAAATACACCACCACACACTACTAGTGGGTTAGAAATTAGAGAGGGATTACTTCTGTGTAAGTCTATATGTTGTTTTTAGAAAAATTCAGCATAGTTAACTGTTAAATTGAACATTTGTGCTTTATATTTACAACCTGTGGGACTTCAGATTTGATTACTGTGACTAAAATGACTTTTTGTAAGTTCAGCACTTTTATATTATCAAATACCTGAACGCCCTCTCTTTGTCTGAGAAGCTACAGACCTCCGTCCCGTCTGTGTCTCTCTGTCCTCATGAATAAAAAACATGAAGGACACCCTGTAAAGAATCAGCAAAAATAAGACTACAGATAAATCTTTCCTCTTTCCTAGCCGTCCTGAAACCAACAGAAAAAGAGTATCAGGCTTGTTATGTAATTCTGTAGGTAGGTGTGTTAGTGGGATTTTGCCAGGTCTTGTGGACAAATTCGTCACTAGGCCGTCATCCTCTGATTCGACCCAAGGCGTCTGAGCAGGAAGCCACTCCAGGTCACTCAGATCATGGTAGTGCGTCACTGAGGATAAAGGTTAAGTGTACATCGTAGAAATAATCTCATTGTTCTCCTCTTAAATAACCTACTTTATGAACTATGTGGGTTTGGAGGAAGAGGAAGCTACTCCTTACCTGTGTTGTAACAGGCCAGTACGGAGGAGGTGGAGGTGGAGGTGGAGGCGGAGGCTGATGTCACATGAAGGCCGAATCATGTTGACACTGTTAATGGAGCGACTCTGGAAAGGAAGAAACTATGCTACTTAAACACAGCTCTGTTTGTCACACTAGCCGCTTGCAGGTAATCCGTGCCCCCTGACCGCTGAGGCCGGCGGTTCAGTGAGGACAGCAGGATCAGGCAGCATTAATCGGAGGGACAGTTAGCACGTCTCTTTTGTACCTTACGTCAAGTAGTGTCCTTTTAAATGCAGATAATTACCTCCTAATTGCAGCCTGTTTGTAAGTGTGTACGCAGGTTGATTTATGTGGGTCAAGTTTGTGTTCCCCGTCATTAACCTCGGCGCAGGGTGTTATCTGTTGGCAACACATAACAAATTAGAGACCAAGAGGTGTGTGTGTCTGTGTGTGTGTGTGTGTGTGTGTGTGTGTGTGTGTGTGTGTGTGTGAGTGTGATTAGTGTTTGTGTTTTATAAAAAGGCAATGACACAAACACTTAATTTCACCCGTTCAGTAACAGCGGCACAGTGGTACATTGTTTAGCACTGTCGCCCTTAAAGCAAGAGGGTTCCTGGTTTGAGCCCAGGGTGTGGAGTTTGCATGTTCTCCCTGTGTCAGCGTGGGTTTTCTCTGGGTGCTCCGGCTTCCTCCCACAGTCCAAAGACATGCAGGTTAATTGGTGACTCTAAATTGTCCGTAGGTGTGAATGTGAGTGTGAATGGTTGTCTGTCTCTATATGTCAGCCCTGTGATAGTCTGGTGACCTGTCCAGGGTGTACCCCGCCTCTTGCCCAATGTCAGCTGGGATAGGCTCCAGTCCCCCCGTGACCCCTAACAGGATAAGCAGTTACAAAAAATGATGAATGAGTACAGATAAGAGCCTAAAATCTGTGTTTGAGGTTGTAATCAGGATTGCAAGAGTGTGTTAATACTTGTTGGCATCGCTCTGTCACAATGTTTGAGTTACAAGAATACTTCACCTGCAAAATTACGATTTGTACGTCAGTTACATGTTTCGTTAAATTCTTAAAGAAAACGCTGATTTTCTCACATGCCTCCACAATGAACGAAGAATCCAAATAACAGCGAACATAATTAATGAACTGAAATCATTGGACACCACATTTAACAACAGCAAACTATATCAAAACATCCGTTTATGTCTGTCCTTTCCAAGCACATGCATTTTCACTGAGAACATTACAATATAAAACGCTCCCGCCTACGAGTTAGCGTGCCCTGAGCACGTCTGGACACACGCCCAGTTCAAAGACGCACGCTACAGAGGTGTTTTAAATCATAATGTTGTAGCAAAAATGCAAGCTATTCTGAAGTACTGAGCATATGAATGGATAGATGAGACTTGGATTTTATTGCACGAGTTGTGTGAGAGTTTGTCAACAGATATTTTGATGTAGTTTGCTGTTGTTGAACGTGGCCCCCAATGTCTTTAATTCATGAAGAATGTTCACCTTTTTGGATTCTTTATTCACTGTGGAGGCATGTGAGATCAAGAAAGTTTTATTCTTGAGTTCAACGTAACACACGGTGAGTAACTGATATACAGATGCTCATTTTGCAGGTGTAGTATTCCTTTAAGGTTTTTCTTTTTTATTATGCCAGGCAGGTGAAATGTTAAATTCAATTACTAGTATTCACAATTTTTCACCTCCTCCCTGTCTCATTGCTCCTGTTCATGTAGTCTCTGAAGGAGGTGAAGGAGAGGGTGGAGGGGGGCTATCGCATGGAGGCTCCAGAGGACTGTCCCCCCGGTGTTTACTCCCTAATGAGGATTTGCTGGGAGCAGGAGCCACGCAGAAGGCCAGCTTTCAACAAGCTGAGAGAGAAACTCGAGCGAGAGATGGGTAATTGCAGCCTGAGCCCGGGGTCGGAGCGTCGGGATGGACCGGGATGCTGATCTTGACTGTAAATCTTGAACTCACAATAATGAGGATGGAGTGTCGGCTGATGGACAGGTAATACACACACTGTTGCCCAGTCCTGTGTTGGTGTGCATCACACACAATGGCTCAGTGGAGTTCCAGCTGGATTCCTTTAATCTGGGGGACGGGACAAGACAGTCATACTGTACCTCTGGTTCTCATGTGATGCTGACGAGAGAGGGTTTGCTGGAGCCATGAATATACAAAATGGATGTATCAGACTGTGCAGCATGGCTCTATGGATGGCAGCGTGGGTGTGTTGGTTGCACCTTCATCTCGGGTCATTGGCATGAAACTTTGTACAGACATTCATGATCCCCAGAGGATAAATCCTAATGACTTTGGTGATCCTCTGACTTTTCCTCTAGCACCACCAACAGGTTGCAAGCACAGTCTCCGACACGCCCCTCCAGCCAGCTGAAATGAAACGGAGTATTTCTGACATTTCACCAGACTGTAAAAAAAAAAAAGAAGTGGACGTAGCCAGTGTGACATCACTCATTGGTTTGTGGACTACGGCTTTGAAGCCTAGAGTTTGGCATTTTTAGCCGTTGCCAAGGGTGAGCTGGAAAAGTGAGCTGGGTCTCTGTGGTCGCAACTTGTCAGTCACAACGTAGCCACGCCCTAAAGCACAGCCTGCTTTATCATCCTTTTTACTCTAAATGGGACCAAAATTTATAAAATAAGCCCAAGTTGTACTGAAGAAGACTTGAAACTAGCGACTGAGACCAAAAATTTGTTAAGAAAATCTTTACTGAGGTGATAAATTAAGTCAGAATTAGTGTCATTTTCTTATAGACCTCTATGGATTGAATCACCATGGTTGTTTTCAATAACTTCTGGGTAGAAAACCTCTGCATCACATACATAAAATCAAATGGAGCTAAAGAAATGCCTGCCCAGCTGGTTCGTTTCAGCAACCTAAAAAGAGCCCCACCAAAAAAAACATCAGCTCAAATACACACTCTATTTAAAACAAATTTGCTGGTCTACCATTGTCTTGATCTGCTAGTGTGGGAAGTAAAGTATTTAAAATATTACAATATATGATATATTACAATATAGGATATTAATAATACATTTTAAAATATAGATTTAAATTATTTTAGACTATGAAAAGGAATGACTAAATGTGATTTCAGTTGGATCTCACGGCAGGACGATGCACAGCCACTATCTGTGACACCTGTTGACACTGTGTTTGTAGAACCAAACTAGATCCCATTAAATGACAAGAACCATCAATGCATTACTCCAGTTATCAACAGTACAGCAGTACAGCGCCATAATGTCTTCAGAAAAACACCAAGTTTGAATCTCCTAAATGACATATCATGTTTGAATGTCAGTTGAGTCAGTTCAATAAGAGCAGCTGAAATGTCTGTCCATCTGTGTGTTCAATGATCTACAGTTTGGCATGAAGAGTAAACACAGTGTATTCATATATAACATCAGAGAGAGACGACAGAGAGATTTAACGTATGGAGAGCAGAGAGATGGAGAAAGAGGAAAAATGTTTATCCTGGATTTAATCACAGATCACCCAAATCTGTTTGTATTTCGGTATTAATGCTCAACAATATGCCATGGACTCAGGGCTTAGAGAGAAAAATATTTAATGCTGTTGTTGGTTTTTAGTAACAGAAGAATTTTACTTAATACGTACTTTAAAAACACAGTCAGCAATTTACTTTCATGCAGAGAAGATTGGGAGGTTTATTTGCAGCAGATACTCTGTTCAGTAGCTTTTTGGCTTCACAGAAAAACTTTGGTATTTAACATTTTAGATTTGTTTTTTCAAAACCAAATCTCATGTTTTGCAACCCAGTCGCCAGAGTAAATGTTGATATGTAAATTTCTGCAAATGACAGATACGTTACATTTTATATTATTATGTAGCAGATATTGAAACTATATATTTATTTTCATTCCGACAGCACTGTAGATAATGTGTATTTAAGTCAAGGCACAAAAATCACTTTGTTATGGTTAGGAGTATGTGTTTTGGCTTTAAATACTTAGTTTTGAGTGGGGGGAATCCCAGCGTGAAAAGCAGTGATGTCTCGGTTGAAAACAACTGCTCTTAATGGCACTGTCCCTGCTGATAACACAGTGATGGTTCGCTAAAAAACACCCCTGTATGGAGTCTAAAAAGTTGCTGGAAAGGCAGCAATAACCTGCCAAAAAACAACCACTTTTTTGTTTGTCGGTCTTTAACAGTGGTCAGCAGGCATCTCGCCTGGTTAAAACGCCATCCACCGTCCCCTGCACCTCCTGATGACAAAGTCAGCTCATATCTTACATCACTTTGGAAATGTACAAATGTATCGTAAATGTAGAACGTATCCATGGTTTGCAGAAATGTACAATGCCAACATTTTCTTCTGGCGTCTGAGCTGTGTTTTTGACACTGTGTCCGTCACACTCCACCAGTCGGCATACTGGGGCGGACTTTGATTCAATTCATTCAAATTTAATTTATTTCCTAAGACTAAATCAATGGAACATACAGCATTTATCACTACTTTCTCTTCCCTCTATACGAGGATTTTGAGATTATAAGAGTGACTTTGTTTTATCCACCGTCCTCTTGGGATTTTTGCAGGTACAGAATGTATTCTACTTTCCTAATCTTTGGACTTCACATGACTGTGTCACATATATATGAAAATATTCTATTTATTAATGTATTGCTTGTTTCAGATCATGTGATTGTCAGCTGGTTTTTAAAAATGCAATAAATGTTCATCTTTCTGATGAGACAAATACACTCAGTTCAAAAGTCACCACAAAATGAAGCCTCTTTTTTTTTGACTGTTGTCACGTCACCACACCAAATTAAAGATGTCATTTGATTTAAGTCTACGTAAGCCTGGTATTTGTCTCTGTCCCAGGAGACGGACCCCAAATTGAGGCTTGATCCTTCGCCTCTTGTTATCGTACAGTGCAAGCGAAGGTCCTCCACGATTTGTTCAATCTGCTCTGTGTTTTTCACTGAAGCGCTCCAATGGGATGAGCAGCAATTTTCTGGACATGGATTTATAAAGGAACCAAATGTAAAAAAAAAAAAAAAAGAAGAAGAAAATAATAATAAATGATTTGCTGTCTTCGATGGTAGATGAGTTATATGTTATTGACTGAAGGATCTTTTTTCTGAACATCAGTGGTTATTTCCTCGCTGTTTGTCAGTGTGTTTTTAAAGCACTGACGCAGGAATATCAGGCCAAAGCTTTTATCTTAGTGCCCATGAATGAATGTGTGAGTTCTAAAGATGTTTTCTTGGAGGGTCTTCTGCCCTCTGAGGTGTGCTTTCTATGAGTGACTTTCAGGCTTAATTTCAGGGTGTTAACATGTAGTGCAAGGGTTTTATATACTGTAACTGTAGTCCCCACATTATTAGAGGACCTACTGTAATTGGACAAATTGAGATCCTCCTATAGGGACAGTCTTGATTTTTTGAAGCAGGCTTGTATGAGGTACTTATCATTAGCTGGTGTATTGCATACAGTAGATACTGGTTGTCATGCCCTTAGTTGGGAGAAGCAGGCCGACGTGAAAGCTAAGCGATGTGCTGCTGTGGGGCAGCAACAAAATGTATTTTAGCCGCCTGAAAAAGGTCCCACCAAAAATATCTATCTCAATTTAAGTGTGCGACATATTGAGAGTATTTTTTTTCGCTTTAACTGTCAGTCAGACAGCTCGTTCCAAAGGGGAGGAACGTCTTCAGTTCTACATGGCAGAATCAGAATTGTTATTATAGCATTAAAAAACACAAAAAAATTAGGGGTGCTACTCCCGAAAAATGCCTACAGTTAAAATCACATCCTCCATACATTCAGCCTCACACTACTATATGATAGACAATAAATAAGTGTAATAGGTAAAAAGCACTACACATAGTGCAACTGTGAGTGTTGCCGCACTTGACAGTTCCTGGACATGCAGCAGTTTGAAAAGGGATGGTGTACGAACCTAATGAGGCTTATCTTGGTTAGATTTAAGGAGATCGTGGTCACTTCAAAAGGTCCTTAGGTCAAAGAAAAGTAGCTCATATGAGCTAATAGGCATTAGACATAAGATGCTCTTCCAAGAAAACTGTATCATCTGAGCATCTGTTCGTCCCTGGAGAGGTGCCTTTCTCTGCTGCAGAAAATAAGCCATCAAAAAGACGCTCACTTCCCCATTTCAACCAGACTGACTGGTCCACTCAACAATTTAAAATCATGAGTCTTTGAATCTGATGAAAGTAGTCTGATTCACAGATGTCAGATGTCAGATGTAGACTGTGGCTATAAGCCTGCTGTTGGCTGGCTGTTAAGGTGAACTTCCCCCCACTGTCTGCTCTGTGCATGTCACTGTTTTTAAAATCCCCTTTGCTCCAGTAAACAACAACAACAACCTCCAGCTAACCTACCAAACAGCCTACACACTGAAAACAATACGTTTTGATGACGATCTGGATCGTGCAATAAGGCATGTCTGCTTCTGTCTTTCTGTGAACTGTCGTAAAGATCTACAACTAATCGAACAACCTCTCATATGTCAAATTTGACATATCTTTTTACCCTGGCAATGGCATGCTCCTGTGACAGTGACCTCACCAACGTACCTATCTGTTCCACAACCAAGTGGCTGCAATTTTGTCTTGAGAATGTTCTGCAAGAGCTTCATACACCCAGCAAATCATCTGTGGTTTGAACACGTCCAGTGAGCTCCTCCAGTGCTTAAGTAAAGTCGGGCTTCACCTCTACGGCACCAGTTATCTGAAGCAGTAAATGTTGACAGTCAACATACGTCTGTTATTTTTGTAGTGTTTTCTTGTGCAGGGATTTAGCCATTATCCTGACGGTGCTCATTATAAAGTCGTAGCTGCACCTGGATCAGCTGCAACACTTAATTGTGGTGTAATATGATCATTTATCAGTCACTGAGGTGAAGTACTTTAATTTTTGATAGTACATTTTGCTGATAATACCTCTGTGCTTTTACTCAACTAGGATTTTGACCACAGGACTTTTATTTGTAAAAAACGTAAGATTACCAGTAAGTTTTTATTAGTTATTCACACTGACCGTTGTTTGAGCTGGAATTAAAGAAATGAGAGTGTCAGTCAAGGTTATTATAGTTCAGTAAAACTAACTTAAAAACTAAGAAGTGTGTCAGTTAACTAGAAAAAAAATAGACTTTCTCTCACTGAAACTGATAAAATTAAACCAAAATTAAATACATTTAAACAATAAAAATAAACTGAAATGAGTAAACTGACTCTGGAAACAAACTGAAACTAAACTGAATATGTTTATTTGTCACATGGAGCAAGTTACAGCTCCAGTGAAACATGATCCCATCAACTCCTTCAGCTTGTGCACTTAAAGCTAATCCTTTTTACGTCTTCTCACATTTTTGGCTGCTTCTTTATAATTGTCCTTGTTTCTGGACAGTTCTGATAATCCAGGGTTTCTGATTGTGGAATGATTTAACCGCCCACACATCCCGCCCTCAACAAGACGGCCACATGGTTGCTCCTCCTGAACATGGGCAGCAGCTCCACTCTGCAGCCACTTCAGCAGCTACCTCTTAACAGTGATCAACAGCAGGACTGGGACAACAGCTCAAAGCCCCCACACACACCAGTCTTTATTCAGCATGAAGTGCACGCCTCCTGTCATTATCTCATTAGTCCTCTGCTCGGTCACATTGGCATATAGAAAAGGAGCCTGCTGGTTTCAATGGTGCTGTCCAGGATTTAGCCAAGTTTCAGTGAATCAAAGGAGCAGGAGAGTTGGAGACGGCTGCACTCCGCCTGTCTCTGGATGAAATCTTTGCCAGTAAAAACACCTGTGTGACAGCAGACGTTAAACAAAGGATAGGATCCCCTGTGTAAATAAATATAGCTGATCTCGATCACGTAAAAAATGCCTTGATGCCATTATACCAGACTGGAACACCTCTAGACATAAGAGCCTAAATATAGCACATAGTGACTGGAAGTGTCCGCGCCGACGTCTTTTCATGACATAATTAAACTTAATTGAAAACAAAAATTTAAAATAACAAAATAAATAAAAATGCAAATCTTTAATTTCTCTGGTATCAGTAAATTTTGTTCCTGAACTTCCTGCAGCAGAACATACCTCAGCAGTAAACCAGACAGAGGCGCAGCAACTCGGCACACACTTGTCAACTGAGGTCAGTAGTTGAAAGGTGTGAACATAATGACATTTGAATCACTAGTCTGACCAGGGGCGAGCAGGTTCACCTCATACTAAAAATGCCCTAAGATCTGTGTAAAGCATGTTTAGCCCAGAACATACCGTGCGGCACGTAAGTAGGCTAGGCTTAGCACAGCACACAGGCATCATGGATTGTGTTTTAACTCTGAAGAGTTCACAACACAGGTCATACTTGTCCATGTGTAAAAGTACATCTCAGACCAGGGACAGCAAAGGAGCTTTCACATAATCGTGCCTGTCACTGTCTCCTCTTATTGCTGACATTTCAAACTTTGACATTTTCTCTTATGCATGTTCGTCGCTCCAACAGTCCTCATCATCATGTGACTGTACTCAAACTGGAACAGTTTGAACTGAATATTTCAAGCAGACTAACCTTAACTCACATTGGGAGGCTCACATTATGCTAAAAAATACTATTTAAAAACTGTAAAGATCAAACTGTGCAAAGACAAGAATAATATACAGTAAATAAATCAATTCGTCATCACACATCAAGAACAAATATTGTGCTGTCTGAACGTACTGCCGCTGTGTGTACAGTGAGAAAGCTGGGGGGTCAGCTGTAATTCAATTAGATAAATAAGGTTAAGAGCAGCCGTCTGTCCCCTGGTCAAAGTCTGACATTAGAGGTACTTGCGTGACACTGTGACTGACCGACTTCTCAAACTACAAAAACAATAGTACACACTTATTTTACAACATGATCGATCACACATTTTTACTGGACTTTTGACTTTGCAAGTGCACCATCAGATAGGAAGATCCAGATGATTTTACAATTGGACGTTGAATTTTTTTTTTTTAACGTAATTTTTATTGTTTTTACAAAATGTTATAAAAGACTAAAGAGCACTGAACAAAACACAAACTAACAAAAACAAGCCAATAAATAAATAAGAAGGTCCACATTGCCCTGTCTCTCAATAACTGTTCATCCCTGTGACATAGTCAGTGACTCAGTCTCTCATCTTGCTGTTGACATGTTGACATTATCCATTTTTCTCGACATTGCTCCTCCAGAGTCCTCATCCTTTGGGTACAGTTCGATATTATATATTTTATTTAGAATATCAGCCATTCACCTTGTGTTCACCCACAACTGTACAGTTTCAGGACAGAGCCAAAATACACGAGTATGAGCCACATTTACTGCCCCACATCTTCTCCAACATGGCTGTGCTGTAGACAGGTATTGGCTCTTAATTTGTGATTTAATAAAGAATCTAATTATATTCTCCCAACAGTGCTCTCTCCAAGTACGAGAGGCTGTTGTAGGCTGTTGTGGTATCCAAACTGGAAGTCGAACTTTTATGGCTTCTTGCACCAGTAAGCAACTTTCGTAGAAATGTACAAGGCTCTGCCTCAAATGCTATATCCTGTTCTCTTTATACATCCATGATCGAGGTCAGGCAGAAAGCGCCACGATGGCCATGGACGTTGTGGCAGCCTGGTATTCCTGCCCTGTCAGGTCACTGTCTCATAGGTCAACTAGACGAGCAAGCGATTGTGAGCACATGGGGAGGGGTCAGGCTCGTGCTAGTCACAGTCCCCGCCCTCACGAGACTGCATTATTGCACGTGGAGCAGAAATGCTCCATCACAGGTGGTTTTCTGCTGGATGGTACTGCTCTGTGTGCTCCTGTTCATTGCACAAGCACTGGTTTTGAGACCAACTTCAAGCCATAGTGTGGGACATGCGGACGTTCATGTGGCAGCTCAAGCACACATATTGCAAATTTTATGATGCCAAAAGGCTGGTCCTGCATTCAGAGGAAGCCAGGCTGAAATTTTCAGTTGAATTATTTGTAGTTTTTAAGCAGGATTTCATGTCTGCTGATGAAATGAATCAGCCTTTAGGGGGGATACAGCCCTGCTAGCAAATTTACAGTTCATGTCAGCACAACCAGCATTACATTATTAGCAGTCAAGAAGCTAGCTAGCAAGCTAATACTGAGTTGGAGCAAATTATTCATGTTAATATAACACAAAGCAGTTGTTAGTTTGCCCCACTTGTTTCATCAAAGTCACAAATAATAATAAAATGACTTAAGAATTTTAAGAATTGCATTTACAACTAACCACATAGCCGCTGATTTCACAAACAGGACAATACAGCAGTCAGTAAAGGGCAAAAAGAAGGATGTCAGAAGCTACTGGACGTTCCTACGTAAACCAATGACCTACGTGGGCGTTCCTGTAATGCACGACAGGAACACCATGCCAGGGCTACAGTCAGACTCTACTGTGTGCCTTTGCATTACAGAGAATCAGAGAATCACATGAATTTACCTTCCCCCGTCACACCACCACCATCACCCCTTTCTACCTCCCCCCTTCCCTCCGTCCTTCCTTCCTTCTCTAACCCCCCGTCGTCTCTCTCCACTTCCCCCAGTAAGCTGACACTGCGCATTTACACGTTAGCTGCTTTTACCTCTAATAGGATCAGGGGGACTTACATTGTCATCTGATAAAACTAAGCAGCTTGATAACTGCACTGCTCCTTCTTAACCAATTTATGCACAATTAGGATAACAGAGAAACAGTGGAAGGACAAAAATGTATTAACAAAATCATGAGGGGATCAACGAGCACCTTAGAATATCATTACACCGTAAGCTTGTTGGCAGTGAGAGTCATTTTGCAAACAGACTGGTTATAATGGGAATGAACAGTTGTTTGAGCAAAGTAATCTTATTGTGCTACACCCCTGAATTTTCAAATTACGGTGAGACATTTCCTCATCTGTTGGAGCCTCAGTTTGACCCAAAAGCCTGGATTTTATGACTGTCACTGTCCGCCTTCCACTCTTTTTCACAGTTTGAATGAGTTGTCACATAAAACAATGTTTATACATACATGTTAAAGTCAGTTTATTAAACCACTTAACTTCCAGTCATCAAGTTAACAAGCTAATAAAATATATATATATGGAATCAATGTTTTCTTTCTGAATACACCAGGTATACACCGATATACATCAGGTGAAAAATATTCCAGATGTCTTGTGCATCATTTCAATCTCTAATCTAAATTTTTAATTAATTAATTTATTTATTTATTTATTTATTCATTCATTTATTATTCTGAATTTTTAAATCTGGTATGTGTGCAAGCTTTTGGATTTAAACTAGAGTTTAAAATAAACTTTTGGTCAGTTTGGTGAGTTTTACTGTCTGCTCCACCAGCAGGACGGTGGTATTGAAGAGGTTGAAGTATTCAGCAATCACTGCAGTACCTCGGTGGCAGTATGTACTGTATCTACCGGCAGACACGAGAAAAAAATTGATGATTATCTGTATTTGTTACCTAAATGATTTCGCTCAGATTGCCATTTAGTTTTTCTTCATAACAACTGAAATCACTGATGAAACTGAAGATGTGGGCAGCCCGTTTTTAAATTAACACAATCTTTCCCTAACCTTAACCAAAGTGCTTTTGTTAAATCTAAACCTAACTACAGACAACTCCTTTGCCAGAATAAATGTTTGCATTGTATGTTTCTTCAAACCACAGATATGTAATATCTGTATGTTTATCATGTGGCATTTCAGCAATGATGTGGTTAACTTGTGGTTACTTTTAGGCTCAAAAACACTCTCTTTGGCTTAAAATACCCAATTTTGGTGCCACAATCATAGCTGAAAATGCCACTGATGTCTGAACAAATATCAACAATTTCTGGGTTGCACAATGTCATTGGGAATACAGCTGAAGTCTTGCTAAAAGAAAAATGTGTTGCTGCTGAAAATTCCAGTGGTGTCTCGCTGTTGGTCTCAAACAACGGTCTGCAGCTTGGCAGCCATCTCGCCTAGTTTTTACACCATCCACCATCCTTTCAACCTCCTGATAACAAAGTCAGCTCATACACATGCAGTCAGAACTACATCACTTTGGGAATGTTGTTATGATACCTGAAACGTACAAATGTAACGTATCTGTGGTTTGTAGAAATGTACAATGCCAACATTTTTTCTGGCGACTGGGCTGCCACAAACAGGAGTCTGGACACAAACCAGACTGATAGTTCTGGTGTCACAGTCCTGCACTTTCTATGTCCGCCATCCCGCCTCACCTCCCTCCAAACCAGCACAGTACATAAATGTCATATTTATTTGACTCAAAGGTCGACATGTACGGTACATTAAGGGGGGTAACTTTTATTAAACAGTGAGAGACAACAAGAGTAGTGATTTGAATTTTAAATTGCCTGATCTGAAGAACTTACTTCACATTTTATTCCTGAGAATTTGTCATTTAAAAATCTTCACTTCGCCCACAAAGTCCAAACTTTTTTTTATGATCACGTGTTTTCTCTCTCAGCAGACTTTGTGTTGCACATTTTGTCATGTGCACATTGTCCCAGTAATGCAGACTGAAACTGAATCAGCTGTTAAATCGATGTTTCTTTAATTTATCTTAAGATATGTTTTAGGTCACAGGTAATCTCTTTACGACTTTAGAGTCGTGGCTGATTTTCTGTGACATTAAGCTTGGGCCAGCTCCACTGCATTAAAGCTGCTAACAGACACTTTTGAACTCAAGCACATAAAGAAACAACTTTAAAGTATGTGTTGGTTATGAAGCAGCAGCAAGGCTTTTCTTTGCAGTCAACATCAAGTACCACAGCCTTAAGGAGTCTGTTTACTGTCATCACATAGTCACTGTCAGAAGCAGCTCACAGCAGCTTTAAAAGGGACGTGTTAAAAAGCCTCCCATTAAAGGCCTTTAAAGGGACAGTACACCCCAAAATCAAAAACTCATATTTTTCCTTTTACGTGTAGTGTCATTTATCAGTCTAGATAGTTTTGGTGTGAGTTGCTGAGTGTTGGAGATATCAGCCATAGAGATGTCTGCCTTATCTCAAGTATAATACAAGTAGATGGCACTCGGCTTGTGGTGCTCAAAGCGCTAAAAAAAATACATTTGAAGAACCCAGCAGCAATGTCTCTCCCCAGAAATGATGACCAGTTTGCTTAAAATAATCTATAGACATTGTTGTGAGCAGTTTCATGTAGGAACTTTTTTATTCTGAAAAACAACACCCGCCAAATGAATCGCTGTTCAGAAGGAAGCGTGCATCTACTCATGGACAAGAGGCTTGTGTTTGTGATAGTGTGAGATGCTCTTCGGCTATGCTGTGGCGTTAGCTTGGTCAGTGGTGCTATAGGTGGGCTAGCAGTAGATGATATTTCCCTTTGCATGGTGATACAGTTGGTGAGTGTAGTTCGGTAGAAATAAAATAGTTCCTACATGTAAAACATTTCTACTGAAAAATGTTTTCAGCCAAACACATTAAAAGGAAATCACTAATTGTTTTGGATCATTGTTTAATTTTGAAGAGAATTTGTCTGCTAAATACAAAATAAATCACATAGTGTCTTCATCATAATGTGCACCAACTTAAGTATTTTAATATTTACCAGCATAAAAGATAATAATAAACTCAGATACATAATATTAATTGTTACCACAATGAAAAAATTGTTGTTGTTTTATAAAAGAAGCACCTGAAGAGCAAGAATGTAGGTTTTGTTAGTTTTTTTTCCAGTTAATTCTCACAAACAACGACAAGCTGATGTTATTGTTTTGATATTTTAAAACCTTGTTTTTTCCTAGGTTTTTTTTTTTTCCAGAATCGACCAATGGAAGTACGGTAATTGGACGTAATAATTGTTTTACCTGACATTTAGTTTAAAAACAGAGATTGACTTTACAACTTGTTCTGAAGACAATTTAAATGTCTTTCTTTTTTAAATATATTTAAAAATATGTTTAAATGTTGCAAGAATAAGTTTCTGTATCTGGCTCAGGCTTTATTTTTTGATCACTAGAGTTAATGATACATAAGCTTTTTCCAAATAAATTCATTTTTCCTTGTACCAGGATGTCAGATTGGACAGACATTGAACCAAGACAGATCACATATATAGGGAAGTTATAGAAGACAATCTTACTCAGCTAAGTCATTTACAGTTTTGATAAATGAAACAAAAAAATATTGTTTAGGTAGGATATTAATGTCAATATTTATCACTCACACTTCTTTAATTTACAATAGAATATTTGTTTTATTGTAAATTGTAGGTCAACATCAGTCTTTATGCTGGTAGTCATTTTTACCTTGTGTGTTATCATTTCAAAGTCCCTTTTTTCGTGTAGCTGCACATAATGGGGGTGCTAGTGAAAACTTTCAGTGGGTCTTTTGTCTTTAAAACAATAAATCTATGAAAGAAAGTCTTGTCCAGGCTTCATTAGCCTGGGCCTCCTGCTGTGGGGTGAATGGAAATGACATTTAAAACAATTACTTGAGCAGAAACCAGCTGCCAATCACTCTTACAGGGGAAGGATTCCAATTAATAACCCTCTCCTAATCCCCTCGTTTCACCTCCTACGCCCCCTCAGCTTTGTCCACCTCTCCCTCTCTGTCTTTCTCCTCCTGCACTCTCCTCTCTGAGCCGGAGCGCATGGCGTCTGAACTCAGCTGCTGAGCGCTCTTTGCACTTCTTCGTGGCTTTATTCAGCTGCACTTCACTGGAGTGTTTCTGTCGGGACTGTTTACCACACAGAGAAATTATTCAGAGAGATGCAAGGTAAGCAGAGCCGGCTGGGTGACTGTGAGCGGTGCACATTGCGGATCTGGGAAGAGTGAAGTTGGAGGGTGAGCTGCTGGGAGGAACAGGTGGAGCACTGGCATCAGCAACTTTAACAGTTCAACATAATAACTTCCAGAAGGTAAGCCTGACCACTGTCTCGTATCGTGGCTGTCACACTTTTCACTGACACTGAACTTCAACTGTGTTGCTCATCATAAAACTGGAGATGTGTGGGTTCAGAAGCTAGTGGTGTGCTCAGTAGGTAAATCTCAGGATGAACTGAACAAACATGCTGGTGCTGTTCTGTCAATACTCCTCTCTCTATGTGTGAGTAACTGAGACCTGCTCTTCTTCACGTCTGTAGATTATTTCTATTGTACGGCAGAACACAAAAGAATTCAGAGTCAGTTTTGCACACATCTCTTCCAACTACAACTCAGTCAGCTCACTGTACTTGACTCACCTTACTCAAGTATATATTAATAAACAACAATGTGACGTCCCAGATTTGTCCAAAAGGCTCTTTTTCATCCATTTTTCTAACACATAAACCTCATTTGTTCTTCAGCATCATGCATTAACATTATATGACATGTAGTCCATAACTACAGACATCAGACTGGTACTTCCTGGAGAAACATTTGTTGCTCTTTAAAGATTTGGATCCTTCAGTACAGTTACCATTAACACTAACCATACATGACACTGACACAAAAAGGACTTAAGTTTGTTGTGAGTACGTAAAGTGACAGTGACGCATTACATAAGTTTTGGAGTAAAATGATGAGATATGTGTCATTGATATGTTTAAGAAAGTCTTTTTTATTTCAGTAGAGAGACTTTGACTTAACGTCCGACACTGGTGGAAGAAGTATTCCGATCTTTTACTTAAGTCAAAGTAGTAATACAGCAGTGTAGAAATACTTTTACAAGTAAAAGCCCTGCATTCAAACTCAAATACTCGTGTAAAAGTACAAAAAATAGCAGTAAATATACTGAAATTATAAAAAGTAAAAGTACTTATTGGACAGAATGGCCGTTTTGGAATATTATATAGGCCATGTTGGGCCAATAATGAATTGAAATGATCGATAAATGTCGCTCTAATTCTGCAGCTGATAACAGTGGAGCTAATTTTTACTATATAGGTTGTGAATTTCACCAAGAGATCACTGATTTTTTAATCCTTATCCATGTAATACATCACAGTTTATTAGTTTATATTTGTAATAATAATCTGTATGTGCAAAGTAACTTGTAACTAGTGTTGTAAATTAAATGTAGTGGAGTAAAAATACAATAATAGCTTCCTATGTGTAGCGGAGAAGAAGTATAAAGAAGTAAATTTTAAATACTCAAGTAAAGTAAAGTACCTCAAAGTTGTATTTAAGTGCAGTACTTGAGTAAATGTACTTAGTTACTGTCCACCACTGCACACAGTATTGACTCTGGGTTTGGTTTTCATGAGAAATGTTTGTTTGTTTTATATAGACAGTGGAAATTAAATATACATTTAAAAAACGCAGTTTGAAATAGACTCAAAGAATAAAAACTAAAAGTGCTCATTATGCATTTCAGACTGTTACACAGGCCATTGTATTATCAAATTAAAATCATTGATAAATATCACTGTAATTCTGCAGCTGATAAAGGTAGAGCCAATTTTTTACTTTTTTTAACCATGTATTACTAATCTGAATCTGCAAAGTAACTAATGTTGTAAATTAAATGTAATGGAGTAAATAATAAAATATTTACTTCTAAAGTACCAAATTTTACATACTCAAGTGAAGTAAAGCATCTCAAAATTGTATTTAAGTACAGTACTTGAGTAAACGTACTTAGTTACTGTCCACCACTGCACACAGTGTCGACTCTGAGTTTAGTTTTCATGTGAAATGTTTGTTTATTAACAGTGGAAATTGAATATAATTTTTTTAAAATGCAGTTAATCCCTAGTGATAATAAACACTGTACGGTCATTAGTGCTGATCACTTATAAAGGTATAGATTAAGAAGTGACTTGTGTCATTAGTCCATCAGCACACTCCTCAGTATGAACTGTAGCTCTCAGAGTTGAAGGGATAGACTCTCGCCCCCCTGCGACTCTGCAGAGGATAAGCGGGTTTAGATGGATGGACAAAGAGTCATCTGAGGTAACCAGGTGATCTCTGACCCACTCCTGTACCTTTAGCCCTTCACTTAAACCCCTTACTCTGATTTGCAGTGCCCAGACGCTCGAATGCATTTATCACTGGATACCATGAGCATGGTGGACGACAGCTGCCTCTCGCCCAGCAACTTCCACGAAATGGGGAAAGGTGGGGGCGTCACTGTGGGGGGCCGCGTCCACAGCATCGATGTCATCCTGGGCTTCAGTAAAGACCAGGACCCCCTGCTCAGCCCTGCCGGGGCCCCGCGGCCCCATAAAGTGGACATAGATGGCCTGGCAGAGCCTGGGAGGCAGCAGGAGCCCTCATCACACCCGACCTACAGCGGGCACCTCTCCTCTCTGAGAAACAGCAGCACAGAGCAGCAGCAGCAGCAGTATCATGGTGAGTCAGGCTGCTGCCGATGGTCTCCATCCTGACGACATTTTCTGCAGTAGTATCACTTTGAAGAGTTTCACACCACCTGGTTTTAACTTTAAGTTGGTTGAGAACCTTCAGTTATTGAGGATAAAGTTTATGAATCATCTGATCTTTCGCCTTAAAGCATATGAGACGGTCAAAGATATCGATCAGACAGGGAAGGCTGGATAAGGGTGAGGTCTGAGTTCAGTGTTACAGAGATTTAAATTGGATTAGATAGAATTGATTTTGCTGCACTGAAGTTTAGGATATTGACGCCTGTGAGCAAACATAATAAATCTTACTTTGACCGCTGACGATAAAGTTTTCTGACCACCACCAACACAGAGTCAGTTTTTCCTGCTTCAAACTTACACAGGGGCCAGAATCAACCTGTGATGTCACGAAAACATGAGTTTAACCCGTCAACATTTAAGTTCTTCATGAGAAAAGGAAGGAAGCATATCGAACAGCATGTAAAAGGCACATTACAAAAGCTTATAGCCTAAAAAACAGTTTCTGAAACAAATAATCATGGGCGGATTATCACACTATGGGCCCCTGGGCACAGGCATGCAAAAGGCCCCCTATCTCTCCTACACAGGAACAAGATACACACACACTTGTTGGCCTCATTTTATGTTGTGTTTTGCATCTCTTTGTGCTTGTATTGCATCTCTTTGTGATTTTGTGTCTCTTTGTAGTTGTTTTGTGGTTTTTAAGGTAATTAATTGTCTTGTTTTGGTGATTTGGGGTCTCTTTGTAGTCGTTTTGTGTGTTTTTGAAGTAATTTGGTGTCTTTTTTTGGTGATTTTTTGTCTCTTTGTTGTCGTTTTGTGGGGGGGGTTTTTTTTAGGTAATTTGATGTCTTTTTTGGTGATTTTTTGTCTTCTTGTAATCATTTTGTGTTTTTTAGGTAATTTAGTGTCTTTTTTTGGTGATTTTGTGTCTCTTTGTAGTCGTTTTGTGTTTTTTAAGGTAATTTAGCATCTTGTTCCAGTGATTTTGTGTCTCTTTGTAGTCCTTTAGTGTTTTTTTAAGGTAATTTAGTGTCTTTTTGGTGATTCTGTGTCTCTTTGTAGTCATTCTGTGGTTTTTTTTAGATTATTTAGAGTGTTTTTTGGTGATTTTGTGTTTTTTTTTTAGGTTATTTAGTGTGTTTTTTGGTGATTTTGTGTCTCTTTGTAGTCGTTTTGTGTTTTTTTTTTTTTTTTTAGGTAATCTGGTGTTCATTTTGTGTCTTGTGGTTGTTTTGCCCCTTTTGTAGTTATGTTGTGTCTCTTCTCAGTTCCTTTGCATGTCTTTGTGGTCATTTTGAATCGCTTTCGGGTCAGTATGTGTTGATTTGAGTAATGTTTTGCAAGTGAGGGTCCCCTTTACACTCGGGGCCCCTGGGCCTATGCCTGGTAGGTCTGTTCTGTAATCTATCCCTGCAATTAGCCACTTAAAAGGAGATGTCTCTAAAACAAAAACAACCACAAAACATGCATTAATGTCTACATGTCGGCAAATCTGTCCTGTGAAAAATTAACCAAAAATGGAGCATCTTTGTTGGATCATATCCTGTTTGACAGACAGAGGCAGCTGATAATTAGTAATCTGACCTGTATAAATGAGGGTAGGTACCATTAGATCTCATGTGTTGGTGCAGAATTTGTGCATCCATTTAAAGGCACTCACACACAGAGTCCGAATCACTGTTGCCATGTGGAGCCTGATGCATTAACTGTGTGAACTGTGTGGGCTGAGATTGAGAGATAAATCACAGGACAAGATGGTGTAGGGGGTTTATGTCCCCAAACCCAATCCCATCCCCTTGTGGAATTCCCCTAATCTTCTCTTCTGTGCAGATTAGATTGTACAGTCGTTCATTCGGGTGTTATTGTTATCGTTCTGTCTCAGAATCAAATTCATCACGTTTAATCTGAAGCTATTTTCACATGCAGGATCTGGCAGGTGGTTTGTGATTTGGTGGCAGAGACAAAAAAAATGTATTTTCGATGAACTGGAGATGGATATGTTTTGTGTATCTTGTCCAAATTCAGTCGCTAAATCTTTGTGGACACTTGTTTTTCTTGATTAACGTACGTCAACTCGAGTGACATCACTCTTTTGTATGTAACTATCCTGTGAAGTCAGCGCAGTTCCCCCTGAATGAGCAACTTTTCTGTGTCTGGTGTCAGTCGGCCCCCGCCTCTCTGAGCTGAGATGTTCTGCTGGCTGATAAACAGTGGGCAGCCTTCAGACCAGTGGCTGTGATGGGCTGACAGGCCAAGAGCTGGTCACTGAACCAGTCCTGACCTCCGCCTTTGTCACAGCCTGGCCTTTGTCATAGCTGCTTAATGAGAGGTGGATAAATGAAGTCCCTAAAAATCCTGCTTTGCTCCTGCCTCTGCTCCTGTTTGCCAGTTGAAAGACCACAATGACCCCCCCCCCTTTATCTCCATCAACACATCTCAGTCACAGAAACATGCTCACATTTACATGTGTATACTGTCAGTTGTTTTACTGAAGCAGTGACAGGTGGACGGTGAGGTCATCCACATGTATCAAACAATGATAATGACAAAACTTCAAATACAAACTATTATAATCAGAAAGATTAACATTCAAACTAGTAGAGGCTGAGCATGAAGGTGCATTCTTGACTTTACAAACTCTCATTTGACATTAAAAAACTAAATTAAACCAGTTATAATCAACATTTTCATACTAACAATGTATCAAACCACAATGTAAAGAATGTAAAAGGGTTCAAATGTACCACTTTGGTTTAATATCACCACTCTCATGGTGTTGTTTTTGGCTGTAGCAGGCAACTTTTTTCAATGAAAAAGCTCTGAAAACCCACGGTACACAACATGCACAATGCCAAATGTCAGACAGACATAGTTAGTGACTAACAGATGAACATAGTGAGGCATTTTGCAGCTAAAGAGCCAAATATTTCTCTCAGGAGTTGGTGGAGACCAAAAACAGAGCTAAAAGGAGAGTGAATATTGGATTTACATTGTCAGATAGATGCAAAGACAAATTCCAAATCAATGATAATGTTGCTCTGTAACTGCTGAGTGTGTAAATAAACAGCTGTTTGCGTACAAATTCAACATTTCAACTTGATCAAGAATTATATGTTGGTGTTGTGCTAAAAACTTTTTTACACTGCCCCCAAGTGGCCAGAAAAATCATATATTGTAGGATTTAGTGGCATCTGTTGGTAGAAATGGTCTATAATATGTTTTCATTGGTTTACAATAACTTTAAAAAACAATTGTTGTGTTTTTGTTACCTTAGAGTGAGAGACGTTTGTATCTTCGTGCGCAGTGGGTCCTCTCGGTCCACAACGTTGTTCCATAGACTGTCTAAAAAATGGACTTATGTCCCCTGTGGTTTGTGGACTACCATTTTGAAACCATGTTGGCTATTGCCATCTTGGTTTTTTGGAGCCAGAAGTGACCATATCTGGGCGAGGGGCTGGTGCTGTAAAGGAGCAAGGGGTGGAACTAACTGAGAAGCCAAAGACACTGTCACTCAAACCAGCCAGCCTTTAATTGTGGACTTTAAGCGTAATTAAAATGTAAACTGTTGAGTTGTAAAAAAAAAAAAAAAAAAAGTCACATGAATGAATGTTGAAATTAGCTTTAGAGACCAAAACTCTTTTTGTACCAGGCTGTAAACGTGTTTATTTCTGCACTAAAGTTGGGCATTTTGACATGGGTGTCTAGGTTGACTGACTCTGTTTTGGAGTCAGCCTCAAGTAGCCGTTCAAAGAACTGCAGCTTTTTGCACTTCCGAATTGGCTTCATTTTTTCAGCCTTGGAGTTTGCCGCTTGTGTTGCTCTACAGTAGCCAAGAATGAACAAATCAAGCACTGGCTTTAGAAAGGGTCGTTCAAGTTTTTTCATTTCCACATCGCCCACCATACTTCTCCTACACCCTTGGCACACAGGAGAAGTTTCAGTTCTGCATCTTCATCACTAGAGGCCACTAAATCCTATATGCTCTTCCTTTAAAGTCCACCCACTAGGTTTTTCCAACAATGAGTAAATTCCATCCAATGAAGAAGACTTCTCCAGAGAAATAGCTAGTACATAAACATTAAATTATATTGACATACAAAAAGAGATTCACTGTAGATTTACTATTTCATGCCAAATCCTGAATTATTCCACTTGTATTTGTGGGCTGTATCAGGACAAAATAATTGTTTCTTTCTACTTTGATGCCAAATGTTTCACCAGTAGAGTAATTAAAGGTCAATTTAACCTACTTTCTGTAACTGAAAACGTATCCAACACAACTTAATGATGTACAGCGCCTGATTGAGGTCTGGAGCGTCTTTACAAGAGCAACTGATCTGATTGCCGTTTCATCATCTTGGTACTTTGTTTAATTTAATTACTTGCTGGTTAGACTAGTACAGTCTCTTGACAGGGTTAAAGACTTCATTCTTCTCTGTGTAATGTTCTCTGTATTTCTCTGTTGTTGAAATGAAGACACAAAAAATATGATGGAAGTTTAGGAATGAAGGACAGGAAGAACGACTGAGAGGAAGACTAAGGGGAGATTGTTTGTCTTAAGGTTTATGAAGAGAGACAGTCGCTGTCTAAATCTTGTAGTGTCAGTAAACAGTAACTTGTCAGTGGCTGGTGCTGACCAATGTTGACAGGACGTGGACATGTTTGTGCTTTTTGTGGCTTTAATCATAAAGTAAGGATTAACTAAGCCGGTGGTTTTGCCATCCACCGTCAACAGTAAATACTGTTATGTATTGTATGTGATGCAGTGGAAACAACTCTGTGCTTCACAGTTCAGTCCATAAAAAGAAAGAGAACAGTCTTGTTTCCAAACATCTTTTTGGGGACAGTTTACCTTTGGAGAAGATCAACACTGGAAACAACTTTTCTAAATCCGATTAGGAATGTTTTCGAGCTTCATTGAAGTTCAGGGGATTGCTTGCTTCACTGACCTACAGTAGCCTATTGTTGCAAGTGTCAAACTGATGTCTGCTCTACTGGAAAGTGGGCACGACATTCTTCATTTCAGCTTCACCACTCTGCTTTGTTCTTCTGAATTTTAGTTCATACTTTTTTTCTTGATGAATATAAACGTAAAAACTCCTGATTGTTTTTTTTCTCATGTGCTGAACAGATACCAGCTTGTTCACAAACAAGTGTGACGAGGAGCTGAATGAACTGAGGAAGAGTGTAGAGAGTGATGAAGACAAGTCTCCAGAGCCCTGCAAGGATGATCAGCCCAAGAAGAAGCACAGGCGCAACCGCACCACCTTCACCACCTATCAGCTGCATGAGCTGGAGCGTGCCTTTGAGAAGTCCCACTACCCAGATGTGTACAGCCGCGAGGAGCTCGCCATGAAGGTCAACCTCCCGGAAGTTCGAGTCCAGGTACATAACATCCCCTCAAGTCTATTCTTATAACATCACAGAAATCCTTTGACTCAGCATGTGTACCTACCTTTGTAAAATTACCAGAGATATTTTGTCTGTTTACATAAATAAAGATTCAGGTTTGTTTTAGTTTTTCTACATCACAGCAGTAGAATAGTCACACAGTGACATCACAAGCTGGCAGGTAACATAAGAGTTAAACTGGTGTGTTTCCAAATGCTGAGGTGCACAGCAGAAGCACGCCAAGCTTTCAGGGATTTGGCTCATCCAGTATTCAGGTGAGGAGATTGTACTAGATAGTTACGCAAGCAGGGTGTTTGTCTCCAAGTGTTGCAACACACAGTGTCAACGTCACAGTGGCTGTGTTTTCATCCACCTGTTTACATGTGTATTTCCAATTTGCACATAAAATATCTGGGTAGAATTGAACACCAAAAATTAGAAATAATCTTGAATTATCTCAAAGTTTTTACGCTTGAGTGGTGGAAAAGTTGGTGCATTAATAAAAGTTAAATGTGACAAAGTGAAGGGAAACAGATTCAGTGAAAAAGTACTTTACTCTGGCAGCTTTTAACATGCTTATGTATGCATACATCACTGTTACCAAAACTCTTCCAAGAGCAGCTTGCTGTAATATTAGTTGTTCTAAACTCTCTATTTTAATCGCCCAGTTGGCTCTTTGTTATTATACATTCATTGTTCTCCTTCATTTGAGGTTTGATTGCCACACTTCTAATAAAGCATCTTGTTGCACCCTTTTCTGTCACGGCACCTGCCTGGAGAATTACCGCCACTCACTGCTACACCTACTGGAAAAGGACATAAATAGGCATTTTCTTGGGGGGATTATCTGAAAATTATATTTGGGTGGAAACCTAACTAGTGCTGCGAAAACAAAAATGTGTGGTCTTTAGAAAGGATGGTGGCTTCTTCAAAGGAACAAAAGCTTAAGGCAAATTGACACCTCAAAGGTTGGCAAGAGGCAACAGGGCAGCAGTGAGGAGGTGAAGTTTAGTTCAGTGTAGGGATTTTAGTTGCATCTCGTGGCCTTCATCAGTGATCAGTTGTCATAGAGATGATTCAGTTATCATGTGACCATGACAGAGTTTCTCTCATGTGAGAACAGGTGGTTAGAACATTTGGATTTGTAATAAAATGATATACTATAATGAATATTCAAGCAGTGGTGTCACCCAGGGGTGGCCAGGGGGGCCACAGCTAGCCCCCACAAGTTGTGTATGTTTCTTATAATCAACATACTTCTTCAAATTAAAGCTGCACATTTGTCTGTTCATTAAAAGGACAACAAGTGTATTTGAAGAACAATGAATCACCTCACATTCACAGATACGAAACACATTTAAAACTGGATTGTTGTAACTCAGACTGTTAAATGTATCAAAGAAACCAAAGTACATCAGTATGCTCTTACTTAACTGTCATACTGACATATGTTTTATGTGTTTTGTTGAAATCTGGCCCTTGGGCAGTGACTTGCGGCGTCAGAAACCAACGAAAAAAGGCGTTCTTAAATGTAGACATGATACGCGGCCGGTTGCCATTACAGTTTGATGGCACCTGGTGGCGTCAGGGGGAAATACGGTGGGACAAGGATGAAAGTTAAGGCAGCAAAAGTCCGAGTGGGTCGGACGGGAGGGGTGGAGGATGGGTCCAACAAACACTGACTTTCTCCCGAGAGAGCAGCGTTAGCGTCCCGTAAGATTCTTAAGCCAAACCCTTTTCTTTTTTCCTAAACCCAACCATGTGTGTTTGTTGTTGAAGGAAAAAACATCACTTTGCTTTGTTTATCTTTGTACCGATATAGGGTGTTTATTTTGAAAGAGACTATGTAAACTTTAAATTTCCTGTGAAAATAGAAGTGTATTTTGAAGGAAGACAGTGCATGTAACAGACAGAACTTGACACAGCGTCTCAGAAAGTCAACAACCAACCCATCCAGGGTACCTTGCACGTCATATGTCGACATGGAAAGCCCACGACCTAACGTAAATATGTGACGAGGTCGGAGTAAGAATGTGTTGATTATATGCACGGGACATGTACATGAAAGAGTAACATCTGCACACCGACCATCAAACAACAGATTCATTTAAATATATGTTTTGTTTATGTCTCTCATATTTAGGTAGACTTCACGATAACTTGTCTTTGTCCCCAGGTCTGGTTCCAGAACCGCAGAGCTAAATGGCGTCGGCAGGAAAAAATGGATGCCAGCACCATGAAGCTCCACGACTCGCCCATGCTTTCCTTCAACCGCCCAGCACCAGTTCACACCAGTATGGGTCCGATGACAAACTCCCTCCCCTTGGACCCCTGGCTGTCCTCTCCTCTGTCCAGTGCCACACCGGTCCACAGCATCCCGGGCTTCATGGGTCCAGCTCAGGGCCTCCAGCCCAGCTACCCCAGCCATAGCTTCCTCAACTCCACTCCTCATCCTCCTCATCCTCACTCTCATCCTCATCCGTCCATGGGCCAGGGGATGCAGAGCATGGCACCTCCTCCTTACCAGTGCACAGCGCCGTACCCTGATAAATACCCTCTGGAGGACGTGGACCAGCGCAGCTCGAGTATCGCTGCTCTGAGAATGAAAGCCAAGGAACACATCCAGTCTATGGACAAGACCTGGCAACCCATGTGACTAACAAACCTGGCAGTCCATGTGGACGGCACTGGGAAAGGGAGATGTTGAAGTCGTTTCTATGGGTTCAGGCGTTGAGTGAAATGTTGGAAAACATGGCAGTGAGTTGTCTGATACCCACAGAGGAGAGGAAATGGATTACTGAATTGTGAAAACTGAGGATTTTAGGACTTTCTTTGGACTTTCTTTTTTATTTTTCCTCATCTCAAGGACATGAAGCAGAGAAGTGAACTCTACAGTCTTGTTACATTGTTCATTTTGAACCACCATTTACCAGACGTCTGTTCTCCCTCCAATCTAAAAGTGTTTAGCACTGCTTTGGGTGGTGTAAAGCAAATGTCCTCTGGGTGACAACTGTACGCTCGGAGCAAGGAGATTTCTTTTCTTGACAATCACTTTTTATTACAAAGCATAGCATCTTTACAGGCACACTTCCTTTTCGATGAATGCATAGTTCCATCTGTATATTGATCAACAGCTTGTCCAGTGACACAGGCAGTTTTTAGTCATTACAATCCAGGGTTCCTACACACTTTCTGTTTTAAAATTTCACATTTTTCCAGACTCAGATTCCCAGATGGTAGATTTTTTAAACCATATTTGACATCTGTGCACAGCTAGATTTTACTGTTCATTTAAATGTCCAGTGTGTAAGATTAAAGGTGATTTAGTGGCATAAAGCAGTGAGGACTGCAGATTGCAACCAGCTGAAACTTCTCCTGGTTAGAATTCCTTGAGTGTTTCTTTGTTCAGGAGGTTTTTACAGGGAGCCAAATTAGGTCTCCTCCTCTCTGAAACAAATAGACCCGGGAAAATCACTGACTAAAACAGTTTCATGCTAAAAAAATCAGTGTCTTTTTTAATGCTCTCTTTGCAGATGGGCTGCTAAATAGGGCGGCCAAACAAAAATGTGAATGTGAGTGTTTGGTTTTTCAGTACAAATACAGTGATGCAACATGGCGATCTCCATAAACGAGATCCAGCTCCTTATGTAGATACAAACAGCTCATTTCAAGGAAACAAAAACACAACGATTCTTATTTTCAGGTGACTATACACTCAAGAAAACATACTATATTATATTGCTTTTCTTTAAATAAATCCCCCAAAATCCTACACACTGGACCTTTAAAAGGTTTTGGAATATGGTGCTTTGAGCTGAGCTGTCTCTAATCTTCTAACCTTGCTTTGGACAAGCTCAAGCTTGTTCTGGTCTGCACCCTCTTACACCATGGTTAACATTTTGGCTGTGCTGGCTATCTGCTCCAAACGCCAAGAAAAACACTTTTTCATTCCCCCTTTTCTTTTTTCCAAACTCATCAGGGCTGCACAGTTAATCAAAGTATTATCAAAATCAGAATATGGCCCAGTGTAATATCAAAATTACAAGATCTGCGATTTCTCGATAAAGGTAAAATGTGTTACAACATATTACTATAACTGAAGTGTTATGGTGCGACAGAGATGTTTCGGCCTACAAATCATGTTCCAAATTTAAGTAAACATGTTTGTTTGGTGCAGACCCCAGAAAAAAATCACATCATCATCATTTTAATTTTTTTTTCTAGAAAAATGAAATACAAAATTAACATTTCCATTAAAATCGCAGTTCATATCACAACTGTATTATCTGTTACAGTAATCGCAATGTGATTGTTTTGCATATCGTGCAGCCCTGACACTTATCTAGAACTGGAAATGACTAAAATCAAATTCCATACTCTTCCATACTGCGTAAGAACCTTGATAGACTTACTTTGAACATAATGTCCTTTGTTAAAGCTCGTGTCAGAGGACAGCTGTCCATAAGCAGGGAATTAAGCTAACACGAAAATCACCCAATATAAGGATTATTATTGATCTCATTACTTTTCTGTAATTTCTGCCAACCATCAAAAATCAAGTCGCACAAAACAACCTTCACTCAGCTGTTCATTCTGTCCTTTATCCCATTTTTTTCCACCAAGTTTGTGTTTTTACTAATTAATCCAATTGTCACATTTTCATGGGTCAGCTAATCAGAGTATCAGACGACTTTGTGAATGAAAGTCTCAGTTTAATGTGAGAGCAGCTGGTAAAAAATCAAGGCAGCATCTCTGACTGTGACTCTTAAACGAATCACCTGTCTCACTAATCTGTCGACTTATAAAAAGACTTGTAACTGGCTGTCAGCTAAACTCCCAATAACAGTGTGGTTTATATGTTGCTGTACTGGCTGCCCAGTTTAGATATTTGAGATAACCTGGTATGACTGGAGGAAGATGAGGCCTACTGTTGTGGTTTTTGATAAACAGGTAGAGGAGAATCCCTCAACTGTGCTGTAAAATAGATAATTGTTTGGTGGGAAAGTGTACTGGAGTCAGAGACGTGACGGCACCTTCTAAGTGGACCACGGCTGAGAATATACCAAAAATAATTCTGCACACTTTTTTTCAGATTTTTGCTGAGATGCTTTAAAGAATGAAGGACGTATTAAAGAAAGAAATACCAGCTGAAGAGCGGAGTAACCCTCTTTTTGCTTGAGTGGCTGTTGGAGGAGAAAACCTGTTGGCAGCTCAGTGTTGGGTGGCTGCGTGTACGTGCAGGGCAGCAGAAAGAGCCCTGTGTGATGCGTCACCCCACATAGTTTAGTCTTTGTTCGGCACAATTGATCCAAGTGTATCCTCTTTGTCTGAAATTGGAGGGGCGGGAGGGACGGTCTCAGGCTGCACTAAATAGGCCCTTGTAACCACTTTGTCATGGAAGTTTTTTTCTGTCTCAATCAAAGGAGGAGAAACATGGATTGTAGCTGCTATGGTCATTAGAGACACAATATTGGTCTTTTCCCATCTGTTACAGAGTCAAGCTCTAATTGTCTTAAACGTAGACATCAAACCTGACTACAGTGTGTTTTATATGAGCAGTAGAGCTACATAGATTTGTATTTGGGCATTTTGACTTTGTTATGGAAGAAGAGGGAGAGAAAATCCTTCATCTTAAAGTGCAATTCCAGACTCCTTTTTATTTTCTATATTTCTTTTTTTTAAAAAGGAGACAAATTTCCCCCAAAACTACCCATTGTTTGGTTGTAATATTTCATTTTAATATGTGAGAGCTGTGCTGATAGCAAGTCATACATCCACACTGACTGCAGCAGCAAGAACAACTTAGTAAAGTCATTTCTGAATCATTTTAAAACCCATTGTTGTACTGCTCAGTGAGAGAACAACGTTATCCATCTGCTGCTCGTCGTTTGTCCTCATCTAGTTTTTAAATGTTGTTGGTTAGTGATGTTTAGACTCCCAGTTGGACGATGCCAGGACCTCACACCATAGAGGATTACCTTGCACATTAAGAGCTTTTTTTTAGGATGCTACATTCAGTAAATGTGATTTTGGAGCAAGAACAAGCCAAAGGTTAGATAATGGACAAAAATGCACTAGAAGTTTGACAGTTTTAGTTTTTTTTTTAATGTGAAAATGTTCAGGATGTTTTCCTGTTTTGTTTCTTACATGTCTTAGTCTTATCTGTCCTAGTGATATCATTGTTTTCTTTCTTTTTGATTATGTCTGGATCATCGATGTCCATATTCTGAAAAAAGAATGAAGATCTACTGAAAATAAATATAGTTTGATAGAATCTCTTCTTCTTTCTCACTCCTTTCATGTTGACCTGTGCACTCATTCCCACACTGTAGTTTTTTTTTTTTACCCCAGTAAGTCTAAAGAGCAGCCCGAGATTACTACAGCATAATCGTTATCATCTGACATACATGGGCAGAGACGTTTTTCTTTCTTTTCCTCTAACACTTGTGCCCCATCTCTTTCTTCGTCATATAAAAGCTCTTTCTCTCTCTCTTTTTTTTTTTTTTACCCCTCCCAATCCTCTCTGCTGTTCCATGGTTTGGTGGCAGCGTGCCAGCCTGTTAGGAAGATGAGACTCCAATCAATCAGGGCTTCCCAGGGGGGCCTCTGACCGCAGGGCCCGACTCCCTAATTGCCCCCAGGCAGGCAGGCAGGCCGGCAGGCTCAGCCGCTGCAACACATGTTCACAGAGGGACCGGTGCCGCCGTGCTAGCTGGCCTCCTCAGCGTGTGAATCACTTTCTTGGACAGATGGAAGGACCTCACTACAAGGGCCATATGGATGGGCCGGTGGATGTCACTGGGACGTGTTTTTTCTATACGTCCTGAAGTGTCTTGTTGGTTAACTGTGCTTATGAGTCACGGAGCTGAGCATCTGAAATTCCCACAAAAATTAAATTGAATTAAATGCTTGTTGATGTTTTATAAACCCAGAAGGTCATTTAACACCACTAACTAGCTGGTCTGAAGGCATTTCCAGTATCTTCAAAGACTTTTAAAACCATCTGGATGAAAGAATACTCCATCTGTTATACAGGAAAAATGATTTATTCATTCATTTATCAAATATTTTTTATTTTTATACAAAAGAATGTGTTAATATTTTCTGTTTGGCAAGGACAAAGTCGTTTGGTATTTCTTCCTATTATGAAAAAAATGCTGCAGCTTTGGAAATCTGTTTTTATCCTGCAGCAAACAGAATATTATTCATCCAGATGTTTTGAGAAGTCTTTAAGAATTCTGGAAATAGTATGAATGGCCTGGGGTTTTCAAAGATTACAAGGTATTTCCTTTTTCGGAAAATAAGATGCTTGGCTCTGTGACTCAAATGTAATGGTCATATGTGGGAGGCACAGACTGGTTGTGGGTATGAGGCAAAAGCAGTTGTGAATCATGTGACCTGGTCTGTTAAAGAAAAACCAAAGAAAACTCATGTTTGAGCTCAAATTTCAGGGATCAAACAAATTGTGAGTGTAACGAGTGCACAAGAAACCAAAAACCTGAGAGACTTGTTGCACTTTCACTACTTTCACATGTTAATTTTTCTTGATCAGATCACATCTGATGAACAAACATTACGCTAAATGGATGAAAAAGGACAAGAGAGGATGAAAGGAGACAGACAGAGAATGTGAGGAAGTCAGAGTCAGAGAGAGGAAGAAGAAAAACATTAAGAAAGAGATTAAGCAGGAGAAAAGTGTGGGAGTGAGAGAGAAGGAAGGAGAGACAGAGGGAGTAAGAGTGGAGAGGAAGAGGAGGAGGGAGGGATGGCTGCTCATCAGAGTTAATGATGTAGAAAATCCCCCAATTAGAGCGTTTTCCTGTGTTGCAGGATGAGTTCAGAGCGGGGTCCTCTGACAGCCCGAGGATTAGTACCCGGGCCGGGCCGGGCCGAGCCGGGCCTGAACAGACACTAACTAACTGCTGGACAGCTTGGCACAGCTCAGCTGGGGCCGGGTCGGGGCTGTAGCCACAGTTAGGGGCCCGGGGTAGGCATGCGTTTAGGCGGAGTGAGTGGCTCAAAGAAAAGCATGGGAAAAAGAGCAGCGGCGGATCAACATGGAGGAAAAAAAGTTCTGGTGGAGAGTTGTTTTCTACTCTGCAAAATTTCAAAATGATTCTAATGTGAGCCACATAAGATTTTAGCTCCTGTTTTTTAAAGATCCTCTTAATTCTACCTCTTGCTGAGTCCCTGATCTTCTCAAAAAAATTTACTATTTTTAAATTATTGAACATTTGGACAGGGAGTGCCAACAGAACAAGGTTAAAAATGTGTGAGAACATCTGAGAAAAAATACTATATTATACGCATCAATTTTGTGACAGCATTACATCCTGAACATAACCTAATCTGATCTGAACATCTGGACTGTACTGAAAATCAATTTCACCACATACTGCTTGATGTCAAACAATAAATGAATCACAAGATGGCACATATCCTGATTCTTGTAGTGTTAAGACACAGGAACACAGCCTTAAATCCTCCTGACCTGATACTGGACAACGAGTCTGAGCATCAGTCTGTCCCTTCATACAGTGATGAAGTGACTGCTGATGAAACATAACGTAGAAGAAACCTTTCGTAAGGTGCACACCTGCAAGAAGAAGCAAACAAGTACATAACAGCAGAAGTATTGGACTTTGGACTGGGAACAAGTCATTGTTGTCACACATCAGAGTCTCAAGTGCCAAGACAACTACCAGTTCAAGACAGGCAAGTCCTGAGTCAAGTCCCAAGTCCCAAACTTTGAGTTTCGAGTCCTAAACAAGACACAATCAGCGCTTCACTAAATCTAATGCTGTTTTAACAACATAATAATATTCTATTAAATTAAATAAAAATCATAGATGCCTCTGAAATTTTGTATTTACTTGTTAAAACTAGTTTAATGGAAGGTGTTTTGTCTTCGTCTGTAATTTTTGACCTGCATGTTTTGCATACTGCAGTTCCTTTTTTGTGCACCTCTGAGTAGATTTTGTACGAGAATGAAATTGTCTTAGGAATTACTTTTCCCAGCTAGTAAGTAATGTGATGTTAGTTATTCATTGTTCTCTCTGCGACTTGATTTGCTGTCAGATCGGTTCAAATAAAGTGGATCTGGGGAATTAAGTGACGACTTGCTGGAAATGAATAGTGTTAACGTTAGCTGGTTCAGGAAATAAAAGTAAATAGATTGATTTTGTGGCACAGTTTTTAAAGCTTGAGGGAAGGTGTCAAGTGTTTTCAAGTCAAAGGACTCAGGTCCAAGTGAAGTCATGAGTCACTGGCGTTTCAGTCCAAGTCAAGTTGCAAATCTGTTCTAAATCTGAGTCATAAGTCATCAAATTTTTGGCTCAAGTCTGACTTGAGTCCAAGTCAAGTGACTCAAGTCAACACCTCTGAGTTCAGCTATGGGAAAAAAAAAACACTCCTGTTTTAATGGTCCACATTTATTGACTTGAGCAGCAAGAGATCAGCTTTTTAAAGGTTCTTTGCTACAATTGAGATTTTCAAGGTAATTCAAATGTGGGCTAAATAAGATTTTTTTAGGTTAGTCTGTTGCTCTGGGGTGCTTAAAATTGTCTTGCAGTTTACCTATAAAGACTTGAGACTTAAGTTGGTCTACAGTGGCCCCAAAAACCTAAAAACAACCCAGGTCACCTGGTTATAATAGGAACAGAGCATTCTAAAGTATATTTTAAAGTGTGTGTTTCTCAGCATTATCAGGGTGAAGATGATTCATTCTAGCATTTGCACACGCTTCTGTTTTCCCTGGTCGATGTCAGTCTTCAGAATTAAAGGTTGTTGACTAAATTGCAAACAGGAAGACCAGCGATTTTGAGGAAGCCCTTACTCACCTCGACTAAACAGTTACTGTGTTCATTAACAACAACTGAGTCCCTAATGACTAATTGATTAATTGTGCAGTCTATTATTTCGCTCCTGCACCCCAGTAGATCTGAAAGGGCCACGGCTGGAGTTAACAGTCTTATTGGAGAGACGCGTTCCTTGCAAAGGACAATAAGGGAAAATAGCGGAATTAATTGGGTTTGATTAAGAGAGCTTTTCAATGGGACACAGCTTTTTCGCATGACATAATTAGAGGTCAGTTAAGGGGTGGAAGGGGGGATTTGCTTGTTGGCGCCAGTGTTGTGTGGGTGTGTCTGTGAGAGAGACAGATAGACAGACAGGGAGAGGGAAGGAGGGGGTGCTTCCTTCACACTTGTAGAACTATGTTGTGTGTCTGATGTGGTACATTTCTATAGGCTCACTCACCAGAAAACACACAGTGAAGTTCACAGGGGGCCCTCTGTGTGTGATTATTATCACTACACTTGTCAGCATTAAAGACACGGTGCTCAGTCTTTTGTTACAGCTACATGCTCATTAGCAGTGCACGCAGAGACAATGTTATTGTATAGAACAGGGCGGTGACAGAGGAGGACACTCTGTGTTTTTGGATGAGAACTAAACATGTAAACAAACTCTTATCATTCATCACACACACAAACACACACAGTATGAATTTATAATCCTGTTACAGTGTAATCTGAAGTAGGAGGAAGGGCACACAAGCCATCACATCTAAAAATACATCTGACCTGTCGTGAACCAAAACCAGGCTTCACGCCTGATTAGATTAGCAAATATTTCATCACAAGTCTGTATCTGCAGTTTTTTTCTCAGAAAAGTGGTGTTTTCACTGTTCTCTGCTTTACTAGGGTGGGAACACATATTGAGCCCAAAACTGTTCAGTGGAGTGAATATTTAATCCCACAGACGAGAGGCATCCACCTTACTGAAGTGTCCTTAAGCAAGGCATTACATTAACATTACAATTAAACTACATTACACTGAACATGTCAGTACTGGACTATATGGTCTAACAAAGAGGGGGGAGATCCCTCCTTTGGGTGTCGTATCATATTAGCAGCGATGCAAAAAGAGCTCAGACCCTTTACTTAAGTAAAAGTAGAAATACCATGGTTTAAAAATACTCAATTACAAGTAAAACTTCTGAATTCAGAATGTAACTTGAGTAAAAGTAGAGTAGTATCAGCAGCAATAATGTACTGAAAGTAGCAAAAGTTTTATTATTATATTGTGATGTAGAGTGGCTCCTTTCATGGTGTGATATTGTCACACATACTTTATCACTAACAAATACATGTAAGAGCATTTTAATGTTGAGGTATGTCAATGTGGAGCCAATTTTTGTATACTACTGGGTCATATAGTAGAGATGCACTGCATCATATCAGTTTAGTTTAGTTTTCTTGATTTATAAGAGGACAGTGTGCAACGACATTAATCATTTGTAAGAAATAAAAACATGGTTGAACCAGATTTAGCGAAACACTTATTTCCACCTGTGGTCCTACATAACAGGTAGACTCAATAAATAAAATCAAAATTCAAGGTGCAATACAGACTTGCAGACTGCAGACACAGTAGCCATCTTGTAAAATGACCAGGTTACCAGTGCAGGTGCCTTACAAAAGCAAAAAGACAGTATTTGCACATTGCTTGGTCGAAATACAATATGAAGTACAATTACTATATTTTTCAGTGACAGTTAACAATTTCTCTGCCTTACACAATAAACATGGCTGCACATGTGTCCACAACCATATAAGTGTATCATGATTTCTAATGTAAAGAGGAACTGGAAGAAGTAAAAACTATATTCCCCTCTGACAGTTGAAGTGAAAATAGAAAGAAGTATTAAATGGAAATTCTGAAGTAAAGTACAGGTAGGCCTATGTCAAAATTGTACTTAAGTACAGTACTAAATGTAAATGTAGTCAGTCATATACCACCACTGCATATTAGTCACTACTTCTGTTACTAAACTTGTATTTTCCTGCATGTGATCGATAAATTCAATCTCATCTCATTGTGTTTATCTATTTTTACATCAATATTGTTATTAACGTCCTGAATTCTCAAAGAGATCCTTTTTTTCAAGGCCCAGGTTTTGACTGTACCGTAAGATAAATGTATGTTTGTGAGACTCCAGGTGAGGATGTGGGTGCAAGACAAGACCAGCAATTATTAAAATAAGTTCATTTAGAAAAAATGATGCAAGCCTAAGCTGGTTTAGGAACAGTGGTGTAAGGTAGTTGTGACGGGCCCTGGTGCATGCCATTGTGCGCATATTGCCTCGACACATATCTGTATATGACAAGAAATACCAAAGAAAAAAAGAAATGATTGATTTAATTTAACAATTTAAATAGTTTATTTTAGTTTAAGCATAAAAGCATATAATTTTGTTGTAGATGCTATTGAGCACTGATTCCCAACTTTTCCAGCCACAGGTTTATATTTCTTCTTAGTCATTTGTTCAAGATCATAGTTACGTTTGACCATGTTGTCGAGCTAGTTTGCTGTCTCTGTCAAATAGCTGTCAGTTAGTCACTCACTCTACAGCAGGAAACAACACTTCAAAATAAAAGCTCTGTGCTGGAAATTCACTGCAGTTAAAAATAAAATTTGTTTTTTGCAAATCTGACACATTTGCGAGTCACCTGTGGTCCATACAAAATGGAACCACGGCCCAGCAGCTGGGAACCACTGCCATTGACCGTTTAACAAAGAAAAAAACCATGACACAGATGGGTTTGCGTTTTTGAAGGGCATATATAGAAAATGGTATAGTTTCTAATTTAATGAGAGTTCTTCTTTGAACACAGGCATATTTCCAAGTTGGCAATCACGGATAAGGGGCCCATTCTCCACCCAACACATTGCTGGAGGGCCCACTCTCTCTGTGGGCCCCCCTATCTCAAAGGCCCCAGTGCAACGGTGCTGTCTGCACTGTCTATATTTACACCCCTGTTTAGGACTTGGAAAAGTACAGTAGAGACTGCACAGCCAGTGCACTCCTGCCTTTAGCTGGGTCTGGAGAGATTGAAAGTAGAACCAGCGCGCCCTCTATGGTTAAAACTTAGACATGACAAGAAACTCAGTATACAGTAACATAAAGTATATTTACATGTATTCAGCTTGTCCAGTTTAATCCTAGGAAACTAGAAAGATTTGTATTGCATTTTTAGTTTACTTGGTTTGATGCAGCTAATTAAGAGCTTCACTGTATTTATTATTAAACACATTTGATTAGATCAATCAATGTATCTGAAGACTTTTACTCTTAGATATATTGTTTTTATTGTATGTGGGAAAGCACAGTTCAGAATAGACTGAGCTATTGTTTCGAAATACTTGAAATACCTCACAGTAGTTCGCTGTAAAACTCCCACTGACTACAAACGTTGCATTTCCGTGTTTTGATTTGAAAGTCATACGTCACAGGCTGACAGATCTCCCACAATGCAACTCGAGCTAAAGTGAATTACATTTCACATCTGAGAGTGAATAACTTTAAATATATCTCCTCTGTTCATCTGATATTTCCGTGAACTGTTGGTGCTGTTTGGCCTTTGTGTGGTGATCTTCAGGGACTGGCTCACTGTCGTATGTATGCTGTCTATTGCTGATATACTTAGATTAGCAATTAGCTAAACTAGCTGACGCTAGTTGTCATTAACTAGCTTCCCCTTTCAGTACAAACATGACTATAAAAAGTCAGTTTGATGATATTTAACTACAAACGAGGCTCTTAAAAATGTTAAGTATTGTTTTGAACTGGTTAAAAGTGAGTCGTGTCGTAATGTTATGTAAACGTGTTACATTTATTTCATCCAAATGTAGCATCAACTGTGTGTTAAGATTAATTTTCACTGAATAGATGCGTGCTGTTATTTGTTTAGTCCAAGTGATCATGGGGTATTTAAGGAAGCAGTATACTGTGAGATATGTGAAAGGTTTTTTTTTGTTAACAACGTGCAAGACAGAGGTACATTTCCCAAACTAGCTAACTTTCTGGTTTTACAGGTTTAAATGGGCGTGTCTGTGGTCCCAGGGTCCCATGTTCTTCAGCTCAGTATCTTACTCATATGACACATTAGGGGACCTTTTCGAGGGTTTTATGTTCCCAGCATTGTTTTTGCTCATGGTCAAGTGTTTAATGTGTGTTTTTCTCTGTCAATATGTTAAAATCACCCACCTACAGCTAAAAGCCCACTGATGTTTGAAGCTCCCTTTGAAATCTACGCCCTCAAATTTGTGTGCAAGACAGTTTTCCTGCCTGACATCTCCACAGAGGCTGGATCAATTTCTACCATTCAAACTTCATTTGAAACATTAAACTCCCTTTGTTGTTTTGCAATTGGAACTGTGAAGCTAGCCCTTATCAATCTCTGACAATGTTAGTTAACATTAATAGTCATAGGACCCTGGGAACGTCAGGATGACCCTGTTTCAATCAATATTTTCAGGATACCAGCTAAATCACATTTTGGATAACTTTCTAACTTTGCGTTACGGGATGCCCTCCAGAATACAAGCAAGAAAACAAAACTAAAAATAGCATTTCCATTTAACTGTTGAGATCATGTTTTGTGTGTTGACCAGGTCTCCAACGTCCCACCCTGTGGCTGTGGGATCAGGATTGTAGGTTAAGATGGATCCAGAATATGAACATCGCCTCCTCCGCCAAATCAACATTCAGAATGACAACTTGAGCCCTATTGTGAGTCCTTTTTTAATTTTTTTTGTTATCTTTAATAATGTAAATGTTGTGCATCAACATAGAACTTGAGATAGTGTTAAGTTGTGTCATGAAAAGTGACTAAACTTTTATAAAATAATAAGCAGACACTTATATATGTTATATAATAATTTGTTTGTTTTGCAGAAGCTGACACAGAGTCCACGCGGTCGGACGCCCACCAGCTCCCCGCTGTCTTCACCCAGTAAGCTCGGAGACAGATTTATTCCAACCAGAGCGGGGGCAAACTGGAGTATCAACTTCCACAGGATCAATGTATGAACAGTTTGTGCGTACATGTGTTGAAGAGTGTGTGCTTCTGTAAGAGAAAAGTGACATTCATGTGTGTAATACATAGCAAGAGTTTACAGTTAACAGTGTGTTTGGGTGAAGATGATTACTGTATGAATGTTCTGTTTGAGAAAAGTTTGTATCTCTAATTAATGGCAGTGTCTGTGGTTTTTAGGAAAATGAGAAGTCACCAAGTCAGAACAGAAAAACAAAGGATGCCACTTCTGATAACATCAAAGGTAAATAGATATTGTAAAGCTGTTTTTGCTTATCTTTTTACTTGCTCATGTGCACCCAGGACTGTAGTTTTGTGCAAGTGTTACACAAAAGTGCTATGCAGGAATTGTGGGTTACCATTTGTAAACACAACATTCAAACTTGGCTCCTCTTTCTTACACTGCTTGTATGTAAACTGCAAGACACAACTGTAGGTACATTACATTTGTTTTTACTTGAGCAAGCTAAGTAAGCTAATCGCCGACACTTCCCTGTGCAACAGAAAACAAGCCAACTCTGCATCCCTCTTTGTCCCCTCCTCAGTGCTCGGCAGCAAAAGTGAAAGTGAAGCAAACTCCAGATTCACTCTCATCTTGGAACAAGATTTGTCTGCTTGGCTGTTCGCCTCGCTGTATTTGCGTTTTTCTGGCGCTGTGTCTGAGATATTCGTAGCATTCTCTTGGATGCCTGCTGCTTATGGTCTGGCACCTGGTTGCTACCTTTTTATATAGACTGGTCCTCACCGACGCTCTGTCGGGGTACGTGCCCAGAAACGTTCCAAACACAGCAAAATAAGAAAATACAGGCAGAGTGCAGAGTCTCTACGGAAAAATACACTGCCATACACTTCTAGTGAATAATAAGTGATCATCGGGAGGGATAACCTACATTGTTTTTTAGGAAAATCCTGCATGGCACACCTTTAAATTATGTTTTTGTGTCATACAGCAGATGGGCTGGCCTACTCTGCTCTGCTGAAGAATGAGCTGCTGGGAGCAGGAATAGAAAAGATCCAGGACCCTCAGACTGAGGACAGGCGTCTACAGCCATCAACCCCAGAGAAGAGAAGTCTCTTTACTGTAAGAACATTTCATCTCATACTCCTTATGTATTGAATTATACAGCACATTGATCGCACAGTGTCAGAACAGATACATCATGCATACAGTATGCTCTCAAAGTCTGGAGCTGGTGTGAAAAACAACGTCAAAGAGTAGGATTCCACCATTCAGCAGGGTTTTATGTTATTTTAATGAAACTGGGCAGAGAATGTGATGGTCTCTGCTTGTGTGTTCTTTGCAGTATTCACTTAATGTCAAGAGGTCGTCACCAGATGATAGCACCAACATCTCCCCTTACTCTCTATCGCCTGTCAGCAACAAAAGGTAGGAGCACTATTTGCAACAATTTCTTTTACATCTCTTAGTGTTGATCACACTGCAAACAAATAAGCTGTAAAATTTGGCTTTGGGTTTCTTAATGTCTGACTTTTCCTTTTGCAGTCAAAAATTACTGCGTTCACCAAGAAAGCCAACTCGCAAGATCTCAAAGATCCCTTTTAAAGTCCTGGATGCTCCCGAGCTGCAGGATGACTTTTACCTCAACTTGGTGGACTGGTCGTCGCTCAACGTGCTCAGTGTCGGGCTGGGTACATGTGTTTACCTGTGGAGTGCCTGCACCAGCCAGGTACTGCAGAGTGTTCACACGACTTATGTTAGAGCATGAACTGAATTGTTAGCTTTGTGTGTGTATTTGTAAAAATGCTCTCATGTTTTTAGGCAGCATTCATTACTGTGCCAACCCATTGATATCTGAATTGTCCTTTCCTTAGGTAACAAGGTTGTGTGATTTATCAGTGGAGGGAGACTCAGTCACGTCCGTTGGGTGGTCCGAAAGGGTGAGTACACACTGCTTACTGCCGTCAGAACATTGTCAAGGTGAACTTTTGGTAGCATTAGTTTTCCCTAATGAAAGGACTCTTCATGTTTTAGGGTAACCTGGTGGCAGTAGGGACACACAAAGGCTATGTTCAGATCTGGGACGCTGGTGCTGGAAAGAAACTCTTTGCCCTGGAGGGACACACAGCTAGAGTTGGTGAGAACATTTGCCGTATTTGAACTCTGAAAATGGGTCATAAATTGACTTAACAAGACCACTAAGGTTATAATAAAAACAAATGAACTGAAAACCAACAAAGTAGAGCGCTGAATTAATGTTTGAAATTCTTCATAATTGTCTCCTGACAGCAATTATGCAGGTCAGTCAAATGTTAGTGTGACCAAGCATTAATTAAGCTCTCCTCTGTCTGCAGGAGCGTTAGCATGGAACGCAGACCAGTTGTCTTCGGGAAGCCGTGATCGCATGATTCTTCAAAGAGATGTGCGGACTCCTCCACTCCAGTCAGAGAGGCGGCTGCAGGGACACAGACAAGAAGTGTGTGGCTTAAAGTGGAGCACTGACCATCAGCTGCTCGCTTCTGGTGGCAACGACAACAAGGTATAGTTGTTGTTGTTATGTAATGTGCCTCCATGTTTGTACGTTTACTCGTTGTGTTCATTGATATGGTTGATACTTGTCATCTTAGTTGCTGGTCTGGAACCACTCCTCACTGAGCCCAGTGCAGACATACACAGATCACCTGGCTGCAGTGAAAGCCATCGCCTGGTCCCCCCACCAGCACGGCCTGCTGGCCTCCGGGGGCGGCACTGCTGACCGCTGCATCCGATTTTGGAACACCCTGACCTCACAGCCGCTGCAGTGTATGGACACTGGCTCTCAGGTCTGCAACCTGGCCTGGTCCAAACATGCTAATGAGCTGGTAAGAGACTCCAGATACACACTGTTCACAATTTATTTGCTGACTTTATTCTATGAAACTTTAAGAAACAATCATCATGAAGGTCACACTTGCATTGAGAATAAGGTACTACATGGCCTTTTTTAAGCCCAATGCCAATGCCTTAAAAAGTTGTCATTTGTACTTAGTCTGTATCGCTTTGCAAAGAGCTCTCACTCTGACAATAGTTTCCATCTGTTAATTGACACTAAATAACTGACTACCTGTTCCTGAACCGACTGCCGCGGTAATTCAACCAGCAAACAAGTCCAAGAGGGAGTTGAGGGAATGCTTCACTCACAAAATAGCCATTTGTAAATCAATTAGTCATGCTGTGTTACCTTGAATTCCTGAGAAAACTTTGTTTTTCTCGAATGCCTCCAGGGAAATCGGCAAACATAATGACTTACTGATTGACTGGGGACCACGTCTAACAACAACAACAAAACTATATCAAATCATCTATTTACAAACTCTTACACAACTTCTGCAGTATGATTTGGATCTCATTATCCAGTCGTACGCTCAGTGCTTCCTAAACACCTGCATTTTCACTAAAACATTACTATTTAAATACGAACTGAAAATTAAACTTACCTGTGCTCTCTTCAAAGCCAGAGTCCTATACTAAGGTTTTTTTTTTAGCGAAAATGGATGTTTGGGAAGTGCTGAGCATCAACTGGATTAATGACATTTGGATTATACTGCATGAGTTGTGTGAGTTTGCAATTTTTATGCTTTGAAATAGTTTTGCTGTTCTTAAACACAGTCTCCAATCAATCAATAAATCAATGTGTTTGCTGTTTTCCATGGAGGCATGCAAGGGAAACAAAGTTTTCTTCACGAATTCCAGGTAAAACACCATGCCTAACCGATATACAGATGGTCATTTTGCCGGTGAAGAATTCTTTTAATGATCTTAAAAGCACTTTATATCCATATTTAATTCTAAAATACATTGCCACATTTTAATAAAGCATGGTTGTTGGTCTGTCGGTCAACAGTTGGTCTTTATTTTGTGCTAGTGTTTCTCAAAATGAAGACAACATATGGAGCATGTTGAAGATTCTCAGTCATCCAGGTCATGGTAATCTCAAATGCTGTATCGTAGGCAACTAGATTTGCTTGAGTTTCTTGAAGACGTTTGAACTCTCATCCAGAACTGAAGAAGCCTCTTGGATGAGAGTTGAAACATCTTCAAGAAATCTCAAGCAAGTACAGTCACCTATGATATACAGTAGCACTAAAGAACATTAAGAGTACTGTCCTCAATTTAGTTGTTTTTTAAATAAGCCTCTAATGAGAGAGAGCATATGTTTTTATGCTGTTTTCCATATTTTATTGTGCCGTACTTCGGACAGTGTACGTGTTTCCACAGGAAGAAGTGTTTCCTCTTTGGCACACAATGCAAAATATGCATTGTTGAGACCAGTTCTACTGTCAACCAACAAGACCCACACTGAGAAGATGGTCTTGTTAGTTTTCAGTAATAACATAAATGTGTCTGTTTCTATGTCATTTATAGTAAATTACACAAGGCCTCCATTGAATTTTTATCTTGCCTCTTTCTCCAGGTGAGCACTCATGGCTACTCTCAGAACCAGATCTTGGTGTGGAAATATCCAGCTCTCACTCAGGTTGCCAAACTCACAGGACACTCCTACAGAGTGCTCTACCTGGTCAGTGTGGGGTTTTTTTTTCTGATGAGAATGTGATCTCGCTGTGTGTCACATTCATGAAAACGTCTGACACGTTCATTAATTTTTTATTTTCTTAATTTTGTTAATATTAGGCCATGTCCCCGGATGGTGAAGCTATTGTGACAGGTGCTGGAGATGAGACTTTACGCTTCTGGAACGTATTTAGTAAAACAAGGTCGACTAAGGTGAGAAAACACTTACTGTGAACAGCACTGTGTAATCACAGACTCCTTCATATCTTCAAAATAATTAACCAAGTTTCTTTATATTTTGTTTCAGGAATCTGTATCAGTTTTAAATCTCTTCACCAGGATACGGTAACTGTAAGGAAATATTAAAGGTCTAAAACTTTATTTTGAGTGGATCCTGGCGTCATCACTGGATAGCTCGTCAACATGGTGCTAAGGACATATAGTACAATCTAAGGCAACTTGTGACTCCTTTTTTTCCACAGAGGAAATGGCAGCGAGAACAACTGAGCATGTTTTCCATTCATGCCAACAATTGTTTGGGAAATTATTTTTGAATTCTGTGCTCTCGTTATGAATGTAACATTTTTTTATTTAAAAAAAATCCAAGTGGATTGATTTCCATATGTTTTGTATTTACAACACAAAATCATGGGCCTTACTTAAAAATATTCTGTTGTGGAGACAGCATTTTAAGTTTTTGTTTACTCAGGTCTTATTTATTTAACGCTGCAGTGAAAGCCTCAATGGAGAAAATGCCTTTTCATATTATGACTAAAACATAAAAAGTAAACATAATCACCTATTAAGGCCTTTACAGTATGTGCACCATGTTTACTGTGATCCTTGGAGTACTAAGGTTGAGAGTGGTTGGCTGAAATAATGCAGTTGTGCTCCTGTGGACAGAACGTCTAATGCTGTGCATCAAGACATATACTACATAGTTGACTCTTTGTAGTAAAGGAAGAAATAAAGACGATGGAACTGAAGAACCAGTGTGTATTTCCTTTTTGCCATTACAAATACCACTACCATGTATTTTGGGGATTAGGTTTTTTTTTTCCTTGCACTTTTGTTGTTGGATTTGATTTTGTAATGCTGCATCTGAAATTTAAACAGCATCATTGTTTAAAGTTTACGCAGGTCATTTGAATGATAAATGGTTTCCCTTTTGAGTGGTAATTTTGCAACATCAGTGGCTAAATAGTGATTATTTTGCAATTTAATTCAGTATCATGCAGTTTTATTGACTGTTTACTGATAATGTTGTATTTATTTATGCCAATGGAACAGTGCATACTAACAAAAGAAAAAATAATAAATAACACAAAGGATGTAACCCGAGAGCATTTGAAAAATAATAAATTTTAAAAAACAATAGATAAAGTTGAATCAACTTTCGCATTATATATTGCTATGTATATTTCATATTTCCTTTATTATATTGGATTTCCCCATTAATTAAATCACATCCAAAATACTCTGTATCCATGACAACAACGGACTACAAGCAGAGGCGGCGCTGCCTCTACGGATATGACAACCGGAAAGCGGATCTGCATTGACCCGCCCTACTCTACTTTTTGCTGCCTCTGATTGGCTTGACTTAACAAACGTCACAGCCTCTTCTATTAATCTAACCAATCCAACCAACGAATGCAAAGAGTACTAGCCAATCAGAGGGAGAGTAGGGCGGGTCTTGCTTTCGCTGTCCCACAAACTGCTTGACCGGAAATACTGTGAACGGGCGGGAAGTTGAAAGTTTGAGTAGCTTAGAAAAAAAAAAACATTGACATTGGTAAGTTAACGTACGTGTATTAAAGTAAAGCCTTACATTCACAAGAGTAGACTAAATTCAAGGACTATAATCCGTTAAATGTGGTCAACGACTGAAGCTAACAAACGTTCAGCTAGCTGAAAAGAATAGTAACAACGGTCTGTTTTTTGGTGCTAGCTAACGTTAGCTAGCTCGCTTGAAGTTGTTTACTTTTTGTCGTCTGTCAGGATGGCGGACAGAAATCTTGTGCAGGAGCTGAAACGCTGGGCAACAGAGGAGTTCAATCTGCCCCCGGACAGCCTGCCAAATGACAGCTATTTTAAAACGTGGGTAACAGCCTGTCTTTACTTTGACGAGACGGATCTCAGAGCTCCTTTCAATGATGCTTTATTTGCAGCGCTGAACAAACGTAATGCTGTTATTTTGTTCTTCTAGGCTCTGTATCGGAACAGGGAAGTCAATATGGAAATACGTCATTCAACATGTTTTTCATCAGAGGTTAGTATTTACACTGCCTTCCCAATCTGTAATCCCTCGATCACTTACCTGTGTTTGGGGTAATGCTGATTTCATGTATGCCACCCCAGAGCTCACTCAGTCACTAATGAAGAAGGAACCTTATGGCATCTGCTTAATAGCTTTATCTCCAAATAAACTATAGACTCACCCTCTGTGATACCATTTGATAAGCAAATAATTGATTACAGCTTACTGACGTCTTCCCTGTTTCTCCAGGAACGTGAAGATCATACGTGGCAATCTCCAGTGGTATCCTTTCTGGCTCTACGTGAGGATTTTAAAGCCAACAATGTCTTTACAGGGGCAATGCCAACTTCATGTGTACATTCTGGTCATTTAGTTGCACTTTTAAATGTCAGTGAAAGGTCACTGAGGCAGAGGAGAGTCTGTATCACTTGATGCTGTTTGTATGTTATTCATTTAGTCAATGTACAGTCTATCTGCCACCATTACGACACTCTGCCACTCCTGCCATTGATAAGGGTGGAATACATACAGTAGATGCTTTCTTGGGGAGTCCTGGATGTCCCTGGTCCAAACTCAAGGTCCTGTATGCTGCAACCTATTCCCTGTCAATTATGGTCTTATAAGGTGTCTTATAAGTGCCTAAAAAATATTTTTTAATATGCTCTCCCTTTATACTCAATGGACCCTGAATTCTCTCAGCCACCATGACCACTGTGTGTGTTTAGCAATTTCCCAGTAATTTCCTTGACATAATGATCTTTAAGGTACAAGGTTCTTCAAGACAAAGAGGTAGGCTACACCGTTGTCATTCTATTTCATTGTGTACCTGCTCAATGTAGTACTTGATTCACCTTTAGTTATCACACTGATGATACACAATGTGGATTTTTAAATTTTTGTAAAAAGGCCACAGATAAACTGAAATGTGTTGTTGTCTGCTGGTGTTTTTGCATGTTCAGTTAAAGCAAGTAGAGGGCCAGAGTGAGGCTGCTAAGCAGAGAGAGCTTCAGAGGAAGATTGAGCAGCTGAGAGCTGAGATCAGTCACCTGGACTCTCAGATCAGTGGAACAGAGGAACAGTTGGCTACACAAGGTTAGTCCATCACATGCAGTAAGGGCTGGGTATCTGATCAGACCACATTACAGAGGGCAGCTCATTGCTGCTGTCTGCTTTGCGTCCATAGTTATACAACATTTTAAGTGATCTCCAACAACAGTGTTTTCTACTGTTTGCTAACAGAGCAGTCCATCAGCCGTACTTGGGCCCAGGTGGAGGACAGCCGGCAAAGAGAACTACTTTTACAGGCCTTCAGGCAGCGCTGCCTTTTGGGCCGCAAGGTGCTTTCTGATGACACACAAAAGATCAGTTGGCACTGCCAGGCACTGGAACAAATGGCAAAGTAAGGCAGAACATTGAAAGTTGTGGTAACATGAAAATGAATGAGGCGGGATCATTTACACGCCTGCATTAATCATGTAGTACATAAGTAAGAACTGTATTGTGTTTTGCAGGAAAGCTGAGATTGAAGTGCTTTTTGATAACAAGTCATCCAGTAGCAGTGATGGTGACAACCTCAACTCTAAAGTAGCAGCAGAGGCACAGGTCCTGGTAAGAGCTGCCTAAATCTGTTCTGTATTTTACTGAGTAGAGTTTAGAGTGCACTTTATCTGACATAAGTGGTGGTGTATTGCTGCTATCTGTGAGTACATGTTTCACTCAGAAAATTTAAGAGTAAATAGGCCAGCTGACAAAAATGCTACACAGTGGTTGTTTTCAAAAACATTCCCTCTTTGCTATGTAGTGCACAATATTTAGTATCACTGATTTTATTTCAGTGTTAAAATTGTGTGTGGAATATTTCTGTTTAGAGCCCTCAAAGATGATTACATGGAATGAAAAAAGGAGTGTCTGTTGCATGTACACTACTTTCTGCTAACAGACTCTCAGTGACACTATCTGCAGTATTGCGGCTCTACATCTGTGAATGATGACAAGTCATGAGTTTCAGAATTCTCAATTTACAGCCCACTCATGGACTACTTTATATAGCGTATCATACAGTGAGCAGTGAATGAGTAAATACTTTGGGACACACAATTTCATCTCAGTTGAGAAACAGCAGTACATTGCTGGTCTTTTAATTATGTATCTAGTGTTGCCATCTTGAGGGTAAGCTCACAGACACAATGATTTGATAGTCTTTTGCCAGCTATTTAAAAAATCAGTGGAAAACTACATATTTTTTAAGAAATTACTCCTGTGGACCTGCCTTTATTCACACAAATCTGAGTAATGTAGACCAAGATGCCTGTAATATATCAGTTGTTGACGAAAGGAAATCATTCCCATTTCCTTTATTTTTCTTCGTTAGCGTGAAGTGAGGGAACTGTGTGACGACAGGGTCCACTTCTATCAGTCTTTACAAGAAAGTGAACTGAAAACATCAGCCAAACAGTAAGGACTACAGTGTATACAGTATTTGAGAAATAAATTATTCAAAAAACTGTCATAGAATATTGTCAGCTTCTACTTTGTTGAATAAATCACCTCTCTGTTTCCCCTCAGTATGAGTCGTGAACAAAGGACTGCTGTGTTTCAGTACTGGCTGAGTGCTGTGGAGGTTGGTGTACTTTGATCAAATTTCACTAAATATTTTGGTACTTATAAAGTGTTCGTTTTCACTTTGAATTAACATGATGCCTGTCATGTCATCAGAACCTGTTGGGTAATTATCCTCCAAACCAAGTTCTCTCAGCACTGGTATATTTAGCATCCAGACAGCAGAAGGAACTAGAGGAGAAACTCGCCTCTCTGGATGTGACACGGGATGTGACAGCTCTACGGTAAACTCTATTACAATTTTCTTGCTCCTTCAGGACTATAAAAAATGCTTACGTTTTCAATGTTAGAGCATTTATATAGCATTTTAATCGCAGGTTCCGCTATGAAAGCAATCACCTACTGGACATGTCAGCAGAAGAGGATAATGAGTTGCCATCGGTTAAGAGCCTCTTAGAGGTGCTAAACACAAGCACACATACGCTGCAATATAACATTCTGGAAGTTTCCAGTAGAGAAAAGTTTTCCTGCACTTCTGATTAAAACACACTTGTTTGTTGTCCTAGGATGCTTGGGAAGAGGTGGCACAGAGTTTGGTGGAACTGGCCCAGACCCGCTCCAGAGTTCAGGAGCTTCAAAACCAGCTGCAGGCACGCAAGAAGGAGGCTGAGCAGGAGATGTCTGGCATGGCAGATGAGCTCCATAACGACAGCTTGGCACTGTAAGTACACTCAGTATTGAGTTTGTTGATGAGGTAAAGGATATATTTGGTAAATATTTTAGTAAAGAAAATTTGGACAACAGATGTCAGGAAGAAGGCACAGAATTATTTTGCAGTAGAAGCTCATTATTGTTAAGCATTTTTAACTTAAGATTAACAATGCATTTTTACTTTTTTGTCAAATTAGTCTCATTATTTGCATGTTTTTAACTTTGTTCTGCTATTTTTTTATGTCTGCTTTTGCAGTAAATGAGTCGCTAATAGTCAAATTAGGGACTGTTGTGATATGGACAAATGAAAAACTTGTTTTTAAGGATTTACTTTTTTCTCTGTTGCTGTCAGGTCAGCTCTAGAGGTGGAACTTCAGTGTGTGATGCAGGCTGCAGCCAGGGATCATATCAGAGATCGATGTATCCAACTTGATCAGCATGCCAGAAGCCGACAGGAGGCTCTTAGGAACCTCCGCAGCCAGTGGCAGAGCATCCTTGACTTTAGGCAGCTAGTGGTGAGAGTGAATTGACAATATGAGACCTCTCATAACATTTGCCAGTGTTACCTTACATCATTTCCACTATGTTTAAAAAATATTGCTCATTATTTAGCACAGTGTAATCAAGAGGATCAAGAGGATGTGGTTAAGTGTGGTTTTAACTGCAAGTAGATAAACATCCTGATTTGCCATACCTTTAAAACACAGAGATGTCAGTATTTCTCCAACATGTATCACTTCACATGTGTCTCACCAGGATCTCAGACAGGAGCATATCAGAGGTCTGATTAAGGGGAACTCCACAGCCAAGACAGAGCTGATGCGTCTGCACATGGAGGTGCGGCTGTTCTCTATCTATGACTCTCAAGTAGAGAGATTATTTATAAGATTTGCTTCATTCTGTGGTGAAAGAAATGTTGTAGCCTCTTTCAGATTAAAAAAAAAACGCAAAGCAATTTCTTAAATATCTCTTGAGGATTTATGTCCCTCTGTCCTTTTTCAGTTGCAGGAATTCGTCCAGGCCAAACTGGCGCCACAGTTTGAAGTTGTCACCGCTGTAGCCAGCAGTCAAAGGAACTCCATCTCCAAAGAAGCCAGACAGTTGGGAATGGTTTCACTTCCAGCCCTGGACCGTAGGACTGTTGAAGGGTAAGCACAAGTTGCCTGATACCTAAAGGGGTAAATTCCAGTCCATTAACGTTTTCTGTTGTTTCAGAACGCAAAGAATCCCTGCATCGTGGTTGTCCATCCATCGCTTGAAGTCCCTGACCTTCTCCAGCATGTGTCAGAGCCTGGCTTTCCCTCTGTACAGGGTGAGTCCAGTCATATGATGCATCAGTCATTAATGACATCTCATTCTTCTTTGTCTTCTTCTATATATGCTTGTCAGTTCAAGGGTTAAGTCAGTTTGATAGATGATGATTCCATTCAAAGGCAAATCAGTAAGTATTAGCTATAATCTTATAATTGTTAAACCTGTGGAATCATGCAGGATAAAATTGTTTCTCTTTTTAAATGATAACATATATGATAAATATAATAAATTAGATTATCATTTACATGAATTTTAAACGGTATTACAAAGAGCTGAATTACTGTACAAAAGACCATACAATTGTGTTGCCAGAGTGGCAGACCATTGATGTGTGACTTAGCATCTGAAGTTTGCCCGTGGACACTCACTGCATTCTTATAAAAGTTGTGCTAGCAGACTCTAAAGTTCACACTGCTCCTTAAATGGCTCATCCCCAGAGTGGTTTTGATTTGCAAGCTGACTGTCAACGCCATTGCTTGACCCCAGTCTTCTCACCAGCAGATCTGATAAAAATATTATCCATGAAAATCAGTTTTACTGCACAAAGGCACAACACTGTCAGTTTTGTACTTTATAGGCTGTTGTGAATTTGCTTTTAAGGATATCTGGGAATCTTACAAACACTTGATGGGTAGTTTTTCCTTTTATTAGGATGCATTTCATTTTTGAAGATTATTTTTTGGCTTTTTGCCTTTATTTGAAAGGACAGGCTTAAGCGTGAAAGGGGGAGAGAGAGGGGATGACATGCAGCAAAGGGCCATAGGCTGGAACCGAACCCACAGCTGCTACGGCAAGGACATTGCCTTTATACATGTGACGCCTGCTCTAACTACTGAGCTACTGGGTGCCCAGGATGCATTTCATGTAATGGAATTTCTTCTCCCTTTCCTTTTTTCTCTGACTTTAAATCAAACTAATTTTTTTGTCCTTCATACATTTCAGGCTCCAGAGGAGTTGTGTTCCCAGGCACGTTCCCAGCAGCTCGAGTTGCGTTTCCTCCGTAAGTTACTGCAACTGCACTCTGCTACTGTGCAGAAAATACAGAAGGAAGCAGAGTTGCTGCATGCACCTGATCAAAAAGGTAATCAGGAGAACTCATCAAGAGCAAAGCATTTATCATGCTGCATTTGACTGTACACATATTGTATATGATGAAAATGTATGTTCCCTAAGCAAAAATAAGTTTTAAGAATCATTTTATGTGTTAGTACAAACTAAACTACTGTTTGTCTCCACTGTGCCTTTTAGCTCTGCTGTCCAGAGTCAGGGAGGAGGATCAGAAGCTTCTGGAGGCTCTGTTGCCGAGAGTCAGAGGCCTCACCCAATGTAGCGCCCAAGGCCTATCTTATGGGGCCCAAGTCAAAACTGCCATCTCTTACTGGTGAGGCACATCTCTGAAGATGATTACCTATTGTAAAATAAGAGATTCGCCACAATTAGCACTTTGATTGAGTGCAGTTTCCTTTAAAAACATCTGTAAAGGAGTTTTTTTCCACCTATCTATCAGGTAACATTTTACCAACTAGCTTCATGATGAGTCCCCTTGCCACAGCTCTACAAGTCTGCTGTCTAAGCATATTAACAAAACCACACCTGCAAGTGAAAATGAAAGTAAATGTGAGAGGTTATCACCAACCATCTGATCTTAACATCCATTACTTTCTAGAACTACTTCCTGGTTTAACTATGACACTGTGACTGCATTAAATGTGTGCAGTTTAACAGTGCAATGGATGATGTGTGTACACTGATTTTGCTTTAAAGTTTAACTGTCTGTTCAAGTGAATAACAGAAGCAGTTCATTGAATTGAACATCAGTTTATTGATGAGATTTTGCACGTATTTGTCATTATGAGATATCAGAATACTCTAATTAAACATTTCGCCCAGCCTGAGCTGAGTAAAATTTAAGTTACAGCCAAAAGTATATAAAGAGGACCCTGGTTGTTGTCCTTCAGTGTTTAATACTAAACTGTGGCTTACATTAATTAATTGCACATTAATGCATTGTGTGATTTGGGTTCATGCCTCCAGTCAGCATTTAAGGGTCTGGTTTCCTGGTTAACTTCTTGTTTTGTGTGTGCACACATATAGGTGGGATCAGCCGGCGCAGCATGTCCTGCCTGAGGTCACTAAAGGAGGACTGTCTTTCCAGCAGTGGCTACAGAGATGGAAACTTGCTGCCAAAGCCTCCTAGGAGACACCTCATCATTAGAAAATATAAAGGATCCTTCACAGCAGTGTTTCTCAATGTGGCATCCTTGAGGGATTTCCAGGGAGTCCCCAGAAAAAAGAGGAATAGTTTATTTTCACTACTTAATTCACTACAGAAGTGAGTTCAGTGTGAATAACAGCGACTACTCTTATCATGGGTTTCACTTCCTGTATGGTTATTTTCTCAGATGTAGCTGACAACTAATTTGGGGTCCAGACTTTTGAATCCACCCACTCAGCTAAGTTTGAGTTGACTAGACAGGGTGTAATGAATTGACAATTCTGGTGAGAAAACTACTTAATTTTGACCTTAATCATATCTAACAACCAAAACGTTTTCAAGTGGAATTCCCCAGTCAGATCTTATCAAACAGGAGTTCATGCTCTACTGTTTCTATTTAGATGTCCTTTACACAACAAAGGTTAAGCACCACTTTGTTACAGCACCTTTCAGTGGCGGAATGGCCATGCTACAATAGTTAGAAAATGCACACTTCTTTTTTCAGTTCCTCATGCTCAGTAATCCTCTTTATGTTTTACCATGTTAAAGTCAGTCACTAATAAATCATTTTAAATCCGCATATTTGCTCCTGTTGTCCTTGAAATGCACTGAAAAAAACACAATAAAGTTGTTGATAACTGCCTCTTGGTCCTGTATTGAACGAGCTCTGGATCGGTGCAGCACTTTGCTCGCATGCACAGTGAATGAGCTGCAGATATGTATCATCAGCCCGGTATTGATCTGTCTCACAGTCGGTGCTCTGTCCCGGCGCTGATTTTGTAGTTACGGGCACAGTGAAGAAGTCTGAAGCTATCGTTTTGCATGGAGTAACATTGTTCCTTTGTAGCAGTGAAGGGGGAGTGGAGCAATCTGATTCTTGTGAACTCAGCTCCTCCCATCGTTGCGGCTGCGCAGTTCAATTTTTCACTCCTCTTTTTTTCAATTTTTCACTCCTACTCTGGCTTCCGGACGCCAAGACAGACCGCTGCCGCCGAATTTAAAGAGACAGGCGATAGTTATTTTAAATACGATAAACGGCAACCATTGTCCCTTAGCTTATTTTCCGACGCTTCTTGCCTCAGCTTGTTTAATTCGATGGTGATGTTTAATCAAAGTCGCAGCGAGTAGCAGCTTGTCTGTCATCACCCTCCACTCTGCTGGATTTTCCGTCCCTTTGCGCTGTGTGCGCCGAGACTGTCCAGCTAGGCAAAGTAGGGTTGCTCGCTGGCAGGCTGGCTTCCCGACCGAGAGGAAGGTTTGTCGGCTAGCCAACAACTGGAGGTAACACCGAAGCTTCCCTCTCAAGTTGTGGTAGAGGCTCTCGAGCCTCCCGTCGCCGGGATAATGGCGAAGATTCAGGCGCACAGCACCGCGAAGCAAATAAACCAAATCCAAGACAAGCCTTACGTTATAACACAAAAGCAAGTGCAGCAGCAGCACTTCCAGAAGCTGAAGGTAAGAAGACAACGGACACGACAAGGGAAAAGTCCCTCAGAGTCAGAACCATTTTGTTCGTCGGATCATTGCACTGGATTTGAGGCTTTTCTCTTTCTCCTCTAACGTCGAGAGTAGTGAAAGGAACGGCTGGCTAACGTTAGTTAGCTCGCTGGCCTATTAAAAGTAATTCATTGCTAAACAGCCGAACATTGACATTTAAGGTTAGACGTAGAAGCTGTATTTCATTAATGAATGTCTGAGTGACAGTCGAGTGGCACAGTTAGCGGTAGTTTCTTATTTACGATGTCAATAACAGCCACTGTGAGCAAACGTTAACTCAAACCTCGGTTGTGGGAAGTTCCTCCTTGTTCGTTTTTTCAGCCACCCTGAACAAAGTGGAGGACGTCAGCCAGGCTAGCCAAGAACGGCTATTTCAGTTGATTAGCAGCTTCATTACACATTTCTTTGTTATCGCAGTAGTTGGATATTATCGTGCAGTTTATGCCAACACGATCCTGCTGGCTAGGGACCAGCTGTGACTAAACGTATTGTATAAATTTGTATGTGGGTAGGTGTTGTAAGTGTTCGTGGAGTTATTATCGCCAGTTGACTGGCTGTTGGCTAACGTTAGCTTAAACAACCCTCTTCAGATGTGGACTGTTTGTGACAGCGCTTTGTGTGAACGCATATTTTTTACCGTAACCTAACCTAGCTGGGATGTTATGAATAAAGAGAGCTGAGATCCGGTGAACAAAAGCTGCTCGGTGTTTCATGTATTCGTCCATTTATTTATTTATTTAGCGGTTAGTTGTACAGCTTGTACAGCTAACTAGTGCATTTGTTGATACAGCACTTCAGCTGACAATGAAGAAAGCAAACATGACCTATTTATAAAACTTCGTGTGAAAAACATCCACATATAGCATTGAGGAATGCAGATATCTCGGTTTGTCAGTGCAATATGATAGTAGTACTTGTCAGTGTATACACAATTACCAATACGACACAATGTAGGCAAGCCATTGTCCTGTTAAACACGTTAAAGAGCTGGATTGACATCCCTGTTAGATCCTCCTTCATCAACAGCACAAACAGGATGTTCGTTAAAAAAGCTTCTCCACAGGTCCAGATGGGACTGATAGCACTTTGTTCTGCATTAATGACTTTTGTTTTTTTTCTCTGTGTTTAGGTTGAAGATGCCTTGTCATATCTGGACCAAGTCAAAATTCGTTTTGCAAATGATCCTGGCATATACAACAAGTTTCTCGACATCATGAAAGAGTTCAAGTCACAGAGGTATTTATGCAAGAAGTTATTTTATTCCCTGATACAGTCTCTTGAGATACTGAATCATAGAGCTTGTATGTAGACTTTGATTACGTTTCAAAATGTAAGTACGGGGGGGATCAACCACATTTTAAGGCATTTATCAATAAGAAAGAAATTGCAGATAGCACCCTTCTCTAATTATGCAGCTGTTTATATTCTCTTGAAATCTAATTGTGGGAGGAGATATTATCATGTGTTTCTTTTTAAACTTTGCTGCAACACTCTTTTTGGTTAGCAGTTGGTTGTCATCATGCAGCATATAAGAGAGGAAGCTACATTTTATTTTGCCTCTGTCATTCACACCACAAAAATGTGTCTGTCTGCCCGTTCTCTTCAACAGCATCGACACGCCAGGGGTGATAAACCGTGTGTCTCAGCTCTTCCATGGACACCCAGACCTAGTTTTGGGCTTCAATGCCTTCCTGCCACCGGGGTATCGGATAGAGGTCCCCAAGAATGGGGTGGCTTTTCTCCAATCTCCGTTCTCCACACAGGTGAGACACTCTACGACTAAAGTTGATATATTCTCAAAACTAGTGCTTTATTTATCTTCCAAACGATGAAACTTTCAGCAGGTGCATCATTACAAACTCATGATGTGCTGAAAGGTATGGTATGAACTTTTAAATTCTTAAGAGGAAACAGGTCTGCTTCTTCTGCGCTGAATTTCAATTGTGTGCGCTATTTTAAATTCAGTCAAGATCCCAATGTTTGGAAAGATTCAAAATATGCCATGCTGAATTGTACACATACACTCAGTTGTCAGTTTATTTATCATAAAGTTGAATCAATACTTATTTAAAACATCTATCTATTTGTATCAGCTTATCCTAATTGGGGTGATGGGGGTGCTGGAGCCGATCCCAGCTGACGTTGGGCAAAGGCGGGTACATCCTGGACAGGTTGCCAGTTTATCACAGGGCTGACAGGAAGAGACAGACAACCGTCACACTCACATTCACACCTACAGGCAGTTTAGAGTCAACAATTAACCCAACCTATATGTCGTAGGAGGAAGCTGGGGAACCAAATAAAAACCGATGCTAACAGTACCTAATAAGCTGGAAACTAAGTGTATGTAATGTGTATGAAATGCACTGCAATGAGTGGGTGTCTCTCCCAGACAGTTTGGTAGATATTTAGACATATTTTCTACATTTTGATATAAAAAAAGATACATTATAAGTTCTTTATGTTTTGATGCATTGTGACTCAAAACTATTCAAATGTTTGCTTCAGCTCGGATTTAGTTTCAATTCAGCTCACATTTGGTATGCCTCATAGATTATTGTATTTTCAGCTTTGACTGACAAAAAAAAAGAATGCAGAGACCAGTTTCAGGTTCGTCACTTTCACATGCAGTAAGTCCAGAGGACTTTAAGGTGCTTTTGAAGATGAAAATAGTCACAGAAAAGAATGTTCTGCAGTCACTCTGTGGAAGACCAACATGCCAGACTAAATGAAGGATTTTAATATACCTTTGCTGCCTAAAAAGCATTCCTGTCTGGGGAAAAAAAACTTGGTTTTAATGTCAAGAACCAAATGCCAATGTTGTTTTCTTCTGTGAGAGATTTTCTTGTTTGGACGGCTCGACTAAGGAATTTGTTTGGGCAACCTGAGGACCAGCGGAGGTGTATGTCATACACACATGCAGAGTGTTACTTGAGATTTCCATCAAAACCGTTATTGATGGCTGTGTTGATTTTAGAATTAGTCACAGAAGATGGTTGGAATGAAAGTTTTTATATAGAAGAGGTCATAGCTCCTGTATTGATTTTCCATTTGACATAATAGTGCCGTCATCAAAACCATCACAACATCATTTGGATGTATATAGTTCACCTAATATAGATGTTTATTACCTAAGTAATATAGGCACAAATATGTATAATGTTGTCAGATAATATAAAAAAATGTTTTGTATAACTTGAAGCTTCTTATTCACCTTATAGTTTATTTGAGTGTCCAAATTGTGAGTTTCAGATGTATGCACTACATAAAGCCCTAAAGAACTTTCACAATGCAATGGAAAAAGTGACCCTGGCATGTACAATACTTTCTGCTAACAATCCCACAATGCAATGTGTCATATTTTACAAGTGCAAAAAGATACCATTTATAAAATAGTTTTTGTTACTGAGAGTTGCAGTTTTTCTTCATTTCCATCCTGTTCTACCTCAGAGAATTTGTGACAATGCAATTTACTGCTCACTCTGGAGTTAATTATATATGGAGTAGTAAATGAATGAATAATGGAGTGATTTTTAACACAGCCCCCGAGACAAGTATGGTAAAAGTGTTGACATTTCTTTAGCTTTAACATTGTTTAGCCACCATCTGGCCCAGCATTTACTGCCCCTAATCTTATTTTAAGTATACAACTTCAGTTACCTTAATGAATGTGCCTCTATCCATGCAGCTCAACTTCCTCCTTCCTCTTCATCTGCCCAGGTATCCCCAGGCCAGCAGGGGAAGAGTGTCACCACCTCTGCAGTGACCGCAACCTCAGGTAGTGCCTCTGCCGCCAATGTTGAAGCTGGACCTGCCCAGACCAGTGATGTCAAGGCGGCCCCATTAGAGTCCCTCTCCTCCTCGACCCCAGCAGGACCTCCAGAGCCTCCCAGCAGGCTTTCTCTTCCCCTGACGAGCAGAGAGAGCCAAAATCAGGCAACCACCTCGTCTGTATCCCCACCTGCCTCAGAGACGAGCCCCGTAGAGTTTGACAGTGCCATCAGCTATGTGAACAAGATTAAAAATCGTTTCCTGGATCACCCAGAGATTTACAGAGCCTTCCTAGAGATTCTTCACACATATCAGGTACGGTGAACAAATATTTGGTGATATAAGTTGCTTTTTAGTTTCATATTATGATATAATATAGGCAGTGTAAGTTTTCTTTAGTTACTGAGGTGTTGTTTTTTACATCCCTCTCTTTCCACCTCAAAGATTTTACTGCTCTTGTAGGGTTTTAAAAAAGCAGAGGTCTCTTAGCACTGTTACTCTAGTGAGAATCAGTGTCCTTTCTAACTGGCTTTATGGTATTTTAAATAAGAACTAAACAAGTAAATAAAGGTCATCGTTTGAAGTGTTTTTATCCAGTATCAAATTCCTAGAGCAGTGTGTTCCTTGGAGGACAGTTTCTGTCTCAAGACTATGACTACTGTGTGCAGCCAGGCCAAAAAATTGAACGTTTTAAAATTAAGGTTGGTTCCTCTCCCCTGATCACCGTTTTCCCTGTGCCACCCCTCAGAAGGAGCAGCTGGAGGTGAAGGAGAGTCGAGGCAGCCGAGGCAGCAGTGGGATGACAGAAGATGAAGTGTTTTCGAAAGTTGCCAGTCTTTTCAAGGGGCAGGAAGACCTGCTGGCGGAGTTCGGACAATTCTTACCTGATGCCAAGAGATCATTGGTCAGTAAAGTAGCAGACAGATAAATAATGTTGCAGGTTCAAAATGCATAATAAAAATCCAAAAGGTTGTTACACAGTTACACAGTCAGTGGCCTGTCAGACATTATTTGAATGATGTAATTGAAAGTGCAAGTCCAAAGAAAAGCTGAAACAATTTTGAAGATTAGTGGATCAACAAAACATTCATTTGCAACTATTTTGATGATTAATTAATCAAGTTTAAGTCATTTTTCAAGCAAAAATGCCCAAAAATCCCTGGCTTTTGCTTTATAAATGTGAATATTTGCTGAAGTAAATGACAGGGCTGTTGGCTGCACAAAACAAGCTTATTATAGTATGTCAGTTTGAGCCTTTGGTAATTGTAAAAAATCGTGATTGGGCATTTTTCACTATTTTCTGACACTTTTTCATGTGCTTCATCTTCTGTAGTTCACTGGGAGCTCACTAACAGGAGGGAAAGAGCAGCTGAAAAGGCCGGAGGAAGAGGACACGATAACCAAACAAAACAAAAAGAGGCCTAGGCCCATCCTACTGCAGCACATGTCCCCACTGCTCAAGGTAAACTCTCAATTTAGAAAAACCGCCTCAGGCAATGCACCAATGTACAGTATGTACACATGTCCTTGCTCTACCCTTTGTTTTGTTCCTAAAGCAAAAGTTCCAAAGCTTCAACCACAATAAGTAATGTAAATGTAAAATTATTAAGTGTTGATTTCTGTTTTGATTCAGAAAAAAATGAAGTATTCCTGTACCAAAGATCAGTCCTTCGCTTCAGTTGGCAAACACGGAGTCTTAAGAGAATTCTCCTTCTTTGATAAGGTGAGGAATCAGTTTCCATGGCAGTGATACTGGATTTCCCACTTCCTTGGTTCACACTGTTCAGTTGACCCACTGCTGCAGGTTTTTGTTATGTCTCTTTATTAACTGGTCCGACTTCCCTGTCAACACACACATCATTCAGGTTCGTCGCCTGTTTAAAAGCCAGGAGGTGTACGAGAACTTCCTGCGCTGCATCGCCTTGTTTAACCAGGAAGTAGTTTCGGGAGCGGAGCTGCTACAGCTAGTCACTCCTTTCCTGGGGTGAGTGGATGGAAAGTTGAGCTAATAAATGTGTGAAATGGCTGGATGCAATCAGAAAAATGGATACAGTAGCTGCAGGGAGCCAGCAGAAAGTGTAGATGCCAATGTCTGGTGTTGTTAAAGAGGCACACTGGTATTACTGCAGGGGGGGCAACCACTGTTAAAAATGTTGATGTTCATAAAAGGCTTTCAGATCATTGGAGAATTTTAAAAGTATATGCTTCTAAAGTTACTGATGTGATCTTATCAGTTATGAACCTTACTGTGCCAAAAGGATTAAACTAATGTGACACAATGCAGTTTTATTCACATTACCTTTTATTATTGGTAGGATTATTGTGATGGATCACTCAGCTGTTCTTCTCCTGATTCATCTGTCATTCAAGCTTTCATCCATCTCCTTCCAGGAAGTTTCCCGAACTGTACACACAGTTCAAGTCATTTCTGGGGGACAAAGAGCTCTCTCATGCTGTGTCAGGGCTGTCGGATCGCTACATGGAGGGGGGAGGGGGCAGGGAGGTGGATTATGCCTCCTGCAAGCGCCTGGGGTCCAGCTACAGAGCACTGCCCAAGACCTACCAGCAGCCTAAATGCAGTGGGCGCACTGCCCTATGCAAGGAGGTACACCCACTTTCTTTTTTCTAAAGCGCTATCAGTAGATCAGTGCATTGCTTTAAGTTGATGTGCTGAGTTTTTGTGTACACAAAGCTTCTGTTTACGTTCAGTGTTACTCACCACAATGCATTGTGCACGTATCCTTGAGGGCTGGTGAATGCTTTTCCATCCTCACAAAACATTTACAAAGCAAACTAATGATAGAAATGCTCAAACAGTATCCCACTGTGAACTGTTTACTATAGAAATGGTTTTCCCATTGATGGTTTTACATTTGTGTCTGTATGTGCGTAGGTGTTGAACGACACCTGGGTGTCATTTCCCTCTTGGTCAGAGGACTCCACCTTCGTCAGCTCGAAGAAGACTCCTTATGAGGAGCAGCTGCATCGCTGCGAGGATGAAAGATTTGAGGTGTGTACGTCCTAACAAGGATTCTGTTTACACTTCTTGTAGCGCAGGGAGGTTTGTATAAACAACTTACTCAATGTATGTTTTTATCCTTTTGTGCAGTAAGCTTTAACACATACAGTACGTCCTGTACTTACAGTGCTGGCTCACAGCTGCTCTGAGTCTGCTCAGGCTCTGGCAAAGTTCAACATTAAGTTTAAAGTTTTAAAGTTAAGTTTAACTCTAAACAGACTGTTATCATGATTACTAAAATCAACGAGGATCAGGAGCACTACTCCACTATACACAGCCCACTTGTGGTGCAGTTATAGTAATGCAAAAATGAAAAAGCTTCAGGTGGCATTTAACGATGCATTCAGAAGTTTGCTTCAGCACCCAAGATGGACAAGTGCAAGTCATATGTTTGTGACTCGTAACGTTCTCAGCCTTCAAGCCGTGTTGAGGAATTTTTTACACAAATTTATGCATTGATAAACTGATTTAAAAAATGTAATCATAGTGGCTCTAATGAGGACACACAGAGTGACACAATTGTCTTGTTTTTAAAAACACTAGAACAAAAATCTGTATGTGTTTTAATGACTGTGGACTTCTGAACTGCAATGATATCTGTAGTTGGCAGGTGTATTCTCAAATATCTGTCTGTAACTCTCCACTCACAGTTGGATGTGGTTCTGGAGACAAACCTGGCCACCATCAGGGTGCTAGAGAGCGTCCAGAAGAAGCTCTCTCGTCTCTCCCCAGAGGACCAGGACCGATTCAGATTAGACGACTGCCTGGGCGGCACCTCTGAGGTCATCCAGCGTCGTGCCGTGTACCGTATCTATGGCGACAAAGCCCCTGAGATCATTGAGGGACTGAAGAGGAGTCCTGCTACTGCTGTGCCTGTGGTGCTGAAGAGGTCAGGAATGTCTTTTTATTTCACATTTCATCAGCAGTAAAAATCTTTAATGGAAGAAATTAAGTGGCTGAGTTGTTGTGTTTTATGATTTTGATTTGCATGCATCACTGTTACAGTCAATTAGACATATTGATGAAATGCTCTAAATTTCTTGTGTATCAACATTGTGAATATGGAAAGGAGATTGTTGCTTGCAGTTAGACAGCACATTTAATTTACATTACCAGCAGGGAGGTTTAACTAAGTGACAGTATGATAGAAATGTTGATTTGCGGAGAGTATGACTAAGATCCTTGTATCAACAGGCAGGCAGTGACAAGTGTGCTTCCTGCCAGCAAAGGTGAACGATATCAGCAGACGTTTTTTAAAAAGTATTTTTTTTTTTTGTAAGTAGGCAGGTGGAAATGTGTGTTTCACAACATGGCAGACTTTCACATTAAGAGTGCATCCTGAAAAGCTCCATGTTCCCTCCCACAGATACTTTTACCCTCATAATTAACCTGCCTTATGAACAACCAACTCGAGTGAGGACACGCTAACGTAGCATATTTATATATGTGACTGTGTTTTGTATCTACATTTAAGTTCTGTCTTCCATTGCAGGTTGAAAGCCAAGGAGGAGGAGTGGAGAGAGGCCCAGCAGGGTTTCAATAAGATTTGGAGGGAGCAGTACGAGAAGGCTTACCTGAAGTCCCTCGACCACCAAGGAGTCAATTTCAAACAGAATGACATGAAAGCCCTGCGGTCGAAGAGTCTGCTCAATGAGATTGAGAGTGTCTACGACGAGGTAAAAAATTTTTTCCTAACTCACAACTCCTAAAACTTTTCAGAGATAATCAGGTGCAAATGTGTCAACTCACATTTAACTCACTAATTTTTGGGACTAGCTAGTAGAGTCAAACAGGAAGTTGGATACAATAAAATTGTTCATTATATTTTAAATTGTTAATGGGCAATTTAACAACTTTCAAACCCAGAGCCCACCAAACAACACAACTCCCCTCATTCTGGTGGTCATTTATTTGTGATGATTGAATGAGTTGATACTAGATTTTCAACAGGCCCAAATAATCAGCCCAGCCCTACATAGTCTCTGTCCAAGCCTGGTTTGAAAACATTTATTACAAGCTAAAGTCAACTTAAGTCTTTTCAGCGCAGTAAAAGACATTTGTGACACAGGGTCAGTTTGTTAATAGCCACTCAGAGAGTCAACAGTTCAGAGCTACACACTCTCACAGTGGCAGAGCTTACTCTGGACATGCAGCAGCAGAGCATCAAGTGCAGTGAAAGTGAAACTTAGGCATTCATTAATTCATATGGAAGTAGAACATTGTAACACCAGGAAAGTGTCGAGAACTTGACCTGATTCAAGCTTGGGAATATGTGGAGAAATTACGGCGTGGGTTACTATACTATACTATATACTAATACTATAAAAACATGCCTGCCAGTGTGCAATTTCCTTTTTTATTTCCATAAATCAACTTTGAATTGTCCGCACATGGATCAGGCCAATATCCCGACCTCTACACGCCCACATTCAGCCATAAATGGTTGACGCAAAGCACTTCATGAATGTGGCTGCACAGAAATGAGCCTGCTAATGACTCATTCTTTACGGTGAATCACGGCAACGACGGAGTGTCATAGCAGAATATGTATGTTTACAGTAATCTGCAAACTGATTGCTTCACACCTTTTAAAAATGATCGCGATAATCAGTGATATCCCCAACCTGGGATATCATTTGAAAATCAAAGTTTAATAGATGAACACAGTTTATGTATTAATTTAAGTTTGTTGTGGCAGTCTTGGCCTGCACTGTGAGTAGGACTCATAATGAGAATATGGAGCGTAATGATGCGTGAAAGCAGTCACTGGCTTCCATATGTGCAGGTGGTGAAGATGTACGTAAGGTGACTGGAAAAGGCGGAGTGTGTGTGGCAGCCATGGCGGTGTCTCCACTGCACTCTGTGTGTGTACAGTCATGTTTGCTGCAGTAATTTTACACACAAAAACTGTATGAAAACTAAAATCGTCCCTGGTGATATATGCACATTATTAGAAGATAACATTGAAAACTGTTGACGCCATTATTTAATGCTGTGTGTATTCAAAAGCAGCATACAGTTCGGCCCTCTGCTCTGTGCTCCAAGGTGGCAATTTGATAGTGAGTCAGCACTGATGAAATAATTAGCGGAGTCCAATGTGAGATTTGAGATGGCCTACAATTTTTTGTTTGTTAGATGCTTATGGAAAAGTTGTGGCTGACTAGCACAAATAAAACAGCTGGGCCGAGCGTTTATGATAATAGCGATAAATACCATGCGATATGAGGCAAATTTTAATGTGTGAGAGACATCATTGTATGTATAATGATTGCTCTCACATTTGATTACTACAATCTGGCTTCAATTCACTGCATCAACATCTGCATCGCCACTTTACTCTGTCTCCAAAATGTTCGCATGGATCAGAGTTTCCTTAAAGGTGCACACATTCTCCTGTTAAGTTTGTTTTTGTACATCACAACTTTGGCATGGGAAATGGCACATGCCTCTGTCAGGTCTCGTTTTGTGCGTATGCAATGGTTATAAATTAGACCCCTGGCCTGAACCCAGCCTAATTTAAGCAAATTTATCTTTTCTCTTATTTTATGGTTTCCTCGTATTGTTGAGCTTTACGGTTTAGTCTTGACCTAAGAAACAAGAGTCGGTATTAATTATCTCAACTGACAACTCAACCTGCTGATGAGTATTGTATAATACTATGGAAAGTTGTAGAACAAGCGAGTAAATGTACCTTGAGTTGATATTGTGTCATTTCCATTGAAGTTACAACCGAATTGTTCATATTTTTCCCTTAAACTGTATATAGGCAGATTAAATTCTCTGAGATTAATTAAACTAATTGAAACCCATTATTAGTCACAGTGTTCATCTGTGTTTTTCTGTTTCTCAGCGTCAGGAGCAAAGCACAGAAGAGGGCGGAGTTGGCCAGCAAGGCCGCAACGGCTCTGGTGCGGCCACTACCAGCGAGCCTCACATGGTGTTTACGTACGAGGACAAACAGATCCTGGAGGACGCTGCCTCGCTCATCATCTACCACGTCAAACGTCAGCCCACCATCCACAAAGACGACAAGGACCACATCAAGCGCATCATTCAGCACTTTGTCCCCGACCTGTTCTTCTCCCGCCGCGGCGAGCTCAGCGATACTGAAGACTGGACGGATGAGGAGGTCGAGCCTGAGGACGGGGGAGAGAGAGGAGTAGGAAGTGGAGCAGCAGCAGCAGCAGCAGTAGGAGGAGGGGGTGGAGGAGGAGGAGGAGGAGGTGGAGGAGGAGGGAATGGTAATTCTAATAATGCATCAGGAGCAGCAGCAGCAGCTACAGGTAATCAGTCTCAACCCCAGCCTGCCCAGTCACAGCCCCAGACCCAGTCCCAACCCCAGCAGCAGCTCAACGGTGAGTCCAGACGGAGGCGCTGCAGCCCATCCCAGCCTGCAGACACAGAGGCCTCCACCACCTCCAGTAGCATGAGCCAACCTGCAGGGACTGCCACATCCACCCCTGGATCTACGCCCATGGAGACGGGTTCAGGTGCCGCCGGGGAGAAGGTGGACCTGCGCGACCCTGAAGCGGAGCACCAGAAGGAGCTGGACGGTGTCTACAACCTTTTCTTTGTCAACAACAACTGGTATTTCTTCTTGCGGCTGCACCAGACCCTTTGTTCGCGGCTGCTGCGGGTCTACCGACAGGCGGAGCGGCAACTACTGGAGCACCGAGCTGAGCAGAGCAGGGAGAGGCTGCTAATGGCCGAGGGAAGGAGAGAAAAAGCATGCGACCTCGCCATGGAGCTCCGCCTCAAACAGCCCAGTAAGTTTAACCGCTGGTTGGTTACACAAATCTCAGAATGGTTCGAATAAAGTATTTAATTTGGGTTGGTTTGAGTCACATCTGACTCATCGTGGACAAATAAGATCAGTGTTGGAGGTTGTGTTTTGTTTTAGAACCTTGAACTACGATCAGGACTTGTAATATACGTATTACCCCACGAGGGAGATAAGTTAATTACTTTTAATGACCACTGAATCACAAAGTACATTTAAATCTGTTTCTGATGTTCACCTAAATTATTCAAGGATCCACAGTGTTGAGTGAGTCATGGTCACACTACATGACAAATGGAAAGACTTGTCGAAAATTATTCCAGATGTGTAGAGAGACTGATTCTATCCTTTTCTTTGGCCTTGCAGCATTTGAAGTGCAGTTTTAAGTTTGAAAAAAGAAACAAAATAGTAACTGCTGAGTGTGCTATTTGACTCTCCCTGATCTGGTGTCGCACAATATTTGCTTTTGGTATCCTGTCCTGATTTTCAAGGTTAGCATCAGGCCACTCATTGCATTTAGAGTTTCATTAGTATGCTGAGGGATCAAAGGATTAACAGTTTCATGATAAACTGCGGTAAAATTCTTAAAGTTTACAATTTTAATCATCATCAGAACGGTGTTTGATTATAGTGCTTCAAACAAACTCATGGTAAAAACAGTAGCAACCAAAGGTAGCAACACTCTCCCACACGCAGGTGCAGCATGCAACGTGGGTTTGTATTGCTGTTCTACTGTTTACAGAGCGGGCACGCAGCAGTCAGACCAAGCGATGCTATTGCTCCGCTGTCCTCAGCGACAATGGCGCAGACACTTGAGCAAGCATTTCAAAGAAAGGCTAAATTCAATGTTCATCAATGCACATTTGATATGATTTTAATATGATTACACAAGATGTTGTTAACTTTATAATTTCAATATTTATGCAAACAAAAACTGCTTAGTGCTGCTTTTGTTTGTGGTTTTTAATATCAATCTTACTGAAACTATTTAAGTGTATGTATCAGTACTTTTTGGACATTTTCAGCACATTTTACCAGTACAAAGATAATATTGAAAAGCGTGATAATTTTGGCTGTTATAATCGCAGTATGAAATGTTCATACTTTTTCATCTCTAGTTTGCTGTGTGATCCATTTTGAAACATTTGTTGATTATAACCCATTCAGCTCCAAATAAACCAGCTGTCATAAACAACCACTTTGGCTACTTTAAAACACAAACTCTATCGTTAATGTAAAACCTTTCAAGCAAGTAAACAGCAGAGCAGGGCTGCAATTAAGGATTGTCTTAACCACTTAATTATGTGGTCTATAAAACATCATAAAACTTGGAAATGCCATCACAATATTGTTGAGCAAAAGGTGATGTCATTAAGTGTCTTGTTTAGTCTGACCAACAGTCAGATTGAACCAACAAAAGATGAAATGTACTATACTGAAAGAAATCAGTGAATTCTAACATTTGAAAACCCAGAACCATCAAACATTTGGTATGTTATCTTAAAAATGTCTTCAACCATTAATTAAAGAAGTTGCTGATTGATTTCCTTTCGATTGGGCAGCAGTTTAAATGAATAAAACCCACACTGACCTCCATTTTAAGTGCTGCATATGAATGAAACTGCAAGGGTACTTTATTATTTTATTCATGTCAGAGGTGAAGACAGGGTGTCTAAATCCTGTCCAAGCCTTCCTGTCAGAACATATCCACACTCTGCTGTAGTAACACATGTGACACCCCTGTCTCTCACAGGTGAGGTGGAGTTAGAGGAGTACTACCCAGCCTTCCTGGATATGGTGCGCAGCCTGCTGGATGGCAACCTGGACTCCACACAGTATGAAGACACACTGAGAGAGATGTTCACCATCCACGCCTACATCGGCTTCACCATCGACAAGGTCATCCACAACATCATTCGACAGGTTAGAAAAGTTTACTGTCATACTCATAGGGCTGTTAATTTCCCTGCACCTCATGGTATGATTGCGATTCGGAGGGCTGCGATGTGACTATAAAACCATTATTTTTTATTTCTGTGCATGATTTATTTTTTCTTCCATTATCCTTTATTAATGCAATAGTAGTAACAGATGGGTGTCCTGAATCACATACTATGCACTCAATATGTGTACTACTTGGGCTTGGGTGTTGATTTTTCATACCCTCATACAGGGTCCAAAATTAACACAAATGTGGCTAGATTTTCTTTTCAGCAAGTAAATGTCCGAGGGCTACCTGTCACACTGTACTGAAGTGTGACAGTACCAAAACAGTCATGTAATAAAAAACTATGCTGAGAGCCTCGACCATGTTTTGGTGCTATTTAGGGACGCGCTGCTCTGCTGCTCCTCTCCTGCTCCTTTCCTGCTCCTCTCCTGTCAGTGTCAGAGTTTCAGGACAGACACACATACACTACAGATGTGTTTTTATGAGCGTCTAAACGGTGCCCCGAGCTGATCGTCTCAAGCGTTCCTAGCTCTGTGGCACTGCTCACGGTACAGGGCATCAGCTGATCTGCTAAAAGATTACTTGCCACTGGTCTGCTGCTAGCTGCCATTAGCCTGATACGTAGCTGAGGGTTATGAGTTGCATCCATACTTCATGGCTGTAATAAAATAATTATACGGAGGCTCAGTAGTCTAAACCAAGCCTCCTTCATTGTCGATGACAGCACATTACAGCCTCACTCTTTCTGTTCTTTCACAATAAAAGCCCTAGATATGTACACAGCATCACAGCTTACCAGAGAGAGTTTGTAAATATATTAAAACCATTTTGCTTGGAATTTTGCTCTGTCCTCTACTTGGAAGTTTGTATTCAACATACTGTAATACATTATTATCTCAATGACATGTACTGAAACAAGTGATAGAAAAAGGCACTGTGATATGTTGGCTCGTCATCTATCAGTCCTCTTGGCCAGTGAGTCAGAAAGTTAATTTCGGACACTGCCTTCATACATTGCTGATATTTCACTGGGGTGTGCAGTATATGATGTCATCTCTGGGGAAAAAAAAAAAGGCAAAAGAGGAGCTACTTGTGATTGAAGACGTTGTAGACCGTGTACCATTGTCTAGCCTACAATGCTGTGTTTCTTATGTGCAGTTAGCCAACTTAGACAAGTCTTGCTGAGCTTAAATATTTACGGCCCATAGAATAATAAACATAGATAGGAAACAGGCACTCCTCTAGCTCGAGGACCAAATGGCTGTTGTTGAGGGACACCGACACATCAGTGGGCTGAACAGAGATGATGTGCTGAATAAAATGATAAGGCTAATAAACTGCTTTTGTAGTTTAAAAAAAGTTATCTCAAGATAAAGTTAGATGTGGCAATACTCACATAAAAGAGGCAGAGGTATTTTATTTATTTATGTTTACTAGTCCTGTAATATTATCCCCTCCACTTAGGCACCTTCTCTGTCAGCTCAGCTGTATGTTCTGGCAGTAGAGACTGACCTCTGGTGGCAGGTGCTCTGCACTACAATCACCTCAATACAGCATCTCCGCATCAGTTCATTAGAAAGATAAGCATCTGTGTTTTTATGATATTTAAAATCATACCTTCTAGATTTCTAAATACTCCTGTACACTGTAATACCTCGATAACGCCCAAGCTTGGTACTGTTGTTCAGCATACTTTTGTGTGAATAAATAGAAGTATCTTAGCTGTAATTACCACATCACTTCCCTTTTTGGAGATGCGTAACCATGGTAACCGGTGCCAACATCTGCTCTGTTGGCATCTGTGACACCTAACAGCAAGCTTGATGAACCTCTCGAGTTTTGTTTTTTCTTTACATCTGACATTACAGAGCTGCTTTGGTCGCTGTCCTTTTTTGTGTCTTATGAACGTGGCATCACAACTGCATTGCATTGCATTGTGGGACATTTATGCCAGTGTTGTGTCCAGTGTGTGCATACTGTAATACTTTCATGGGAATAGTTTGCAATTCATGTTCCAATGGCTTTGTACTAAGGTTCAGGGCAAACTTAAAAATCTCACACACTGTTTTAGAGAGCATGTTAGTATGACATTTTGGGTGCAGGCCATGCCTAGCTTAGAACGTAAACATATTTATTGACATATTTATATCAGTAACGTTTCACCATCAAATTGGTTTATTGATAAGAAACATACAGCCCAGTCTTACAAAATTGCTACAGCGCATTAAGAGGTCAAGAACTGTGTTTTAAATTCCCAGTTATTAACTTTCCTGCATCGAGACACAATCTTTCAAGAAAGAATTGGGATGCTTCCAAGAATTGATTTTTGTTTTTCTCCTTCACCTCTACCTGCTGAGTACTGGTATTAGATAATGAAAACAGTTAACAGTGTCCCACTCTTATCCCCACTTTTCTCTGACTTCAGCTGCAGCACCTAGTGAGCGACGAGGTGTGTCTGCAGGTGGTTGATCTGTACCTGGCTGAGAGGAAGAGGGGCGCAGCGGGGGGAAACCTGTCCTCGCAGTGTGTCAGAGCAGCCTGGGAGACCAGCTACCAGTGGAAAGCTGAGAGAGTCATGGCTGAGGAGAACTGCTTCAAGGTGAGCACGGAGTCCTTGGTGAATGTAGAAGTGGATTACATATGTGGCCTTGACTTTCTGCTGTTGTTTGAGGAAGTGAAAGTGTTTTCCATCATCAACCTCCATTTTGGCTGCAGAGGAAATATGCTGTTTCTACCTGTTAAGTAATTTTAGAGGACAGTAAAAAAATCTCCGAACATTAAAGGCTAGGCTTTTAGGCTGTCTTAATTTATCTGACGTTTATGTCTGGGGTAGGCAGTTTTCTGGGAAAGGGGAGAAAAAAAGCCAGAGCTGGAAAACACACACTCCTCCTGCAGCTCTCCTCTCCGTCCTAAACCTCTCCCAGCAGTCGAGCATGGGCATATGCACACACTTCAGTAACCTGCACAAGCACTAGTCAGTCATTTCAGTTACTGCGATCATGATTATGATCCTGATGCTGTTATAAAGCAGCAGTTCTTAAACTGCTTTCCCGAGCTTTAATGCAATGGGCTGCGGGCGAAGGTAGTTACAGTTTTACCCTCTTATGTTATGACTGCTGCATTCATTTGGACGTAGAAGTGATGCTGATATACAGCCAGTGGTACTACAGCGAGATGATCATGGTCTCTTTAAATTCAGAAACATATAATCAGAGCACCTTTCTCTGGCACTAAAGCCTTCTTTAGAGATTTTAACAGCTTTAATCTCCTGGTTTTATTCAGCTGTTTCTTTGTGTCTTCAGGTGATGTTTCTCCAAAACAAAGGTCATGTGACAATGACCATTGAGCTGCTGGACACTGAGGAGGCTCAGGCTGATGACCCGTTGGATGTACAGGTAAACAAACTTACTGACTGATACAGACATGTTGAAATAAAAAGATACACATGTATTTATCTCAGTGGATCATTTTGGACACTTACTGATGTCTTTGCTGTCTCCTCTTTCAGTGCCTGTCAAGCTACATGGAGCAGTTTGTAGGAACTGAGTCCAGTCTGTGTTCTCAAGCAGAGGGCTACTTCTTCAAGCCCGTATTTCTTCCCAGGTATAACACTAACATTTCTTAGGTGCAGACTTCACCTCACCACTTCTTATTTTAAGCTGTGCATACACAAATCTTATTGTAGCACTTACAGCACATGTTTTTGGGTCTCTTACAGCTTTCCCACTGGTTTTTATACTGTTTTTTCGACAGTGAACTTGTGCTGACAGGACTTAATGTGATGATAAATTCAACACCACAAACAGCTATGAAAAAGATCATAGTGTTTAACCAACATATTTCTGACACAGTCTCACAAACCAAAACAATATATACAAACCTTCAGGCTAACATGCTGAGAGTGGATTTGATTACTGTAGATTGTTCAGGTCTTCTGTTGCTGGTAAAACATCTGCTTTCGATAGAATTTGTACAACAGAGGAAGCAATCTGCTAAAGAAACTCTTTGTAATATTTGCTTTTTGTCTACTTTTTATTTTATTTATTTATTTTTTTATGAAGGTAGTGTCCCAAGGTAGTTACAATGGGCCCAGTGCGTCCTAGTTACGGCTTATGAGGCACACACACACGCAGAGTTTTAGGCGTGTATTTATATTTTACCAACAATGTGTCTTACTGCCGCTTTTATGTTAAATCCACTTTCAGATGTGCCCATCTTGTCAATCCTGAGAGATTTTGCACCTAAACTAGCCACTGTAAATCATATCTCCCTCTTACATGATTAAACAGAGACTTGACAATGGACAATGTCACCATACATGTCACCCAGTAATCCTCATTACATATCTGTATATGACAAAAACTGGAAGAGAAAATTGGAAATCATTAGTTTAATTAAATAGTTTTTTATAGTTAATGTAGACTAAGCATGCAATTTGTTATAGATTGATACTATTTTACAAAAACAGAAAACCATGATGGAGATGAATTTGCCCTTTTAAGGAAATATAAATAAAATCAAAGCACCTTTTTTGATTTCATGTGAGTTCTTCTTTGAACACAGGTGTATTTCCAGGTGGCAGTCGGGCCCCTTCACCCCACGGGCCCCAGTTCAGCCACACTGCCTGCACTGTCTATATTTACGCCCCTGAATGAAGGGCCTCTGTTTACAGTGCAGTCACAGTATCAGCCACAGGCAGTGAGACCTTGCACTTCTGTGTACAATATGCCAATATGAAGTAGTTTTGCCCTGATTTGAAAGTCTCGAGGCTTAGTTGAAAAGATCTTGTTACAGTTTTGGAATTCTGGAAAAGTAGTTTCTTTTTTTTTTGTACTTTATTTTTTATTTTTTTTAAGATATAAAAACATTACAACATGGAACAAGAGGTTGGTCACCTATGTAGTTTCCTAGACAAGACATTGATGGGAATACATGTCAGTTACAGGGGTAGAGCAACAATCCAACATACACACAATCCACTTTTCCCAAAATTTCAAGAATTTGTCAGTCTGTTGATTCAGTAATAAGGTTATACTCTCCATCGTTTGGACTACTGTCATAATGCCCACCCAGTCGGTCTTTGTTGGAGGCTCGGGCTGCAGCTACCTTTATGTTACAGCCTTCACAGCTGTGTATTTATTATGTACTTCTGAATTGAAATTATTTAATTTCTCCTAAATATCTGTGGTGGAGTGTATTGCAAACAGCACACATATGGATGTGTGTAAGAGTATATTTAGTTGCGTATCAAGTTTGTATTTACATTTCCATAGCCACACCTTAGTTTGAGAAAGCAGCTACATGTGTAGCCTACCTCAGAGGATCACTGGTACTCGTGAGTGTGGATTGGGATGTGGAGTCATTGGATTTCTATGATTGGTGGTTTTGTTTCTTCTGAAGTCTGCTGGCTTTAAAGACGTTTGGCATTTCTTTATTCCACCATGGCCAAAAATAATTTTTGTATCTGCCCCGTGATTCTGAAATTAAAATGGGTTCTTCCTCGGCCCATGCTCCACCCTTTCACAAAGTTTCATGCAGATTAGGCCAGTAGTTTTTCTGTAGTCCTGCTGACAGACAGACATATCGAACCAAATGCATGACCTTTTTGGTGGAGCTAATAGTTATCAGGATCTTTTGATATGTCATTCAGTTGTCGCACAAATATGTAATCCACTCAGGATGTGAGGATCTAATAAATGGGTTTCTTCTTGTAGGAACCTGCGTCGTTTCCGTCGCTGGCAGGTGCGGCAGGTGGAGGCAATGCGCTGCAGGAGAGAGTGGCACCGCCAGCTGGGCGTGGAGAACGCCGGGAGTCTGGACTGTCGATTTAAACTCAACACCCACAAGATGGTGTTTGTCATGAACTCTGAGGATTACATGTACCGCAGAGGAGCGCTGGTCAAAGCCAGGAAGGTAGGCTGGAGCTTTAATTCCAGGCACTAGTTTCTGATTGTGGTGTGTTGTGAGAGTGTGAGATGTGATGTGGAGAATCTCGGTGACAATGTGTGTCGGGAAAATCAAACCTTGCTTGTACATTTTCTGCCTGTTAAATCCTGTTTGGTGTGTGACAGTTCTTCCTCCTACTCCACAGTCGCAGCACAGAGTGGCAGCGAGCCAGCACGAACGCTTTGACAAGTGGCACCAGGGCTGGCTGGCCAATCATGTTTCGGCCTCGGCTGAACGCTCGGTGCAGAACTGGCTAATGGGCGAGGAGGAAGAGGACATGATCCCCTGCAAGACTACCTGCTTGTCGACTGAGGTGAAAGGGCAAGCGGTGAACAGATACCAAGTTCATTACAGCGGTAGCAAAGCGCCAGCCTCCCCGTAGAGGCCTGCATACAGATGGACATACAGTACACACACACACATACACACACACACACACACACACACACAGGTTAATGCATGGACGTACAGGACATTCATACACTAAACACAGACATAAACGGCTGCAGTCCCACTTCTCCACCTTCCTCCACAACATGTTCACTCATTCACTTCCACTGGTGGATGAAGAGCCACGGTGCAGACTCGGGACTGTTTACAGCGGTGGACAGTGAGTCAGTGAATGAGTGCACAGTGAGAGGAGTGATGACGTGGAGAAAAAGGACCAACACAGACAGTGAAGTAATCAATGAGAGCGAACTCGGTCCTTATTGACGGGACGAGTCGGACACGATGGCACAAAAGGAGCTCGTCATCCTCAGAATCATCATCATCATCATTTCTAGCTTCTCTAATGGCACTAAATGGACATGGAGAAGGTTGATCAGGCGAGACGTTATGAGATCATGAAATTTGTTTCAGAAATGTGAATGTCTGTTTCTTTTTTCTTTTTCTTTTCTTTTTTTTTAAGTCAAGTGTAGTTTTTAGCTTCTAAAGCCAGAGAGCCTTCTGTTTGTTGGTTGGTTGGTTTATGTGTGTTTATATGGAGAGATAATGGTAAACGTGTGTATGTATGTGTATCCTGCTCTTCATTTTGTCTGTTTGTATGCCCAGTACAGGCTCTACAACTCTAGTAATTGCATTATTACTGTATGTGCATATATATATATATATAACAGGGATCCTGTATTTTTATATATGCATCTACACGAGTTGATTGATACATCTTAAGATCATGTGGTTCTTTACAGTGTTTGCTGTCAGCCAACTCTCGATGTTTTGCATTTTGTTTTTTTGTATTTTTTCCCTTTTTTGTGTTGTAGCTAAACAAGTTATCACCAAGGCAACAAGGAGTCCTTAAAATTAATTGGTTTAATATGGAGGAAGCAGTCAAATTATGTATCATATTCATGATACTAAATGTTTACTTTGTATTGTCTTTTTTTTGCATACTGACATTGAAAATAAAAGCAAAATATCAGTGTTAAAATAGAATGTATAACATTTATCCTGTATCAGTTATCATAAAATAAACAACCTAGTTGTGACCTTCTTAGATGTTGACTGGCAGGTTGTTTGTTTGTTGAACAAAGACTAGAGAAACTAGAGCCTTTAAACTGACCATAGAGTTGAAACAACACATCTCTGACACAGTATCAATAAAAACTGAATTAAAGCTGAAGCAGTTAATTAGTCGATGGGAAGCAAATTAATCTGCAGCCGATAAACTTATTGTTTCATTTACTTTTATAGCAGAATGCTATGAATTTGCTGGTCGGAGTTCCTTAAATGTGAGGATTTGTTTGTTTTTCTCTGTTTCATATTGTAAACTGAATATTTTGGGGTTTTGGACTGTTGATGGAACAAAACAATCGAGGACGCTGTCACTTTGAGCCCAGGGAAACAAATATTTTTCAAGATTTTATTGACATAACAAATTGATTAATCAAGAGTATGATCATTTGTGATGTCAATAAAATATCTTAAATATGATTAGCTGTGTGAAAGGAGGATTTATTGCAGGGTTGTTATGCTGGGTTGTGTTTAATTGTGCAAGTTGCTATTTCCCTTGTATTTGATCTACGACATAATGGAGTTGCCCAGTAGTCATGCAGCTGTATATTTTCCAATCTCCACTGCTTTCTGAGCACATGAAGGACTTCTCTGGGTCACAAATTGAGATTTAAATTTATATAGGCAAACTCAATCTGCTGAAGGCGATAGTGATAACTAATAGCTTCTGAACAGCTACTAATTGACCCCGCAGTGCAAATGTTTTAACTTGTGTTTCCAAGGTCAACAACAGTCTCTCAATCATATGGGCACACTTGTTTTTCTCTCAAGAGGGTTCGTCTGATGATTTGTCTCAAAGTTTTACTGTGTTCTCCTTTGATTTAGTGGGTGCTGCCTCTCTGCCAAGAAGTGAGATTTTCAGGCTTTTCAGGATGATTCATTCATCTGTACTGGCACACTGAACATAACGGCGTCAGACTCAGTCACGAATGGAAAAAAAAAAAAAAAAATAGAATCCGTAATTGCTGCCGGTGCTTTTGGACGAGTTCCTCAAGCCTTTTTTTGGACAGAGTTCTCAACCTCCTCAAAACCTAAATCTTGTCAGGACATGCAATGCCACTTTTTACCACCAGGCTGCACATCTACTAAAAGCATTGCTTCTCAAAAATGTCTGGCATAAAAACAGTCAAATAATGAAGTCATAGTATAATATACCAAGAAAAAACATACTCATAAAAACATGGTAACATGGTAAAAAATGTAACAAAAAAAAAGTCCTTACCATAGTATACTTAGTGTTGTATGCCATAAAATGGTTCAAGAACATCATAGTATAGTATGTCATAAAAATGAGTGGAAAAAAAATCATAGTATAGTGTGTCATAAAAATGAGCGGAAAAATGTCATAGTATAGTATGTCATGAAAATGAGTGAAAAAAGTCATAGTATAGTATGTCGTCAAAAATTATAAAAAAAAGTCATAGTATAGTATGTCGTCCAAAATTATGAAAAAACGTCATAGTATAGTATTTCGTCCAAAATAATGAAAAAAAAGTCATAGTATAGTATGTCGTCCAAAACCATGAAAAAAAGTCATAGTATAGTATGTCGTCCAAAACCATGAAAAAAAGTCATAGTATAGTATGTCGTCCAAAACCATGAAAAAACGTCACAGTATAGTATGTCGTCCAAAATTATGAAAAAAAAAGTCATAGTATAGTATGTCGTCCAAAATTATGAAAAAACGTCATAGTATAGTATGTCGTTCAAAATTATGAAAAAAAGTCATGGTATAGTATGTCGTCCAAAATTATGAAAAAAACGTCATAGTATAGTATGTCGTCCAAAATTATGAAAAAAAGTCATGGTATAGTATGTCGTCCAAAATTATGAAAAAAAGTCATAGTATAGTATGTCGTCCAAAATTATGAAAAAGAAAGTCATAGTATAGTATGTCGTCCAAAATTATAAAAAATCGTCATAGTAGAGTATGTCGTCAAAAACCATGAAAAAACGTCATAGTATAGTATGTCGTCCAAGATTATGAAAAAAAAGTCATAGTATAGTATGTCGTCCGAAATTATGAAAAAACGTTATAGTATAGTATGTCGTCCAAAATTATGAAAAAAATCTCATAGTATAGTATGTCGTCCAAAACTATGAAAAAAAGTCATAGTATAATATGTCGTCCAAAATTATGAAAAAAATGTCATAGTATAGTATGTCGTCTAAAATTATGAAAAAACGTCATAGTATAGTATGTCGTCCAAGATTATGAAAAAAAGTCATGGTATAGTATGTCGTCCGAAATTATGAAAAAACGTCATAGTATAATATGTCGTCCAAAATTATGAAAAAAAGTCATAGTATAATATGATGTCAAAAATTATGAAAATCTTCATAGTATAGTATGTCGTCCCAAACTATGAAAAAAGTCATAGTATAGTATGTCGTCAAAAATTATGTAAAAAAAAAGTCATAGTATAATATGATGTCAAAAATTATGTAAAACGTCATTGTATAGTATGTCGTCCAAAATTATGAAAAATCGTCATAGTAGAGTATGTCGTCCAAGATTATGAAAAAAAGTCATGGTATAGTATGTCGTCCAAAACCATGAAAAAACGTCATAGTATAGTATGTCGTCCAAAATTATGAAAAAAAAAGTCATAGTATAATATGATGTCAAAAATTATGAAAAACTTCATAGTATAGTTTGTCGTCCAAAATTATGTAAAAAAGTCATAGTATAGTATGTCGTCCAAAACTATGAAAAAAAGTCATAGTATAGTATGTCGTCCAAAATTATGAAAAAACGTCATAGTATAGTATGTCGTCCAAAACCATGAAAAAAAGTTATAGTATAGTATGTCGTCCGAAATTATGAAAAAACGTCATAGTATAGTATGTCATCCAAAATTATGAAAAAAATCTCATAGTATAGTATGTCGTCCAAAATTATGAAAAAAATGTCATAGTATAATATGATGTCAAAAATTATGAAAAACTTCATAGTATAGTATGTCGTCCAAAATTATGAAAAAAAGTCATAGTTTAATATGATGTCAAAAATTATGAAAATCTTCATAGTATAGTATGTCGTCCCAAACTATGAAAAAAGTCATAGTATAGTATGTCGTCAAAAATTATGTAAAAAAAAAGTCATAGTATAATATGATGTCAAAAATTATGTAAAACGTCATTGTATAGTATGTCGTCCAAAATTATGAAAAATCGTCATAGTAGAGTATGTCGTCCAAAATTATGAAAAAACGTCATAGTATAATATGTCGTCCAAAATTATGAAAAAACGTCATAGTATAGTATGTCGTCCAAGATTATGAAAAAAAGTCATGGTATAGTATGTCGTCCAAAACCATGAAAAAACGTCATAGTATAGTATGTCATCCAAAATTATGAAAAAAAAAGTCATAGTATAATATGATGTCAAAAATTATGAAAAACTTCATAGTATAGTTTGTCGTCCAAAATTATGTAAAAAAGTCATAGTATAGTATGTCGTCCAAAACTATGAAAAAAAGTCATAGTATAGTATGTCGTCCAAAATTATGAAAAAACGTCATAGTATAGTATGTCGTCCAAAACCATGAAAAAAAGTTATAGTATAGTATGTCGTCCGAAATTATGAAAAAACGTCATAGTATAGTATGTCGTCCAAAATTATGAAAAAAATCTCATAGTATAGTATGTCGTCCAAAATTATGAAAAAAATGTCATAGTATAGTATGTCGTCTAAAATTATGAAAAAACGTCATAGTATAGTATGTCGTCCAAGATTATGAAAAAAAGTCATGGTATAGTATGTCGTCCGAAATTATGAAAAAAATCTCATAGTATAGTATGTCGTCCAAAACTATGAAAAAAAGTCATAGTATAATATGTCGTCCAAAATTATGAAAAAAATGTCATAGTATAGTATGTCGTCTAAAATTATGAAAAAACGTCATAGTATAGTATGTCGTCCAAGATTATGAAAAAAAGTCATGGTATAGTATGTCGTCCAAAATTATGAAAAAAATCTCATAGTATAGTATGTCGTCCAAAACTATGAAAAAAAGTCATAGTATAATATGTCGTCCAAAATTATGAAAAAAATGTCATAGTATAGTATGTCGTCTAAAATTATGAAAAAACGTCATAGTATAGTATGTCGTCCAAGATTATGAAAAAAAGTCATGGTATAGTATGTCGTCCGAAATTATGAAAAAACGTGATAGTATAGTATGTCGTCCAAAATTATGAAAAAAAGTCATGGTATAGTATGTCGTCCAAAATAATGAAAAAAAGTCATAGTATAGTATGTCGTCCAAAATTATGAAAAAAACGTCATAGTATAGTGTGTCGTCCAAAATTATGAAAAAATGTCATGGTATAGTATGTCGTCCAAAATTATGAAAAAAAGTCATAGTATAGTATGTCGTCCAAAATTATGAAAAAGAAAGTCATAGTATAGTATGTCGTCCAAAATTATAAAAAATCGTCATAGTATAGTATGTCGTCAAAAACCATGAAAAAACGTCATAGTATAGTATGTCGTCCAAAACTATGAAAAAAAGTCATAGTATAATATGTCGTCCAAAATTATGAAAAAAATGTCATAGTATAGTATGTCGTCTAAAATTATGAAAAAACGTCATAGTATAGTATGTCGTCCAAGATTATGAAAAAAAGTCATGGTATAGTATGTCGTCCGAAATTATGAAAAAACGTGATAGTATAGTATGTCGTCCAAAATTATGAAAAAAAGTCATGGTATAGTATGTCGTCCAAAACTATGAAAAAAAGTCATAGTATAGTATGTCGTCCAAAATTATGAAAAAAACGTCATAGTATAGAGTGTCGTCCAAAATTATGAAAAAAAGTCATGGTATAGTATGTCGTCCAAAATTATGAAAAAAAGTCATAGTATAGTATGTCGTCCAAAATTATGAAAAAGAAAGTCATAGTATAGTATGTCGTCCAAAATTATAAAAAATCGTCATAGTAGAGTATGTCGTCAAAAACCATGAAAAAACGTCATAGTATAGTATGTCGTCCAAGATTATGAAAAAAAAGTCATAGTATAGTATGTCGTCCGAAATTATGAAAAAACGTTATAGTATAGTATGTCGTCCAAAATTATGAAAAAAATCTCATAGTATAGTATGTCGTCCAAAACTATGAAAAAAAGTCATAGTATAATATGTCGTCTAAAATTATGAAAAAACGTCATAGTATAGTATGTCGTCCAAGATTATGAAAAAAAGTCATGGTATAGTATGTCGTCCGAAATTATGAAAAAACGTCATAGTATAGTATGTCGTCCAAAATTATGAAAAAAACTCATAGTATAATATGATGTCAAAAATTCTGAAAAACTTCATAGTATAGTATGTCGTCCAAAATTATGAAAAAGAGTCATAGTTTAATATGATGTCAAAAATTATGAAAATCTTCATAGTATAGTATGTCGTCCCAAACTATGAAAAAAGTCATAGTATAGTATGTCGTCAAAAATTATGTAAAAAAAAAAGTCATAGTATAATTTGATGTCAAAAATTATGTAAAACGTCATTCTATAGTATGTCGTCCAAAATTATGAAAAATCGTCATAGTAGAGTATGTCGTCCAAAATTATGAAAAAACGTCATAGTATAGTATGTCGTCCAAAATTATGAAAAAACGTCATAGTATAGTATGTCGTCCAATATTATGAAAAAAAGTCATGGTATAGTATGTCGTCCAAAACCATGAAAAAACGTCATAGTATAGTATGTCATCCAAAATTATGAAAAAAAAAGTCAGTATAATATGATGTCAAAAATTATGAAAAACTTCATAGTATAGTTTGTCGTCCAAAATTATGTAAAAAAGTCATAGTATAGTATGTCGTCCAAAACTATGAAAAAAAGTCATAGTATAGTATGTCGTCCCAAACTATGAAAAAAGTCATAGTATAGTATGTCGTCAAAAATTATGTAAAAAAAAAAGTCATAGTATAATATGATGTCAAAAATTATGTAAAACGTCATTCTATAGTATGTCGTCCAAAATTATGAAAAATCGTCATAGTAGAGTATGTCGTCCAAAATTATGAAAAAACGTCATAGTATAATATGTCGTCCAAAATTATGAAAAAACGTCATAGTATAGTATGTCGTCCAAAATTATGAAAAAAATCTCATAGTATAGTATGTCGTCCAAAATTATGAAAAAAATGTCATAGTATAGTATGTCGTCTAAAATTATGAAAAAACGTCATAGTATAGTATGTCCTCCAAAACCATGAAAAAACGTCATAATATAGTATGTCGTCCAAGATTATGAAAAAAAAGTCATAGTATAGTATGTCGTCCAAAATTATGAAAAAAATCTCATAGTATAGTATGTCGTCCAAAACTATGAAAAAAAGTCATCGTATAATATGTCGTCCAAAATTATGAAAAAAATGTCATAGTATAGTATGTCGTCTAAAATTATGAAAAAACGTCATAGTATAGTATGTCGTCCAAGATTATGAAAAAAAGTCATGGTATAGTATGTCGTCCGAAATTATGAAAAAACGTGATAATATAGTATGTCGTCCAAAATTATGAAAAAACGTCATAGTATAGTATGTCGTCCAAAATTATGAAAAAAATCTCATAGTATAGTATGTCGTCCAAAACTATGAAAAAAAGTCATAGTATAATATGTCGTCCAAAATTATGAAAAAAATGTCATAGTATAGTATGTCGTCTAAAATTATGAAAAAACGTCATAGTATAGTATGTCGTCCAAGATTATGAAAAAAAGTCATAGTATAATATGATGTCCCAAACCATGAAAAAACGTCATAGTATATAGTATGTCGTCCAAAATCATGAAAAAAAGTCATAGTATAGTATGTCGTCCAAGATTATGAAAAAAAAGTCATAGTATAGTATATCGTCCGAAATTATGAAAAAACGTCATAGTATAGTATGTCGTCCAAAATTATGAAAAAACGTCATAGTATAGTATGTCGTCCAAAATTATGAAAAAACGTCATAGTATATTATGTTGTCCAAAACCATGAAAAACTTCATAGTATAGTATGTCGTCCAAGATTATGAAAAAAAGTCATAGTATAATATGATGTCAAAAATTATGAAAAACTTCATAGTATAGTATGTCGTCCAAAATTATGAAAAAAAGTCATGGTATAGTATGTCGTCCCAAACCATGAAAAAACGTCATAGTATATAGTATGTCGTCCAAAATTATGAAAAAACGTCATAGTATAGTATGTCGTCCAAAATTATGAAAAAAAAAGTCATAGTATAATATGATGTCAAAAAGTATGAAAAACTTCATAGTATAGTATGTCGTCCAAAATTATGAAAAAAAGTCACAGTATAATATGATGTCAAAAATTATGAAAAACTTCATAGTATAGTATGTCGTCCAAAACTTTAAAAAAACATCATAGTATAGTATGTCGTCCAAAATTATGAAAAAACGTCATAGTATAGTATGTTGTCCAAAATTATGAAAAAAAGTCATAGTATAATATGATGTCAAAAATTATGAAAAACTTCATAGTATAGTATGTCGTCCAAATTTATGGAAAAAAGTCATAGTATAGTATGTCGTCCAAAATAATGAAAAAACGTCATAGTATAGTATGTCGTCCAAAATTATGAAAAAAAGTCATAGTATAATATGATGTCAAAAAGTATGAAAAACTTCATAGTATATTATGTCGTCCAAAATTATGAAAAAAAAGTCATAGTATAATATGATGTCAAAAATTATGAAAATCTTCATAGTATAGTATGTCGTCCAAATTTATGAAAAAAAGTCATAGTATAGTATGTCGTCCAAAATAATGAAAAAACATCATAGTATAGTATGTCGTCCAAAATTATGTAAAAAAGTCATAGTATAGTATGTCGTCCAAAACTATGAAAAAAAGTCATAGTATAGTATGTCGTCCAAAATTATGAAAAAAAAGTCATAGTATAGTATGTCGTCCAAAACCATGAAAAAAAGTCATAGTATAGTATGTCGTCCAAAATTATGAAAAAACGTCATAGTATAGTATGTCGTCCAAAACCATGAAAAAAAGTCATAGTATAGTATGTCGTCCAAAATTATGAAAAAACGTCATAGTATAGTATGTCGTCCAAGATTATGAAAAAAAAGTCATAGTATAGTATGTCGTACGAAATTATGAAAAAAAGTCATAGTATAGTATGTCGTCCAAAATAATGAAAAAACGTCATAGTATAGTATGTCGTCCAAAATTATGAAAAAACGTCATAGTATAGTATGTCGTCCAAAATAATGAAAAAAACGTCATAGTATAGTATGTCGTCCAAAATTATGAAAAAAAGTCATAGTATAATATGATGTCAAAAAGTATGAAAAACTTCATAGTATAGTATGTCGTCCAAAATTATGAAAAAAGTCATAGTATAATATGATGTCAAAAATTATTAAAAACTTCATAGTATAGTATGTCGTCCAAAACTATGAAAAAAAGTCATAGTATAGTATGTCGTCCAAAACCATGAAAAAAAGTCATAGTATAGTATGTCGTCCAAAATCATGAAAAAAAGTCATAGTATAGTATGTCGTCCAAGATTATGAAAAAAAAGTCATAGTATAATATATCGTCCGAAATTATGAAAAAACGTCATAGTATAGTATGTCGTCCAAAATTATGAAAAAACGTCATAGTATAGTATGTCGTCCAAAATTATGAAAAAACGTCATAGTATATTATGTTGTCCAAAACCATGAAAAAACGTCATAGTATAGTATGTCGTCCAAGATTATGAAAAAAAAGTCATAGTATAGTATGTCGTCCGAAATTATGAAAAAACGTCATAGTATAGTATGTCGTCCAAAATTATGAAAAATCGTCATAGTAGAGTATGTCGTCAAAAATTATGAAAAAACGTCATAGTATAGTATGTCGTCCAAGATTATGAAAAAACGTCATAGTATAGTTTGTCGTCCAAAATTATGAAAAAAAGTCATAGTATAGTATGTCGTCCAAAATAATGAAAAAAAGTCATAGTATAGTATGTCGTCCCAAACCATGAAAAAAGTCATAGTATAGTATGTCGTCCAAAATTATGAAAAAAAGTCATAGTATAGTATGTCGTCCAAAATTATGAAAAAAAAGTCATAGTATAGTATGTCGTCCAATATTATGAAAAAACGTCATAGTATAGTATGTTGTCCAAAATTATGAAAAAAGTCATAGTATAGTATGTCCAAAATTATGAAAAAAAGTCATAGTATAGTATGTCGTCCAAAATTATAAAAAAAAAAGTCATAGTATAGTATGTCGTCCAATATTATGAAAAAACGTCATAGTATAGTATGTCGTCCAAAATTATGAAAAAAAGTCATAGTATAATATGATGTCCAAAATTATGAAAAACTTCATAGTATAGTATGTCGTCCAAGATTATGAAAAAAAGTCATAGTATAATATGATGTCAAAAATTATGAAAAACTTCATAGTATAGTATGTCGTCCAAAATTATGAAAAAACGTCATAATATAGTATGTCGTCCAAAATTATGAAAAAAAGTCATAGTATAATATGATGTCAAAAATGATGAAAAAAATCTCATAGTATAGTATGTCGTCCAAAATAATGAAAAAACGTCATAGTATAGTATGTCGTCCAAAATTATGAAAAAAAGTCATAGTATAATATGATGTCAAAAAGTATGAAAAACGTCATAGTATAGTATGTCGTCCAAAATTATGAAAAAAAGTCATAGTATAATATGATGTCAAAAATTATGAAAATCTTCATAGTATAGTATGTCGTCCAAATTTATGAAAAAAAGTCATAGTATAGTATGTCGTCCAAAATTATAAAAAAAAAAGTCATAGTATAGTATGTCGTCCAATATTATGAAAAAACGTCATAGTATAGTATGTCGTCCAAAATTATGAAAAAACGTCATAGTATAGTATGTCGTCCAAAATTATGAAAAAAAGTCATAGTATAATATGATGTCCAAAATTATGAAAAACTTCATAGTATAGTATGTCGTCCAAGATTATGAAAAAAAGTCATAGTATAATATGATGTCAAAAATTATGAAAAACTTCATAGTATAGTATGTCGTCCAAAATTATGAAAAAACGTCATAATATAGTATGTCGTCCAAAATTATGAAAAAAAGTCATAGTATAATATGATGTCAAAAATGATGAAAAAAAGTCATAGTATAGTATGTCGGAAAATGAGTGGAGAAAAAAGTCATAGTATAGTATGTCATAAAAATGAGTGGAAAAAAAGTCATACTATAGTATGTCATAAAAATGAGTGGAAAAAAGTCATAGTATAGAATGTCAGAAAATTTGTGGAAAAAAGTCATAGTATGGTATGTCGGAAAATGAGTGGAGAAAAAAGTCATAGTATAGTATGTCATAAAAATGACTGGGGAAAAAAGTCATAGTATAGTATGTCATAAAAATGAGTGGAGAAAAGTCATAGTATAGTATGTTGGAAAATGAGTGGAGAAAAAAGTCATAGTATAGTATGTCATAAAAATGAGTGGAAAAAAGTCATAGTATAGTATGTCAGAAAATTTGTGGAAAAAAAGTCATAGTATAGTATGTCGGAAAATGAGTGGAGAAAAAAGTCATAGTTTAGTATGTCATAAAAATGAGTGGAAAAAAAGTCATAGTATAGTATGTCATAAAAATGAGTGGAAAAAAGTCATAGTATAGTATGTCAGAAAATTTGTGGAAAAAAGTCATAGTATGGTATGTCGGAAAATGAGTGGAGAAAAAAGTCATAGTATGGTATGTCGGAAAATGAGTGGAGAAAAGTCATAGTATAGTATGTCATAAAAATGAGTGAAAAAAAAGTCATAATATAGTACGTCATAAAAATGAGTGAAAAAAAGTCATAGTATAGTATGTCATAAAAATGAGTGGAAAAAAGTCATAGTATAGTATGTCGGAAAATGAGTGGGGAAAAAAGTCATAGTATAGTATGTCATAAAAATGAGTGGAAAAAAGTCATAGTATAGTATGTCGGAAAATGAGTGGGGAAAAAAGTCATAGTATAGTATGTCATAAAAATGAGTGGGAAAAAAGTCATAGTATAGTATGTCATAAAAATGAGTGGAGAAAAGTCATAGTATAGTATGTCGGAAAATGAGTGGAGAAAAAAGTCATAGTATAGTATGTCATAAAAATGAGTGGAAAAAAGTCATAGTATAGTATGTCAGAAAATTTGTGGAAAAAAAGTCATAGTATAGTATGTCGGAAAATGAGTGGAGAAAAAAGTCATAGTATAGTATGTCATAAAAATGAGTGGAAAAAAAGTCATAGTATAGTATGTCATAAAAATGAGTGGAAAAAAGTCATAGTATAGTATGTCAGAAAATTTGTGGAAAAAAGTCATAGTATGGTATGTCGGAAAATGAGTGGAGAAAAAAGTCATAGTATAGTATGTCGGAAAATGAGTGGAGAAAAAAGTCATAGTATAGTATGTCATAAAAATGAGTGGAGAAAAGTCATAGTATAGTATGTCGGAAAATGAGTGGAGAAAAAAGTCATAGTATAGTATGTCATAAAAATGAGTGGAAAAAAGTCATAGTATAGTATGTCAGAAAATTTGTGGAAAAAAAGTCATAGTATAGTATGTCGGAAAATGAGTGGAGAAAAAAGTCATAGTATAGTATGTCATAAAAATGAGTGGGAAAAAAGTCATAGTATAGTATGTCATAAAAATGAGTGGAAAAAAGTCATAGTATAGTATGTCAGAAAATTTGTGGAAAAAAGTCATAGTATAGTATGTCATAAAAATGAGTGGAGAAAAGTCATAGTATAGTATGTCGGAAAATGAGTGAAGAAAAAAGTCATAGTATAGTATGTCATAAAAATGAGTGGAAAAAAGGTCATAGTATAGTATGTCATAAAAATGAGTGGAAAAAAAAGTCATAGTATAGTATGTCGAAAAATGAGTGAAAAGATGTCATAGTATAGTATGTCGGAAAATGAGTGGAGAAAAAAGTCATAGTATAGTATGTCATAAAAATAAGTGGAAAAAAAGTCATAGTAGGCTATAGTATGTCATAAAAATGAGTGAAAAAAAAGTCATAATATAGTATGTCATAAAAATTAGTGGAAAAAAGTCATAGTATAGTATGTCGAAAAATGAGTGAAAAGATGTCATAGTATAGTATGTCGGAAAATGAGTAAAAAAAAGTCATAGTATGGTATGTCGGAAAATGAGTGAAAAAAGTCATAGTATAGTATGTCATAAAAATGAGTGGAAAAAAGTCATAGTAGGCTATAGTATGTCATAAAAATGAGTGAAAAAAAAGTCATAATATAGTATGTCATAAAAATGAGTGGAAAAAAGTCATAGTATAGTATGTCATAAAAATGGGTGGAAAAAAGTCATAGTATAGTATGTCATAAAAATGAGTGGAAAAAAAGTCATAGTATAGTATGTCATAAAAATCAGTGGAAAAAAAGTCATAGTATAGTATGTCGGAAAATGAGTGGAGAAAAGTCATAGTATAGTAAGTCGAAAAATGAGTGAAAAAATGTCATAGTATAGTATGTCATAAAAATGAGTGAAAAAATGTCATAGTATAGTAAGTCGAAAAATGAGTGAAAAAAAGTCATAGTATAGTATGTCGGAAAATGAGTGGAAAAAAAGTCATAGTACAGTATGTCATAAAAATGAGTGGAAAAAAAGTCATAGTATAGTATGTCATAAAAATGAGTGGAAAAAAAAGTCATAGCATAGTATGTCGGAAAATGAGTGAAAAAATGTCATAGTATAGTATGTCGGAAAATGAGTGGAGAAAAAAGTCATAGTATAGTATGTCATAAAAATGAGTGGAAAAAAGTCATAGTATAGTATGTCATAAAAATGATTGGAAAAAAAGTCATAGTATAGTATGTCGGAAAATGAGTGAAAAAATGTCATAGTATAGTATGTCGAAAAATGAGTGAAAAGATGTCATAGTATAGTATGTCGGAAAATGAGTAAAAAAAAGTCATAGTATGGTATGTCGGAAAATGAGTGAAAAAAGTCATAGTATAGTATGTCATAAAAATGAGTGGAAAAAAGTCATAATATAGTATGTCATAAAAATTAGTGGAAAAAAGTCATAGTATAGTATGTCGGAAAATGAGTGGAGAAAAAAGTCATAGTATAGTATGTCATAAAAATGAGTGGAAAAAAAGTCATAGTATAGTATGTCATAAAAATGAGTGGAAAAAAAGTCATAGTATAGTATGTCGAAAAATTAGTGAAAAAATGTCATAGTATAGTATGTCGGAAAATGAGTGGAGAAAAAAGTCATAGTATAGTATGTCGAAAAATGAGTGAAAAAAAGTCATAGTATAGTATGTCATAAAAATGAGTGAAAAAAAAGTCATAATATAGTATGTCATAAAAATTAGTGGAAAAAAGTCATAGTATAGTATGTCATAAAAATGAGTGGAGAAAAAAGTCATAGTATAGTATGTCATAAAAATCAGTGGAAAAAAAGTCAGTATAGTATGTCATAAAAATGAGTGGAAAAAAAGTCATAGTATAGTATGTCGAAAAATTAGTGAAAAAATGTCATAGTATAGTATGTCGGAAAATGAGTGGAGAAAAAAGTCATAGTATAGTATGTCGAAAAATGAGTGAAAAAAAGTCATAGTATAGTATGTCGGAAAATGAGTGGAAAAAAGTCATAGTATAGTATGTCATAAAAATGAGTGGAGAAAAAGTCATCGTATAGTATGTCATAAAAATGAGTGGAAAAAAAGTCATCGTATAGTATGTCGGAAAATGAGTGGAAAAAAAGTCATAGTATAGTATGTCATAAAAATGAGTGGAAAAAAAGTCATAGTATAGTATGTCGGAAAATGAGTGGAAAAAAAGTCATAGTATAGTATGTCATAAAAATGATTGGAAAACAAGTCATAGTATAGTACGTCGGAAAATGAGTGGAAAAAAGTCATAGTATAGTATGTCATAAAAATGAGTGGAAAAAAAGTCATAGTATAGTATGTCATAAAAATCAGTGGAAAAAAAGTATTAGTATAGTATGTCATAAAAATGAATGGAAAAAAGTATTAGTATAGTATGTCATAAAATGAGTGGAAAAAAAGTCATAGTATAGTATGTCATAAAAATGAGTGGAAAAAAAGTCATAATATAGTATGTCATAAAAATGAATGAAAAAAGTCATAGTATAGTATGTCATAAAAATGAGTGAAAAAAAGTCATAGTATAGTATGTCATAAAAATGAGTGGAAAAAAAGTCATAATATAGTATGTCATAAAAATGAATGAAAAAAGTCATAGTATAGTATGTCGGAAAATGAGTGAAAAAAAGTCATAGTATAGTATGTCGGAAAATGAGTGAAAAAAGTCATAGTATAGTATGTCGAAAAATGAGTGAAAAAAAGTCATAGTATAGTATGTCGGAAAATGAGTGAAAAAAAGTCATAGTATAGTATGTCGGAAAATGAGTGGAAAAAAGTCATAGTATAGTATGTCATAAAAATCAGTGGAAAAAAAGTCATAGTATAGTATGTCGGAAAATGAGTGGAAAAAAGTCATAGTATAGTATGTCATAAAAATCAGTGGAAAAAAAGTCATAGTATAGTATGTCATAAAATGAGTGGAAAAAAAGTCATAGTATAGTATGTCATAAATATGAGTGAAAAAAAGTCATAGTATGGTATGTCATAAAAATGAATGAAAAAAGTCATAGTATAGTATGTCGGAAAATGAGTGAAAAAAAGTCATAATATAGTATGTCATAAAAATGAATGAAAAAAGTCATAGTATAGTATGTCATAAAAATGAGTGAAAAAAAGTCATAGTATAGTATGTCATAAAAATGAGTGGAAAAAAAGTCATAATATAGTATGTCATAAAAATGAATGAAAAAAGTCATACTATAGTATGTCGGAAAATGAGTGAAAAAAAGTCATAGTATAGTATGTCATAAAAATGAGTGGAAAAAAAGTCATAATATAGTATGTCATAAAAATGAATGAAAAAAGTCATAGTATAGTATGTCGGAAAATGAGTGAAAAAAAGTCATAGTATAGTATGTCGGAAAATGAGTGAAAAAAAGTCATAGTATAGTATGTCATAAAAATGAGTGGAAAAAAAGTCATAATATAGTATGTCTTTAAAATGAATGAAAAAAGTCATAGTATAGTATGTCGGAAAATGAGTGAAAAAAGTCATGGTATAGTATGTCATAAAAATGAGTGAAAAAAGTCATAGTATAGTATGTCGGAAAAATGAGTGAAAAAAAGTCATAGTATAGTATGTCATAAAAATGAGTGGAAAAAAAGTCATAGTATAGTATGTCGGAAAATGAGTGAAAAAAAGTCATAGTATAGTATGTCATAAAAATGAGTGGAAAAAAGTCATAGTATAGTATGTCGGAAAATGAGTGGGGAAAAAAGTCATGGTATAGTATGTCATAAAAATGAGTGGAGAAAAGTCATAGTATAGTATGTCGGAAAATGAGTGGAGAAAAAAGTCATAGTATAGTATGTCATAAAAATGAGTGGAAAAAAGTCATAGTATAGTATGTCAGAAAATTTGTGGAAAAAAAGTCATAGTATAGTATGTCGGAAAATGAGTGGAGAAAAAAGTCATAGTATAGTATGTCATAAAAATGAGTGGAAAAAAAGTCATAGTATAGTATGTCATAAAAATCAGTGGAAAAAAGTCATAGTATAGTATGTCAGAAAATTTGTGGAAAAAAGTCATAGTATGGTATGTCGGAAAATGAGTGGAGAAAAAAGTCATAGTATAGTATGTCACAAAAATGAGTGGAAAAAAAGTCATAGTATAGTATGTCGGAAAATGAGTGGAAAAAAGTCATAGTATAGTATGTCATAAAAATGAGTGAAAAAAAAGTCATAATATAGTATGTCATAAAAATTAGTGGAAAAAAGTCATAGTATAGTATGTCAGAAAATTTGTGGAAAAAAAGTCATAGTATAGTATGTCGGAAAATGAGTGGAGAAAAAAGTCATAGTATAGTATGTCATAAAAATGAGTGGAAAAAAAGTCATAGTATAGTATGTCATAAAAATGAGTGGAAAAAAGTCATAGTATAGTATGTCAGAAAATTTGTGGAAAAAAGTCATAGTATGGTATGTCGGAAAATGAGTGGAGAAAAAAGTCATAGTATAGTATGTCGGAAAATGAGTGGAGAAAAAAGTCATAGTATAGTATGTCATAAAAATGAGTGGAGAAAAGTCATAGTATAGTATGTCGGAAAATGAGTGGAGAAAAAAGTCATAGTATAGTATGTCATAAAAATGAGTGGAAAAAAGTCATAGTATAGTATGTCAGAAAATTTGTGGAAAAAAAGTCATAGTATAGTATGTCGGAAAATGAGTGGAGAAAAAAGTCATAGTATAGTATGTCATAAAAATGAGTGGGAAAAAAGTCATAGTATAGTATGTCATAAAAATGAGTGGAAAAAAGTCATAGTATAGTATGTCAGAAAATTTGTGGAAAAAAGTCATAGTATAGTATGTCATAAAAATGAGTGGAGAAAAGTCATAGTATAGTATGTCGGAAAATGAGTGAAGAAAAAAGTCATAGTATAGTATGTCATAAAAATGAGTGGAAAAAAGGTCATAGTATAGTATGTCATAAAAATGAGTGGAAAAAAAAGTCATAGTATAGTATGTCGAAAAATGAGTGAAAAGATGTCATAGTATAGTATGTCGGAAAATGAGTGGAGAAAAAAGTCATAGTATAGTATGTCATAAAAATAAGTGGGAAAAAAGTCATAGTAGGCTATAGTATGTCATAAAAATGAGTGAAAAAAAAGTCATAATATAGTATGTCATAAAAATTAGTGGAAAAAAGTCATAGTATAGTATGTCGAAAAATGAGTGAAAAGATGTCATAGTATAGTATGTCGGAAAATGAGTAAAAAAAAGTCATAGTATGGTATGTCGGAAAATGAGTGAAAAAAGTCATAGTATAGTATGTCATAAAAATGAGTGGAAAAAAGTCATAGTAGGCTATAGTATGTCATAAAAATGAGTGAAAAAAAAGTCATAATATAGTATGTCATAAAAATGAGTGGAAAAAAGTCATAGTATAGTATGTCATAAAAATGGGTGGAAAAAAGTCATAGTATAGTATGTCATAAAAATGAGTGGAAAAAAAGTCATAGTATAGTATGTCATAAAAATGAGTGGAAAAAAAGTCATAGTATAGTATGTCGAAAAATGAGTGAAAAAATGTCATAGTATAGTATGTCATAAAAATGAGTGAAAAAATGTCATAGTATAGTAAGTCGAAAAATGAGTGAAAAAAAGTCATAGTATAGTATGTCGGAAAATGAGTGGAAAAAAAGTCATAGTACAGTATGTCATAAAAATGAGTGGAAAAAAAGTCATAGTATAGTATGTCATAAAAATGAGTGGAAAAAAAAGTCATAGCATAGTATGTCGGAAAATGAGTGAAAAAATGTCATAGTATAGTATGTCGGAAAATGAGTGGAGAAAAAAGTCATAGTATAGTATGTCATAAAAATGAGTGGAAAAAAGTCATAGTATAGTATGTCATAAAAATGATTGGAAAAAAAGTCATAGTATAGTATGTCGGAAAATGAGTGAAAAAATGTCATAGTATAGTATGTCGAAAAATGAGTGAAAAGATGTCATAGTATAGTATGTCGGAAAATGAGTAAAAAAAAGTCATAGTATGGTATGTCGGAAAATGAGTGAAAAAAGTCATAGTATAGTATGTCATAAAAATGAGTGGAAAAAAGTCATAATATAGTATGTCATAAAAATTAGTGGAAAAAAGTCATAGTATAGTATGTCGGAAAATGAGTGGAGAAAAAAGTCATAGTATAGTATGTCATAAAAATGAGTGGAAAAAAAGTCATAGTATAGTATGTCGAAAAATTAGTGAAAAAATGTCATAGTGTAGTATGTCGGAAAATGAGTGGAGAAAAAAGTCATAGTATAGTATGTCGAAAAATGAGTGAAAAAAAGTCATAGTATAGTATGTCATAAAAATGAGTGAAAAAAAAGTCATAATATAGTATGTCATAAAAATTAGTGGAAAAAAGTCATAGTATAGTATGTCATAAAAATGAGTGGAGAAAAAAGTCATAGTATAGTATGTCATAAAAATCAGTGGAAAAAAAGTCATAGTATAGTATGTCATAAAAATGAGTGGAAAAAAAGTCATAGTATAGTATGTCGAAAAATTAGTGAAAAAATGTCATAGTATAGTATGTCGGAAAATGAGTGGAGAAAAAAGTCATAGTATAGTATGTCGAAAAATGAGTGAAAAAAAGTCATAGTATAGTATGTCGGAAAATGAGTGGAAAAAAGTCATAGTATAGTATGTCATAAAAATGAGTGGAGAAAAAGTCATCGTATAGTATGTCATAAAAATGAGTGGAAAAAAAGTCATCGTATAGTATGTCGGAAAATGAGTGGAAAAAAAGTCATAGTATAGTATGTCATAAAAATGAGTGGAAAAAAAGTCATAGTATAGTATGTCGGAAAATGAGTGGAAAAAAAGTCATAGTATAGTATGTCATAAAAATGATTGGAAAACAAGTCATAGTATAGTACGTCGGAAAATGAGTGGAAAAAAGTCATAGTATAGTATGTCATAAAAATGAGTGGAAAAAAAGTCATAGTATAGTATGTCATAAAAATCAGTGGAAAAAAAGTATTAGTATAGTATGTCATAAAAATGAATGGAAAAAAGTATTAGTATAGTATGTCATAAAATGAGTGGAAAAAAAGTCATAGTATAGTATGTCATAAAAATGAGTGGAAAAAAAGTCATAGTATAGTATGTCGGAAAATGAGTGAAAAAAAGTCATAGTATAGTATGTCGGAAAATGAGTGAAAAAAAGTCATAGTATAGTATGTCATAAAAATGAGTGGAAAAAAAGTCATAATATAGTATGTCTTTAAAATGAATGAAAAAAGTCATAGTATAGTATGTCGGAAAATGAGTGAAAAAAGTCATGGTATAGTATGTCATAAAAATGAGTGAAAAAAGTCATAGTATAGTATGTCGGAAAAATGAGTGGAAAAAAAGTCATAATATAGTATGTCATAAAAATGAATGAAAAAAGTCATAGTATAGTATGTCATAAAAATGAGTGAAAAAAAGTCATAGTATGGTATGTCATAAAAATGAATGAAAAAAGTCATAGTATAGTATGTCGGAAAATGAGTGAAAAAAAGTCATAATATAGTATGTCATAAAAATGAATGAAAAAAGTCATAGTATAGTATGTCATAAAAATGAGTGAAAAAAAGTCATAGTATAGTATGTCATAAAAATGAGTGGAAAAAAAGTCATAATATAGTATGTCATAAAAATGAATGAAAAAAGTCATACTATAGTATGTCGGAAAATGAGTGAAAAAAAGTCATAGTATAGTATGTCATAAAAATGAGTGGAAAAAAAGTCATAATATAGTATGTCATAAAAATGAATGAAAAAAGTCATAGTATAGTATGTCGGAAAATGAGTGAAAAAAAGTCATAGTATAGTATGTCATAAAAATGAATGAAAAAAGTCATACTATAGTATGTCGGAAAATGAGTGAAAAAAAGTCATAGTATAGTATGTCATAAAAATGAGTGGAAAAAAAGTCATAATATAGTATGTCATAAAAATGAATGAAAAAAGTCATAGTATAGTATGTCGGAAAATGAGTGAAAAAAAGTCATAGTATAGTATGTCATAAAAATGAGTGGAAAAAAAGTCATAATATAGTATGTCTTTAAAATGAATGAAAAAAGTCATAGTATAGTATGTCGGAAAATGAGTGAAAAAAGTCATGGTATAGTATGTCATAAAAATGAGTGAAAAAAGTCATAGTATAGTATGTCGGAAAAATGAGTGAAAAAAAGTCATAGTATAGTATGTCATAAAAATGAGTGGAAAAAAAGTCATAGTATAGTATGTCGGAAAATGAGTGAAAAAAAGTCATAGTATAGTATGTCATAAAAATGAGTGGAAAAAAGTCATAGTATAGTATGTCGGAAAATGAGTGGGGAAAAAAGTCATGGTATAGTATGTCATAAAAATGAGTGGAGAAAAGTCATAGTATAGTATGTCGGAAAATGAGTGGAGAAAAAAGTCATAGTATAGTATGTCATAAAAATGAGTGGAAAAAAGTCATAGTATAGTATGTCAGAAAATTTGTGGAAAAAAAGTCATAGTATAGTATGTCGGAAAATGAGTGGAGAAAAAAGTCATAGTATAGTATGTCATAAAAATGAGTGGAAAAAAAGTCATAGTATAGTATGTCATAAAAATCAGTGGAAAAAAGTCATAGTATAGTATGTCAGAAAATTTGTGGAAAAAAGTCATAGTATGGTATGTCGGAAAATGAGTGGAGAAAAAAGTCATAGTATAGTATGTCACAAAAATGAGTGGAGAAAAGTCATAGTATAGTATGTCGGAAAATGAGTGGAGAAAAAAGTCATAGTATAGTATGTCATAAAAATGAGTGGAAAAAAGGTCATAGTATAGTATGTCATAAAAATGAGTGGAAAAAAAAGTCATAGTATAGTATGTCGGAAAATGAGTAAAAAAAAGTCATAGTATAGTATGTCGGAAAATGAGTGGAGAAAAAAGTCATAGTATAGTATGTCATAAAAATGAGTGGAAAAAAGTCATAGTATAGTATGTCGGAAAATGAGTGGGGAAAAAAGTCATAGTATAGTATGTCATAAAAATGAGTGGGGAAAAAAGTCATAGTATAGTATGTCATAAAAATGAGTGGAGAAAAGTCATAGTATGGTATGTCGGAAAATGAGTGGAGAAAAAAGTCATAGTATAGTATGTCATAAAAATGAGTGGAGAAAAGTCATAGTATAGTATGTCGGAAAATGAGTGAAGAAAAAAGTCATAGTATAGTATGTCATAAAAATGAGTGGAAAAAAGGTCATAGTATAGTATGTCATAAAAATGAGTGGAAAAAAAAGTCATAGTATAGTATGTCGAAAAATGAGTGAAAAGATGTCATAGTATAGTATGTCGGAAAATGAGTGGAGAAAAAAGTCATAGTATAGTATGTCATAAAAATAAGTGGAAAAAAAGTCATAGTAGGCTATAGTATGTCATAAAAATGAGTGAAAAAAAGTCATAATATAGTATGTCATAAAAATGAGTGGAAAAAAGTCATAGTATAGTATGTCAGAAAATTTGTGGAAAAAAGTCATAGTATGGTATGTCGGAAAATGAGTGGAGAAAAAAGTCATAGTATAGTATGTCACAAAAATGAGTGGAGAAAAGTCATAGTATAGTATGTCGGAAAATGAGTGGAGAAAAAAGTCATAGTATAGTATGTCATAAAAATGAGTGGAAAAAAGGTCATAGTATAGTATGTCATAAAAATGAGTGGAAAAAAAAGTCATAGTATAGTATGTCGGAAAATGAGTAAAAAAAAGTCATAGTATAGTATGTCGGAAAATGAGTGGAGAAAAAAGTCATAGTATAGTATGTCATAAAAATAAGTGGAAAAAAAGTCATAGTATAGTATGTCGGAAAATGAGTGGAAAAAAGTCATAGTATAGTATGTCATAAAAATGAGTGAAAAAAAAGTCATAATATAGTATGTCATAAAAATTAGTGAAAAAAAGTCATAGTATAGTATGTCATAAAAATGAGTGGAAAAAAGTCATAGTATAGTATGTCGGAAAATGAGTGGGGAAAAAAGTCATAGTATAGTATGTCATAAAAATGAGTGGAAAAAAGTCATAGTATAGTATGTCGGAAAATGAGTGGGGAAAAAAGTCATAGTATAGTATGTCATAAAAATGAGTGGGGAAAAAAGTCATAGTATAGTATGTCATAAAAATGAGTGGAGAAAAGTCATAGTATAGTATGTCGGAAAATGAGTGGAGAAAAAAGTCATAGTATAGTATGTCATAAAAATGAGTGGAAAAAAGTCATAGTATAATATGTCAGAAAATTTGTGGAAAAAAGTCATAGTATGGTATGTCGGAAAATGAGTGGAGAAAAAAGTCATAGTATAGTATGTCATAAAAATGAGTGGAGAAAAGTCATAGTATAGTATGTCGGAAAATGAGTGAAGAAAAAAGTCATAGTATAGTATGTCATAAAAATGAGTGGAAAAAAGGTCATAGTATAGTATGTCATAAAAATGAGTGGAAAAAAAAGTCATAGTATAGTATGTCGAAAAATGAGTGAAAAGATGTCATAGTATAGTATGTCGGAAAATGAGTGGAGAAAAAAGTCATAGTATAGTATGTCATAAAAATAAGTGGAAAAAAAGTCATAGTAGGCTATAGTATGTCATAAAAATGAGTGAAAAAAAAGTCATAATATAGTATGTCATAAAAATTAGTGGAAAAAAGTCATAGTATAGTATGTCGAAAAATGAGTGAAAAGATGTCATAGTATAGTATGTCGGAAAATGAGTTAAAAAAAAAGTCATAGTATGGTATGTCATAAAAATGAGTGGAAAAAAGTCATAGTATAGTATGTCATAAAAATGGGTGGAAAAAAGTCATAGTATAGTATGTCATAAAAATGAGTGGAGAAAAGTCATAGTATAGTATGTCGGAAAATGAGTGAAAAAAAGTCATAGTATAGTATGTCATAAAAATGAGTGGAAAAAAAGTCATAGTATAGTATGTCATAAAAATGAGTGGAAAAAAAGTCATAGTATAGTATGTCGGAAAATGAGTGGAGAAAAAAGTCATAGTATAGTAAGTCGAAAAATGAGTGAAAAAAAGTCATAGTATAGTATGTCGGAAAATGAGTGGAAAAAAAGTCATAGTACAGTATGTCATAAAAATGAGTGGAAAAAAAGTCATAGTATAGTATGTCATAAAAATGAGTGGAAAAAAAAGTCATAGCATAGTATGTCGGAAAATGAGTGAAAAAATGTCATAGTATAGTATGTCGGAAAATGAGTGGAGAAAAAAGTCATAGTATAGTATGTCATAAAAATGAGTGGAAAAAAGTCATAGTATAGTATGTCATAAAAATGAGTGGAAAAAAAGTCATAGTATAGTATGTCGGAAAATGAGTGAAAAAATGTCATAGTATAGTATGTCGAAAAATGAGTGAAAAGATGTCATAGTATAGTATGTCGGAAAATGAGTAAAAAAAAGTCATAGTATGGTATGTCGGAAAATGAGTGAAAAAAGTCATAGTATAGTATGTCATAAAAATGAGTGGAAAAAAGTCATAATATAGTATGTCATAAAAATTAGTGGAAAAAAGTCATAGTATAGTATGTCGGAAAATGAGTGGAGAAAAAAGTCATAGTATAGTATGTCATAAAAATGAGTGGAAAAAAAGTCATAGTATAGTATGTCATAAAAATGAGTGGAAAAAAAGTCATAGTATAGTATGTCGAAAAATTAGTGAAAAAATGTCATAGTATAGTATGTCGGAAAATGAGTGGAGAAAAAAGTCATAGTATAGTATGTCGAAAAATGAGTGAAAAAAAGTCATAGTATAGTATGTCATAAAAATGAGTGAAAAAAAAGTCATAATATAGTATGTCATAAAAATTAGTGGAAAAAAGTCATAGTATAGTATGTCATAAAAATGAGTGGAGAAAAAAGTCATAGTATAGTATGTCATAAAAATGAGTGGAAAAAAAGTCATAGTATAGTATGTCGAAAAATTAGTGAAAAAATGTCATAGTATAGTATGTCGGAAAATGAGTGGAGAAAAAAGTCATAGTATAGTATGTCGAAAAATGAGTGAAAAAAAGTCATAGTATAGTATGTCGGAAAATGAGTGGAAAAAAGTCATAGTATAGTATGTCATAAAAATGAGTGGAGAAAAAGTCATCGTATAGTATGTCATAAAAATGAGTGGAGAAAAAGTCATCGTATAGTATGTCATAAAAATGAGTGGAAAAAAAGTCATCGTATAGTATGTCGGAAAATGAGTGGGAAAAAAGTCATAGTATAGTATGTCATAAAAATGAGTGGAAAAAAAGTCATAGTATAGTATGTCGGAAAATGAGTGGAAAAAAAGTCATAGTATAGTATGTCATAAAAATGATTGGAAAACAAGTCATAGTATAGTACGTCGGAAAATGAGTGGAAAAAAGTCATAGTATAGTATGTCATAAAAATGGGTGGAAAAAAAGTCATAGTATAGTATGTCATAAAAATCAGTGGAAAAAAAGTATTAGTATAGTATGTCATAAAAATGAATGGAAAAAAGTATTAGTATAGTATGTCATAAAATGAGTGGAAAAAAAGTCATAGTATAGTATGTCATAAAAATGAGTGGAAAAAAAGTCATAATATAGTATGTCATAAAAATGAATGAAAAAAGTCATAGTATAGTATGTCGGAAAATGAGTGAAAAAAAGTCATAGTATAGTATGTCGGAAAATGAGTGAAAAAAAGTCATAGTATAGTATGTCATAAAAATGAGTGGAAAAAAAGTCATAATATAGTATGTCATAAAAATGAATGAAAAAAGTCATAGTATAGTATGTCGGAAAATGAGTGAAAAAAAGTCATAGTATAGTATGTCGGAAAATGAGTGAAAAAAGTCATGGTATAGTATGTCATAAAAATGAGTGGAAAAAAAGTCATAGTATAGTAAGTCGAAAAATGAGTGAAAAAAAGTCATAGTATAGTATGTCGAAAAATGAGTGAAAAAAAGTCATAGTATAGTATGTCATAAAAATGAGTGGAAAAAAAGTCATAGTATAGTATGTCGGAAAATGAGTGGAAAAAAGTCATAGTATAGTATGTCATAAAAATCAGTGGAAAAAAAGTCATAGTATAGTATGTCGGAAAATGAGTGGAAAAAAGTCATAGTATAGTATGTCATAAAAATCAGTGGAAAAAACGTCATAGTATAGTATGTCATAAAATGAGTGGAAAAAAAGTCATAGTATAGTATGTCATAAAAATGAGTGAAAAAAAGTCATAGTATGGTATGTCATAAAAATGAATGAAAAAAGTCATAGTATAGTATGTCGGAAAATGAGTGAAAAAAAGTCATAATATAGTATGTCATAAAAATGAATGAAAAAAGTCATAGTATAGTATGTCATAAAAATGAGTGAAAAAAAGTCATAGTATAGTATGTCATAAAAATGAGTGGAAAAAAAGTCATAATATAGTATGTCATAAAAATGAATGAAAAAAGTCATACTATAGTATGTCGGAAAATGAGTGAAAAAAAGTCATAGTATAGTATGTCATAAAAATGAGTGGAAAAAAAGTCATAATATAGTATGTCATAAAAATGAATGAAAAAAGTCATAGTATAGTATGTCGGAAAATGAGTGAAAAAAAGTCATAGTATAGTATGTCGGAAAATGAGTGAAAAAAAGTCATAGTATAGTATGTCATAAAAATGAGTGGAAAAAAAGTCATAATATAGTATGTCTTTAAAATGAATGAAAAAAGTCATAGTATAGTATGTCGGAAAATGAGTGAAAAAAGTCATGGTATAGTATGTCATAAAAATGAGTGAAAAAAGTCATAGTATAGTATGTCGGAAAAATGAGTGGAAAAAAAGTCATAATATAGTATGTCATAAAAATGAATGAAAAAAGTCATAGTATAGTATGTCATAAAAATGAGTGAAAAAAAGTCATAGTATAGTATGTCATAAAAATGAGTGGAAAAAAAGTCATAATATAGTATGTCATAAAAATGAGTGAAAAAAGTCATAGTATAGTATGTCATAAAAATGAGTGAAAAAAAGTCATAGTATAGTATGTCATAAAAATGAGTGAAAAAAAGTCATAGTATAGTATGTCATAAAAATGAGTGGAAAAAAAGTCATAATATAGTATGTCATAAAAATGAATGAAAAAAGTCATAGTATAGTATGTCGGAAAATGAGTGAAAAAAAGTCATAGTATAGTATGTCGGAAAATGAGTGAAAAAAAAGTCATAGTATAGTATGTCATAAAAATGAGTGGAAAAAAAGTCATAGTATAGTATGTCGGAAAATGAGTGAAAAAAAAGTCATAGTATACACTGTGTGCACAATTATTAGGCAAGTTGTATTTATGAGGATTAATTTTATTATTGAACAACTACAGTGCTCTTGGTCAATCCAAAATGTTAATAAACCTCAAATTTGAATATTTAAGAAAGTAAAAGTGAGGTTTTGGCTTTCTTAGGAGAAAATCTATGTGTGCACAATTATTGGACAACTATTAGTGTGCAGAATTATTATGCAACTAAATGAAAAATGAAAATTTTCACATCTCACTTGTTTATTTTCATCTATTAAAGTGAGAATAATAAACAAACAACTCAAAATCTACAAACAAACATTTCTGACATAAAAAAAAAAAAAATCAGTGACCAATATAGCCACCCTTCTTTTCAATAATGGTCATAAGCCTTCCATTCATGGAGTCTGTCAGTTTCTTGATCTGTTGACGATCAACTTTTTGTGCAGCAGCAACCACAGCCTCCCAGACACTGTTCAGAGAGGTGTACTGTTTTCCTTCCCTGTAAATCTCCCATTTAAGAAGGGCCCACAAGTTCTCAATAGGGTTTAGGTCAGGTGAGGAAGGGGGCCATGTCATTATTTTTTCATCTTTAAGGCCTTTACTGGCGAGCCACGTAGTGGAGTACTTCGACGCATGCGATGGAGCATTGTCCTGCATAAAAATCATAGTCCTCTTGAAAGATGCAGACTTTTTCCTGTACCACTGCTTGAAGAAAGTGTCTTCTAAAAACTGGCAGTAGGTTTGGGAGTTCATTTTGAGTCCATCTTGAACCCGGAAAGGTCCAACTAGCTCATTTTTAATAATACCAGCCCATACCAGTACCCCACCTCCACCTTGCTGGCGTCTGAGTCGAAGTGGAGCTCTGTGCCCATTACTGATCCAGCCACGGGCCCATCCATCTGGTCCGTCAAGAGTCACTCTCATCTCATCAGTCCATAAAACCTTTGAAAAATCTGTCTTCAGATATTTCTTGGCCCAGTCTTGACGTTTCAACTTATGTGTCTTGTTCAGTGGTGGTCGGGTTTCAGCCTTCCTTACCTTGGCCATGTCTCTGAGCACTGAACACCTTGTACTTCTGGGCACTCCAGGTAGGTTGCAGTTCTGGAATATCACAGCGCTGGAGGATAATGGGTTCCTGGTAGCTTTACGTTTGATTCTTCTCAAATCTTTTGCAGTTAATTTGCGTCCTTTTTTCTCAACACGTTTCTTGCGACACTGTTGACTATTTGCAACAAAACGTTTGATGGTTCTGTGATCACGCCCCAATATCTTGGCAATTTCAAGAGTACTGCATCCCTCTGAAAGACTTTTTACAATTTTTGACCTTTCAGAGTCGGTTAAATCTCTTTTTTTGCCCATTTTGCCTGAGGAAGAGAAGCTGCCTAATAATTATGCACACCTTGATATAGAGTGTTGATCTCCTTAGGTCACACCCTCCCTCGTTAGACAAATACACATCACCTGATATGCTTAAATCCAATAAGCATTCAAGTTTATACAGCTTGGAGTTGGAGAATATGCACAAAAATGATGATATGGTCAAAATACTCACTTGCCTAATAATTGTGCACACAGTGTAGTATGTCGGAAAATGAGTGAAAAAAAAGTCATAGTATAGTATGTCATAAAAATGAATGAAAAAAGTCATAGTATAGTATGTCATAAAAATGAGTGAAAAAAGTCATAGTATAGTATGTCGAAAAATGAGTGGAAAAAAAGTCATAGTATAGTATGTCATAAAAATGAGTGGAAAAAAAAGTCATAGAATAGTATGTCACAAAAAGATGATAAAAATGTCATAGTATAGTATGTCATGAAAATGTGTAAAAAGAAGTCATAAAAAATTCATAATCTATAGTTTCTGCAGCCTGTGGGCCGTTGGCAGCCCTGGGAAACATTTTGTGCAGCCTGTGAACATGATATAAATTACATGCATTAGATTTTAATTATCCTTGGTCCATTTTAATATTTTGACTTTCAGTAACTCACATCTAACCTGTGTACCCCGAGCAGGTTAGGAATGACAACTTATAGAAAACCTCTGGTTGCATGGCAACTGATGGCACTTTGTAAGTGTTACCTAAAGTTAGCAACTTTGGAGGACAACTTGGCAGTTTAATGTGGAAGTAAGATGGAAAAGATATTTTGTCTCATGTGTGCACTTTTCCTGTGTGGCCCTCAGACATATGCTGGCTCCCTAAACAGGCAAAGCTGAACTCCTGTAAAGGCTATGGGGGCTTCTGATTAACTAATCTGCTTCAAAGTGCACTGCAAAATACTGCACACACATTAAGAATAAAAATGAAGCAATCAGAAGAAGAAACAGAAACAGCCCAGCAACCACAGCAAACCACTTTGAGATGTAACAGGCTGTATGTGTTAATGTGTGTGTACTCATATTCACAGATCTGCATCAGAGCCACACTGAGGGAGGAGATACTCTCTCAGCTAAACTCCTTTTTCACCACGAAGGTCAGGGACGTTGATGAGACCTAAAACTTGAGAAACTAAAGCATTAGAATATTTCAAAAGTGGAAGAGAAATAAAGAGGCAAGAGGCAGAGCGAGATTTAAAAATAATCGTGGTTTATAAAACCCAGATATGACAGGATCACCAAAGTGTATACAGAAATACAAATACCATCAGGAAAACCATCATAGAACGGTGTTATACACTCGACATGTACAAACTACTCTGTAAAAGGGACTCGGGGGAGGATGGTTCAGACTGTAAGACATTTTCCTTTCTTTATGTCTCTTAAAATCACATTTAGCCACAATGTATTTATTCTATTATCTTTTTTTGTATCTTATCAAAGTAGAACATCCATCTACCAAACTACAGGTACTATCACGTTCAGCTAGATTAGAGAAAGGGTACGAACAACACCGAGAGAGGGACAGGGAGGGGTGGACACGTATCAAGCACTTTAACATCATGGGGGTTTCAGCAAGCAGTGGAAACAAAATCACCCATGAGAAAAATGGGATGTCAGGGCGGAGGATCGTCTCGTCAAACACAAACTGTACAAAGTAACCCTGTTTTTGTTTTTGTCACTGGGTTACACATACTGTGAACAGACACTGGTCAGTGGAACATTTGTTTCTCCTCACAGAGAGGCATCTCAAAAATGCTTCTAATAAAGATCCTGGATCTGCTCGGGAGATAATTCAAGAGGAGCTCAGGCAGATCTGGGATCAGTTTAACAGTATCTTGTCATGGTGTGGGTACCTCTCTGTTCCTGCGCCCTACAGTATGTCAAAGTGCTTCTGTCCGCAGGGCAGTTTACAAACAACAGATCCACAATATTTTTCATGCACATTCACAAATGTACAAACAGTATCACAGCTTCAGGACACGGTAATCTGCCCCTCGCACCTCCTCCACGAGCCCTGGACGCAAAGCCTTGAAATATAAAGGAATCACCAACAAGATACGACCGATCACATTCTCCAGTTCTATGGATTTTTTTCTATTTTTATACAAACACATTGTCAACAGATTTACACATGAAGTGCAGGATCGCGACCAAAGAAAACAAAAGCTCCTCATCGCCTAAAAAATACTGCTTGTCTTGGAGCAAAAATGGGCGACGTATGAAATCAATCATTGTCACAGCTGCTACAATGATTGCTAATATACACATCATGTCAAATAAATTAAGACCTATGTACAATGTAAAACTAAAGCAGCATGCAGGCAAGACAACAGAGCCTTTTTACAAAACTATCTGCTGTAGAGTTGTGCTCTCTGACACAAGAGAGAGAGGCAATGTGTGTATATGTGTGTGTGTGTGTATGTGTGTGTCATGCTTTAAGCCTGTACGCAGTTATGGTATGTGTCCAGTGTACTTAAATGGATCGGGAAGCTACCCATCTTCTACACTTTCACAATTTTTCTCCAGCTCTCTAGTTCACATTAAGATCATTGCACACAGAAGCTTTTCAGTCTTTTAGCCGCTACGGGAAAAACAGAAGCAGAAGAAACTGGACTCTCTGTAACACGTGTCTTGAAGCTCTCTGGGCTTCGTCTCATGACTGGCTGGTGGCGACGCAGTGTAGCCACAGGGGAGAACAGCAGAGCAGAGTGAAGGGGTCAAACAGGAAGAGAAAGTGAAACACACAAACCAGCGTTAAAATTAGCTTGCCAGGGGGCCCTTTAACAGCAGCAGCGACTTTAAAATTATAAACAACTGTTCCTTAAGTGTGAAGTTTGGACGTACAGCACATTTTTCCTGGTTGTTACTAACTTATCTAAGAGTAATCGATTACATTTGATCTCACTAATCACAACAATTGAAATCATTTTTTAAAAGTGCTAAAATGAACGAGGCAACACTGAACGCTACAGACAAACAAACAAACAAACAAACATATATCTGGTGACAGGAACGCTGAATGTGGTCAAAGAGCTTTAGCAGTGTTGCCAGGTTTGACTGCCACCAAGTAACTCAATGGGAGCCTTAAAGTCGTCCAATCCCCATAAAATTAACCCAGTTTTTATTTTAGATGTTGGATGAGATTTTCCATCCATGTGTGTTCTGTTTTATGAGTATAATTAGGTGAACCCAAATCAACAGAGGCTGGTTTGTTGGGTTAGAGCATAACTTTTTGTTGGAGGAAACCACCCAAATGGTTCATTTTTATCTGCACAGTTACACAGAAGTAGCTCAGTTTGGTACAAGCCGCCCAATCTGGCAACACTGAGCTCTTGTTGGGGTGTCTGGCGACCATATGAAGTGTTTCAGTGTACCAGTGGTTCTCAAACTTTTCTGTCATGCCCCACTGAGAGAGGCAAAAATAAATGCTCATATTGGGAAAATGAGCCTGAATTTTATTACAATAACATGATCGTAAACATGACTGACCTAGAGGCTCTCCTGCTGTATTGTATTATAGGCATGATGAGCGTTTTTATGTTCTGTTTTTAGCTGGGATCAGCAGCTCCATAGCTCACACTCTTTGTCGTCAGTCCACAAAAATTCCCCCACCCTTTGGCAGCCACATTTTTCACCCAAGAGGATGAAATTTGGCACATAGGTCAAGTGTGTGTGTGTGTGTGTGTGTGTGTGTGTGTTTGTGTTTGTGCCAATTGGCTAAAGGAACACGGCCATGGGAGCGTCCTATCACAAAAAAGACGCAGAACTTTCTAATGGATTTAAAGTTATGTGCCCTGCCCAAGACTTAGGGGAAACATTGCTCATTAGCCAAAGGACAGCTGCATGAATACATGGATGCGTGTTCGTGGTCGCAGATACAGGCCGAATTACCGTGATGCTAACAACAGCAATATGAAATAGGCAAACATGTTTCTTATGTCAGTTTCAGATGCAACTGTAATGTGCATTTCTGCTGTGCTTATTTAATGTACTGTCCTGATTTGCTAGCATCTTTGATAAACCCAAGCTAAGTTATGTACTGCTACTGATGGGGGCTGCGGCAAAACGTATTTTAGCCACCTGAGAACATCAATAGCAGTCTAAGTGTAAGCTATATTTGGAACATTTTCTCCACTTTTCCTTACAAACTGACTGATCGAGGCAGTGGTAGACCAGCAACTCCCATGTAAGTAAAAAGTAAAACAGCAAAAATACTGTTTTTGTCAGTGGAGTCTGGTGGCTCTGAGATAATGGCTGTAGTTCCTTGTCGCACAGGGCGGTCTGATGGTAAGGTAAGGAGGTGAAAATACTCCAAATAAAGCATATAGCATGAAGTGATATTGTTCTTTCGTGGGACTGTTTTAGATTGCCAGTGTTTTGCATAGTGTTGTTTCATTTTACATATGTATTTCCTTTCCTGTCAAAAATTGGCACATCTTCTACTTTACACACTGTGGATGTTGATCTTTAAAGTCTTGTAGCATCAGCGCTCTCTTGTTTGGTGACTCTAACCTTCATTGATCAGATCTATTTCATTTTAACCCCGCCCACCTCCCAGGTTGAGAACCATTGGCAACTACACTTTGACTCATCAACAATTCAACTGAACATTTGAAGCAGAACATCACATCACTCTTGACGTACTTCTACTCATATTACTGGGATTTCCAACAAGACAGAACCTACCTGCTAAAACAGTTATTTACTTTTGTGAAAGAACACTTCAATCTTTAAAAAATCTGGATGGACACATTCATAAAAACAAAGCTTTGGTAGTTAATGCAAAAAACAGCAATGCACACATGGACTGTAGCTAGTAGGGCACTTTAAGAAGTCATGACACGATGATTCACAGGTCTGTTTGCCACTAATTTGAGGTCGGGGATCAATCGAGCTTTAACTGTGAGCTTATTAAAAACATGGCACGAGTCTAACCAAGAAAAACATTCCAAACATTATAAAATACATTAACAATCATTGTGTAGATGCTCAAACTAGTCTCACTAGTATAAACAACACATGTAGAAGTACTCAACAACTACAGTAGAGTAATAATGCACATCAAAATATATTAAATATATTACAAAGCAACTTCACAGATTAGAAATGTCTGAATCAAAACATCCCTTTTTGTTTATAATTAGGTTTTTTTTTCATGTTTTGTGTATTAAATGCACTTTTCCTGCAAGTGCCTCCAGGATGTGATTGTACACGTACGTTGTTACAACTCAACCCGACAGAAAAAAAGATGGAGTATAAAAAAGAATCAACGAGTTAAAACCAGTTGATTTGTTTTTGATATGCTGTGGTGTGTGTCGAGTCCTTCCTCAGGTTTCTATTGATTAATGTTTAGTCTTTTGATTGGCTTGTCTTCTCCCTGTTGATCCTAGTGTAGTTAAAAAGGCGTGTAAACAGTCATCTAGGCAGCGTCTCCGAAATAAATCCAGGAAAAGGAAAGACAAATCTAAAGAAACACAAATATCTCAAAGTAAACAACATATACTAAAAAAGTCCTTTAAAAAAAGGAAGAGAATAATCCCAGGGCAGTGTGGTCTGTGTTTCCACTTGTGTGCAGAAGATTTCCCGTGACGTCTGTCCATCCGTCTGCTTGTCTGTGTGGCGTTAGCTCTCTCCTCAACTGTAGCAAGATTACACCGTGTTTGTGCTTCAGCAGGTTTATCTTTATGTGTGTGTCTGCGTTATAGTGTGTGTGTTTCTATACTTATCAAGACCAAATATACTCACAGGGATGCAAAGATGAGGTAAATTGTCCAAAGTGAGGACAGTCTGAGGTCCACACTGCGTTAGAGGTTTAGACTGAGGGGAAGGGTCACTACTCTTATCACTACACGGGGAGAAGGGTTGAGGTTGAGTGTTAGTAAATGAGGTCCTTCTAAGTATAGTATGTCTGTGTGGGTGCGTTTGTGTGTGTGCACGTGCTGACGTTGTGGACTCAGCTGAAGGCCTCATCATCCGTGTCTTCGATTAGCACCTTTGTGTCCTTTTTCGATCTAGAAGAGGATTGAAAAAATTAACTTGTTATTACCTGGCATTTCATTTCATACAGTCATTTCAACAGATGTGTTAATGTTGTTTGCAGGGTGTCTACAGGTATCAGAGGCCACTTGCACAAAACACCTTAAGTTTTCTTCTTCAGTATGACACTTAAGGCTTAATTTTTCCTTTGCTGAGGGACTAACACGTTTATTCATTTTTCTCTGTAACCTCTTATCCTGTTGAGGGTCGTGGGGGGTGGAGCCTATCCCAGCTGACATTGGGCGAGAGGCAGGGTACACCCTGGACAGGTCACCAGACTATCACAGGGCTGACACATAGAGACAGACAACCATTCACACTCACATTCACACCTACGGACAATTTAGAGTCACCAATTAACCTGCATGTCTTTGGATTGTTGGAGGAAGCCGGAGTACCCAGAGAAACGGGGCGAACACGCAAACTCCACAACAACCCCCACCCAAGGTTTGAACCGGGAACCCTCTTGCTGTGAGGCAACAATGTTAAAGCACCACTGGGACTTACACAGTTGCACAGAATCCCTTATAAGGTTCCCTTTATTAAGGAAAAATTTAAGGCATTTACTGCTCCAAAAAAGATTTAACAACAGTAAAAATTTATATGGAAATTGTTTGGGTGCTTGAGCTCCCACTTGTGATGTCTGTTATCATCTCACAAAGTTTGCTAATAGTTAGATAGTGAAAAAATGGCAAAACAGAAAACAATCGTAGGAAGAAATTGCAACAAAAATTAATTCAGTCAAATTTATAGTGTAAAACCGGGTTCACTCTTCTTGGGGTGTGTTAGTTTTTATCATTATCGCCATAAACTTGGTCATGTTAAAGTTAAGATGGAGTCAGAGGTACCTTAAGATAATATTTACCCTGTCTTGGGATTCCTTAAGTATAAGACCAAGACAAGGAGAAAACCATAAATACTTATGTGAACATTTTAAGGAAACTTTAAGGAGAAGACTTAAGGATATTTTGTGCAACCGATTTTATTTTCAGGAAACCTTAACTACAACTTAAAGGAAAATCTTAACTTTGGGTGTTTTGTGCGACCAGCCCCAGACACTTAAATCTAGTGCTCTTCAAGATAATTTTCAACCAAATTTAAATCCATTTTTTACACAAATCAAAGTGCTGCATGTAAGTATGCAGAAGTACTTTTTGTGTTAGCACATGATTATTAGAGTGAGTTAGGCTAATCTACATTTTGCCAACACGTAAATTCAAGTGTAAAGTAAAAATACAGTATTAGGTTCAGTGGGAGGTTTAAAGACTTGTAACATCAGTTAAGTGGACTTTCAAACAGAAGAGCTTGACTCATTTTGACAAAAATAAATTTGAAATGGATAAATTAAATTAGATAAAATGTTTGTGACAATTAAGCCCTCAAAAATTCAAACTTAAGACTATTTAATGACACGTATGGCTTAATATTTGTGTCTTTGAACTAAAAATCTAACACATTGCTCTTACTCATCTTTATAATTCATTAGTAACACTAATGTTTCTGTCTTCCTGGACCTTTGTCAAGAGTGTTCAACACCATTATTTACAACACTGAGCTTAAATAGAAACTGCTCCACTTATTTCACAGGTGTGCACAGGTGTAGGGGAATTAATCAGCTGAGCTTTCTATTAAAGCTCAATGTTGTACCGTAAATAATGGTTCTGAGGTCCAGGAGGACTGAAGCGTTAGTGATATTTTCCGACACACTTGCAGCCGAGACAGCTGGATGTGCAAATATCTCTCTTCCAACAAATGGCCTTATATTTGTAAAATGGAATTGACGATATTTAAAGACTTTTTAAGGACCTGCAGACACCCTGGATTGTTTGTATGATTCAATATTCTAACTTTTTTCTTCTATATTTCTTAAAGTCAGACACAGAATGTCTGTCTTCATGTTTATAAACAGGTGGTGGACTGTTAAAACACCAGAGACGACAATGGCGATAAATCCAAGACTTCATCATTCTATCCTAAAGCCTGATGTATTGTATCTTTTATATTTTATAAATATATAATAATGTGAGAAAACTACACTGAAACAAGCAGCTTGTATATAGTTACTGTAGTGTTGTTTTTCTTTAGGACATGGAGACAACAAAAATAAGAAATGTAAAATATCTTTAAGGCACTTCATTGTTTGATATCAGTAAATTTTTTTGTACTTTTACTTTTATTCACCTCCTTAGAGTTTATACATCAAACTAAACTCAGACTGTGTGAATGGATGAGCCTGATGTCAAGTGTCCATGTTTTTTCTTACTGTGAGGAGGACAGTAGGGGGCGTCGGAGCGACAGGCTGTAGGACCTCTTCCAGGTCTTCTTGCCTGAGCGGTTCCGGACGCCGTCCTCCTGGTCCATCATCTGCTCCAGCAGCGTCTGGTCATCGGCATTGAGCGGCGCCACCGAGATATCCCTCACAGCACGAAACTCACCACAGTTATTCAGGTGCTCGTTCTCTAGACGGAAGAAGTTCCACACAAAACGCCTACAGATAGACAGAGTGAGTAAGAGGGTGAGCAGGATGAACCCGATGTAAGGGGTGAAACTGTTACAGAAATCAGTGTGGGGGCTCATGTGGCTCAGTTCTCATGTGACTGAGACCCACCTGAAGACCTCGAGGGGAGCCAGCACGGTGGCTACGATGTCGCCCACAGAGTGAATCTTTGTCATGGTGGTCAGAGAGATCTGGATCGTCCAGGCAAAACGCAGGATCACATCTTCTATGATGGCACAGTAGTAGTAGGCCTGGACGCAGAGGAGACAGTTAGTGTAACTGTGTCTGTGTGTGTGATGTACATGAGATCCCTGTCACACTCTACCTTGTGTGGGTAAACAATTTCTTCTCTGAGGAAGGTGTTTTCTCCAGCTCCACGGTCAAACAGACCCCAGTCCATGCGCAGATCCCAGATCAGTGTGTACAGGGAGCTGATAGTGGAGAACATGATCAGCAGGTAGAAGAACATGTCGGCATCCGTGTGTCCTTGCTCTGGAATAAACACACAAACACAACTGATTGCAGACAATCTACTCAAGATCAGCATGTCAACCAAACCTTGCCTGCATCCTTCAAGACTACAATCCAGAATGTATGTACCCACACTGACACATCTTCACACATAGTTGTGTCTACACAAATTGCTGTGTGTGTGTATAGTTATACCCTAATACAAGCAACACTTGTCTCTCTCCGCTCATACTTCCCATACTCTAGTTAAATGTGATAGATTGCAGTGTTTCAAAGTGGGAGGTGAGAGGCTGCCAGTGTTTGTAAAACTCCTCAGCTGAGCCATGAACAGAAAATTTGATCTTTTCCAGTTTCAGAAATGACATTGAATCCCGCAGCCAAGATGTATTTGAGGGGGGTGAGCAATTTTCCAAAAGAGGAGAATTCCATGGCGAGCTATTAAAGAGGCAAAGAAATGACAGTCCTTTGTTCATCAGTCACTCTAACACCCTCCCCGATGGCAATCTGAGGCGATGGGTCTAGACTCAGTCCCAATATCTTCAATATAACATCAAAAAAGATCCCCAGTATTCCAATAGGCTCAGGCATGACCAGAAGATATGAGTCAAGTTTGCTGGTGCCTGAGAGCATCTGTCACGAATGTCAGAGAGGTTTGGATACAAGATTTTCTTCTCAAATGTCTTTTCAAAATTCATTCAAAGATCTGACATAAAAAGACCTGTATGTAGATTTTAAATTAAGCTTTACAGAATGTGAGTGAGTGCAACTTTTACAACAACACTGTGACCACTAGAGGGCGTCCTCCTGTCATGAATACACTGGCAGTGATTAATAGCAGCCCTGTGGACAACATTTAGTCCAGAGTTTAATTTGCACTTACATAATTTTTTCACTGAATGGAAGATGACCAAATGTCAAACTGAACACTGTGTTGTAGCTTGTTCACTTGCTGAATAATAAAATATACAGTCTTGTTGTGGCATTATAGAGGGATTCTGTACAAGTACGGCTCCTGCTCCCTCTTTATGGAGGAGAGGTTATTACTGTAGTTTCATACAGTGACTGAAATCATGTGTCGTGTATTTCTGTCATGTTGATTCAACCCCTATAAATCCTCAGTGGTCAACAAAAAGACAGTTACAGTATGTAGGAATCATTCTGAGGTAAGGCTGTTCTGTTTTAAACTTATTATCTATTGTACTGTATGAGCACATCTGTGTGTGTCTAAACGTGTGTCAAACTTCAGCAAAGTTTTGTGTTAATGACAGTTATTCATATGATTTAACCTGTGTGACATGCACAGTAAACTACACTAGAGGTTTGTTTTGCTCATAGTGTCCCAGTGCTGTGAAAACATGTACATAAGAGGAGATTAAAGGTCAGTGACATCCTGTACCATACAGCGTGTCCAACTTCTAATATCCAAACAAATACATGGGACTTTACTGGCTGAGTAAATGTTTGTGCTTCTCTGATATGTACGGACTTTTTCACTGCAGCTGCATGAGAAGATTTTTGTCCTTTACATTTGTGTTCAGCTGTTAAAGGTCCAGTGTGCAGGATTTAGTGGCAGAACAGCTGCAGAACTGTGCCAAGTGTGAGGGGGGACTACCGTGGCTGATGTGAAAATGTGAATGGCACTATCTAGAGCCAGTGTTTGGTTTGTCCATTCTGGGCTACTGTGGATCAACATGGCAGAGGACTCGCTCTATATATAGATATAAACAGCTCTTTCTAAGGTAACAAAAACACAATCATTCTTATTTTCAGGTGATTATACACTACATATATATAACATGTCTAACAATAGATGCCCCTAAATCCTACACACTGTACATTTAAGTTATAGATTAATGCCTGTAAAATCAATTAGAGATTTGCTGGTTTCAGATAATGTATCTTAGACTGTTAAATCTGGCGTGTTGTTTGCTGCACTTCAGCATTAACACGTTAAACCATTTGTTGACAAAATATTACAGAGGCAGGCTGTGTTTAGGGCATGTTGGCTGTAATAATAATAATAATTATTCATTGGCCTGCCCACAGCTGATGAGTATTTAACAAGCTCCAAGTTAGTTTACAGTTGTTTGATGTGCTGTGTAATGTCAGCGTGTGATTAGTTGTGCTCAGCGGTCTGTGTATGTGTGTATGTGTGTGTGTGTGTAGGATCACTGTGGATGTGATCTGCTTGTTCCTCAGTGGGCGTTGATACATAAATCAGCACCCAGTGGCCTAACACAGTGACTCACACAGACAGAGACAGCAGCCACCAGACAGAGACCGAGCTCACTCCCATTTGTCATAGTCACCGCTTCTTCCCGCTACCAGCCAAAGAGACGCCAGGGAGCAGAGAGGGGACATTTCTAACGGAGAGTTACTGCTGTGCTGCTCTGTTAACTGCTGCATCCATTGTGCTGTTTGCTCCTTCAGCTGAGCGATGGGGTGGAAGTATAGTCCCTACGGCCACTCTGAGATTTCCCAGCCGTAGATTAAACTCAGTCCTGGACAATAGAGTCTTTTCACTGGAGAATATCCACTGATGTGATTTCTTCGGCTTGTAAAGTGTTGAAGTATTTAAACCTTCAGTTTCTGTTAGGGCTGATGTGTTTCCCACCAGGCTGGTTAGCCACTGGACCATTAAAAGGTTAAGCATGCTGAGATGGACATTGATTGGATGCTCAGTAAGGGTTAACAGTGGTCACTGACTTCTGTCACACACACTCAATTGAGAGTACTCTGACAAACACACACACACACACTACACACACTATTGTTGCCCACAGGCTCATTTTATGCAACAGGCGAAGTTCCCTCTGATGGAAACAAGTTCACAACAGGAACAATCAGTCCCGGCTATTAAGATTGATTTCTCATCTGTTGCCATGGCAACCCAGTCCATCAAACAAGTAATTACGAACCCTGCACCTGGAGACCAGCCAACAACAGACATCATCCAAACAAATCTATGAATTCCAAAACACTCCAATCACAGAGCTTCATCTTTAAAATGTCAACTCGCACAAACAGATGTGTTTTTATGCTGCATGTTCAAGTGATTTGAGATCATTTGTGGCTTTCGCACATTTTATCTTTGGTACAAAGAAATTCATGACTTGCCGAATCACTTACACCCAGACTGTCTGATCTCTCTACAGGGCAAAAACACTTGCTTGACTTAGGAACCATAATGCTCTAATCTGAATGTGTAATTTAAAGACTATGCAGGATTTTCCTAAAAAATGTTTAGACTCAGAAGTAATCTCTCTGAATCAACACGTATGACTCACTGGAAGTGTGTGGCTGTGTATCTATCTGCAGAGACTCTGCCCTCTGTCTGTATTTTCTTATTTTCTTCTTGTTTCTGTGTTTGAGATGTTTATGGGCGTGTACCCACGAAGTGCTCAGGTGATGTCGGGCTTTGGAAAAAGGTAGCGACCAGGTGCCAGACCATAAGCAGCAGGCATCATAGAGACACAGCACTGACAAAAAAGCAAATATAGTGAGGCGAAACACCAAACAAGGGTGAGTCTGGGTTTGGCTTTTACTTTCACCTTCACAAGCCAGCAGGATTAAAAATGGTAACCAAGAATATTGCACAGTATACGTTTAAATATGGCACAGAACTGAATCAAAATAAAATGCATAACTAGGACAAACTTAATGCAAAATTAAAATGGATGGAAGGACTTTAAGTTTAGTGTTGCCATAGTTTGTAATTGTTCGAGTCCATGCTGCTAAATTTGACAGGTTATGTTTTAAACCCAGGATTTTGAACAGCAGGAGCAATTTCCACACTGTGATGTTCTTTTTACTCTTTATATGACAAAATTGTGAAGAAAGCTGCCCACAAATGGAGCAGAGCACACAGCCTTAAATAAAACATTTTAGGGGTGTTGATTATGCTAATGATCAAATCTCAGGAACGCTCTCCGTCAGAGCCATTTTTTTGGTGTTGATTACAAATTATATTCTCACATCATTCTAATTTACTTATGAACAGATGTCAAATTAATATACTAAACAACAATTTAAGGGTGTTTTCACACACGGTCCTTTTCAGCCTTCTAAACGGACTCAGAACGATGACTCCGCCTTTTTTTGTGCATATGTGAACTCAGACCCCTCTGAAGTGAACTTCAAGTCCTCAGTGTGGTTCACTTAACCTGTGCACTGTGAACACAAAGCGCTCCAGGTTCACTTTGCTCTTCGCCATTGTATTTAGCCTTCTTTAGCCCTCCACGTCAAAGTAAAAACAAAACTATGTCAATATATATGTTATATATAGGCTATAGTGTGAACAGAAAGAGGACTGAGACCTTTTTCAAATGAACTGACAATGTGAACACAAAAAGAAGTGAGTCCCTTTTCTGTCGGTGCACTTTAAGAGGACTCCGCTTTAAGAGGCAAAGCGAACCCGAAGCGTTTTGTGTTCACAATGCACAGGTTAAGTGAACCACACCGCACACTATCTCCGAGGAGTCTGAGTTCTCTTGGAGTGTTCACATTTGGGCAAAAAATGCTGAGTCACCGCTCTGAGTCCACTTAGAGGGCTGAAAAGGACCAAGTGTGAAAACACCCTAAGACTCACTTTTGTTCTCTTCAGCAGTCATGTGAGAAACATGTATAGAACTGGGCATCAGTACCATCCTTGACCTCGCAGCTAGACATGACAACTGTTTTGTTAAATTTATTTGAAGTGAGAATAAATCAATCAAATGAATGCCAGAAAATCAGTGATTGCAGTGTTGTGGTTTGAACTGTTTAATGTGTGAGTCAAGAAATGGTGCCCTGTTCAGGTGGCACAGTTTAGAAAGAAGTTTGAAGAACAGGCCACAACACTTGCTGCCTGTGAACAGGTGGTGTTTAACAGGCTGAAACAGGGGCTGTAAGACAAGTTGGTGCAGTTAAAAGATTTTGGTAAATCTTTCATGTGAGGAAACCTAACAGAGAAAAGTAAAAGAGCTTTAGGATAAGAGTACAAAAACAGTTGTTGCATAAGGCCCCACTGTTCACATACAGAGGTTGCACCTTCATCGTATGGTTACCTTCATGGTATCTGACTCCTGATGTAAATATATTAACTGTAGCAGGAGTCTGTGTGGCCTCAGCAGGGGTGAATTAGAGTTCAAACAGGCAGAGAGAGAGATTTGACTCGGAGCCGTGTCTTATCTTCATTGGTTAAGGTGTGTTTGACTGAGTGTGTGTGTGCAGCAATTCCTCTCCTGATAATGAACGAGGGGTCAGAACATGAAATGAAGTTATAAAAGCTGTCAGCTGTGGGCTCATCTCTATTCCTGCAGAGTCCAGCAGACATGTGTTCAGCCGCGGGCTGGTAATTATACACTCTCCTCACCTCTCCTCTGCTCTCCTCTCCTCTCCTCTCCTCTCCTCTCCTCTCCTCTCCTCTCCTCTCCTCTCCTCTCTCCTATCATTAATCGTGTTCTGACATCTATTCAATCTGTGACTCATCGTCTCTTTCATGCCGATCTTCCTCACCTCTCTTGTTTTCTCACTTACTTCTTTCCGCTCTCCAGCTAACCTTTCATTTTTACCTCCCCCTCTGTGCTCCATCAGCTCTAAATTTTTCTGATCCTTCACTGCAGCTTGACTCCATTTATTTTTGCCCCTCACCACCACAGTCAGTCTCTCACAGAGACCAGCAGGACTAATGTTCCTCTTTGGTCCTGGTTATTTTAGCTGGTTTGGGGGAGTTTTTGATGTTGATGCCTTAGATAGAGGGATGTCTTTAAAACCACCTGTGCAGGACAACCATCTCTGTATTTTTGTCATGTATGATCTCCATCCATTTTCATCCGCTTATCCGATGCCAAGTCGCAGGGACAGCAGTGCTAAGCAAGGTGTCCCAGACATCCCTCTCTCCAGCAACGTTTTCCAGCTCCTCCTGGGGGATCCTGAGGCGTTCCCAGGCTAGATGACATATATAATCTCTCCAGTGTGTTCTGGGTCTGCCCCCAGGCCTCCTACCATATGGACATGCTCGAAAAACCTCTAATGGGAGGCGCCCAGGAGGCATCCTGATCAGATGCCTGAACCACCTCAATTGGCACCTTTCAATGGATAGGAGCAGCAGCTCTCCTCCAAGCTCCCTCTGTCTGATGTCTGAGTTTCCCCACCTTATCTCTCAGGCTGAGCCCAGTTATCCTGCGTAGAAAATTAATTTTGGCCGCTTGTATCAGCGATCTCATTCTTTCGGTCACCACCTGGAGCTCATGACCATAGGTGAGGGTTGGGACATTGATAGACTGGTAAATTGAGTGCTCTTCCTTCAGGCTCAGCTCACAGTCCAGTAAAACGCCTGCACCACTGCTGACGCTGCAGCAAACTGCCTATCCATCTCACGCTCCATTTTATCCTCACTTGTGAACTAGACCCCGAGATACTTTAACTTCTTCTCTCATTCAGCAGTTTACCATGTGCACTTTATTTCCCCGTGCCAAACACTTCTTTGTCTACCAGAGGCTTGCGCTATTCTTGCACACCATGCAACATCCTGTTCTCTTTTCTTTGCCTGTCCGACAGATAAATCCCACGGGTTTAGATTAGCATTAGGCCTGTAACTCCCTTGCATCTAAAACAGCCATAAGTCTCAAGCCAGTGTACATAAAGCTGAGCCTGTATTGATCCCGAGTAAAGTATCTGCTCTATCATCAGGCCTCGCATGGTCCCTTACAGGGTTTGGGAATTCTGCCTAAACCAACCAGGAAATCCTCCATCATCTCTGGTTACAGGCCTCTGAGCATCTGCTGAGATTACAGTTTCATCACAGTGTCCAATCACTTCATCACAGCAACGTTTCCCTGTGGGAAGAAATCTGCTTCGTTCGCTGCACCGCATCAAAAATTATTCAACCCCTGAATCCCACATTGGCACAACACAGCCAATAAAAAGTTCTCACTAAAAACTGCATTGCAGTTTGCCACATGTGCACCAGAGAGGAGACTTTACCTTATCGTTTTAACAAGTTTACACTGACTACTACTCAGTCCTAAACAGAGAGGCACAAGATTTATATGTTGCATTTAGGGTTTAAGTATTTCTCTTTCCCGGAGCTGAATGTGTGCACTTCCAGGAATGAGTGAGGCGATGTGACGGTGAGGTCACACAGACATCAAGGCCGTGATCGGGTTAGCAATGAAGGTGACACATCCACCTACAGACACTGGGAGCTCTGCCAGATAGCGACTGACACTCCAGCCACCTTTTACAGCTGGACCCAGCGGAGTGAACACGACACCACCCTGCTGTCTGTTCTGGCAGATGCTGGGTAATGCAGGCAAACTGGGCAGCATCTGTCCTGCCTACACGGAGGCTACACAGAGTATCAGTGGTAGAGGCTTTTTTAAATACCTGCTCTTTGTACTTGTGTTGCTTCAGAGGCTGTTTACTCTTCATTTCCATAATTGGATGCAGGATATTCTGAGGTTGGTGTCTGTATTTGTTCAACAAAGGCTTTAATATTTACCAGAGCAATAATTTCTGCAGCAGATACATCAAATATCTTAAGAACAGGCAATTTCCTCAACCATCCACTCACTATATCCATATGTGTTCCCACCCTGCTCCTTCGCTTAACCAGTGATTGGTCTCAGCCTCCATTATCGTGCGGGATGAAAGACAGCTTCATACAGAATAACACATGAAGGGAGGCCATTAGTCTACAGGCTTCAGACCAGAGGAGGAAGGAGGATATGGTTTAATGGACGCCTCTCCTACTGAGCTGTAGAAGAAAAAAAGAAGTCTTTCCATCTGTCTGTCTGTCTGTCTCTGTCTCTTCCTGGTTCATTCAGTATCACATCACTAGCGGTCAGTTTAGGAAGCAAGCGTATTGATTAGAATTTATATCGGAAAAAGAATAAAGTCAAGCTGGGAAATAACATTTAGCGGTTTGAAAGGTTGAAGATGAGGTTTCATAGCTGGCATTTTGCTGGTGAATATAAATATATAAACTGGCATCTGCTTTCAAACGAGTCGCGTGGACAAATATCTGTGATGGAGAACTGAAATACAAAGGAAGCACGCTGAAGGGACGCTTTTATTGCCTGGGCGCTGTGTCTTTGAACATGAACTCCTTTGTGATATGGCTTCTGAATGAGAATAATTGCAGGCTAATTGTGAAGCTGTCAGAGGGAGAGTGACTTGACTTTTAATGTTAGCCACTCTCTCTTTTTTCCTACCAGTTTTGTTTCTGATGGATCCCAAATGGGACTATTTCTCTTTCTTTCTCTCTGTTTTTCTATTTCGTGATGCTTCCTTTCCTCTGCTCTGTCTCTTCTGTCTCTCTGGCTTCATGCCCACATATTGAATGCCATATTGTGAGAGCAGAACCTTGTTTATCCGTGGCTGTGTTTGACAAACCTTTCCCATTTCCATTATAAAGCTCCAGGCACTGACAAGCAAACCAAGGCCAACTTCTAGCATTTGCACTCAAGGTCACCTCTGCTTTCTCAGCACACACGACTCAATTCAAAGGCTCAAAAAGCCTGTGTGTTGTTGACATGCTCCTGTAACAGCTGCACACAAATATTGCTGCTCTTCTGAGCTCTTCTGTGATTCTGAGTAGGATTTTACAGCATTGTCAGCTCAGATCAAAACCTGGAGTGTGTGACACATAAAATAGAGTGTAGATATAAATGTGCTTGTCCCGTGTCTTACCTCTGTGTGTGGCGTAGAGCGCAGCGAAGGTGACAACAAAGAAGGTGGTCGAATATTTCCCAGCATTCACCAGGTGAGGGAAGGCCCTCTTGGTGTCACGGTAACGCCTCAGGCATTGGATGAAGCGGAACCAGGCGGGCAGGCATTGGATGATGGCACGCAGACCGTACGAGTAGCTGTGGCACACGTGGTCACCAGGGTCTAAATAAAATAAAAACAGTGCATGATTACATTATAATCTCCTGCTCTTGTTCTCTGTCTTTTCTCTGAGCACAATGTCCTCCCCACGTTCTCCTTCACTTAGAGAAGCTAATCATTATGAGAGTCACATGGCGACCTCTGTGTGGCCAAACATTTCCGATCCATTAGCTCCATGTTAATTGGCTACGTGGAGGCCGAAGTGTCACTGTTGGTGGGGTGGACGGACAGCAATTAAAATCTTATTCACATCACATCTCCTGACAGGACGGCTCAACTGTCTGGCACAGAGTCAACTCAGTCCAAACCAAAAGGTTTTGCTCTTTATCTGAATATTATGAGGTTTATTATAAGGTGTTTTTTTGTTTGTTTCTTTTGTTTGAGCATTGCAGTTTACTGTCAGCCTGTCACAATATTTATGTTATTGACTTATCAAGGTCAATAAAAATGATTGAGTTCATGTCTATATGTTATACGATTGTGTTACATGACTGTTTACTAAAGCCGACTAGTTGCTATTCACCAACTAATTTCAAAATAATTCATCTGTTTCAGTGATTTTTAAAGAAAAAAAAGTAAAAATTCTCTGATTCCAGCTTCTTAGATGGGAATAATTTCTGGTTTCTTTACTCCTCTATGACAGTAAACTGGATGTCTTTGGGCTATGGACAAAACAAGACATATGGGGACGTCATCTTGGGCTTTTTTTTTTTTTCAGACATTTTACAGACAAAAAACTAATCAATTTATTGAGGAAGTAACTGACAGATAAATCAAAAAAGAAAATAACTGTCTGTTGCAGCCCTATTGTTTCAATTGGAATGTCATCGACATTTTAGCCAACATGATGCCACAATATAAAGCAGTTTCCCCGACCATTGTTTGTTGATTTTTTACAGCACTCAAGAGAAAAAAAAAGCTGTAATTTCTGGTCGTGCTTCTTCTGTTGTCACGCCTGATCTCTGTGTCTCTCTCTGAGTCTCACCATGTGTAGGGCTCAGCTCCTTTATACACAAACACACATTTATTTCTATTTTATTTAATTAGTTTTCTTTTTTTATATTCCTGTTGCAGTTTCTGAGTATTCCTAACTACCAAAAGTAGTTATGGTGACAGGCCTAGTTTAGTGTATATGTTTGTTTTTTTTCCACCGGCCTCATCTATGTTAACTTATATCAGGTAGTATATTTCCCTTAAAAAAATCAAACATTTCTTTTTAAACCCCCCTGAGAACAGTCATGAACTCTGCATACAGCTGATGTTTCTACATGTACTATATGTGAATGCAGCAGAGTCCATTTTCCAGTAAAGAAGAAACAAAAGACAACAGTCCCTCAGGACTACATGTATATATTATACAAACATTATTCTTAAGGGAATGTTGGAGAAACAGTGAGTCTAGAAAGACTTTGATGATTAGTGGCTGAAACCAAACATTCTCTTTAATGTTTCATGAAATGCAAAGTAGGCTCAGGAATCCAATGCTTTACGCTAGCTTGCAAAAGTGTTGTATTTTCAGGTATTTTTTTTTCATTTACCTTCCCATCCCTCAGGGTCTGTTCACAGACAGAGGTACAGAGGACATGAAGTCAAAGATTAAGCCATTCTGAAGATGGATTTGTGTCTCACCTTTAAACTTGGGCAGCAGGCCCTTACTGTTGCTCCACTGCAGCTCAAAGATGTAGTAGCAGATGAGATACTCCAGGTCCATCAGAACAAACACCAGAGAGTTGAGCTGATCGGCCAGCCAGAAGTCTGCGAACTCCACCCGGTGAAACGGTGCTGTGAAGACGCGGAACTGGAGACAGACGAGAGAGAAAAGAGGGAAGGTGAAAAAGGCCGGTAATCTCTTAAAGTTAAGTTCTCTCTTTTTAATAATATTTGAATCTCAATGAGGTCAACACGCACTGAGATATTCATTAGTATAAACTGGTAAGAGCGTAAAAAAAGCAACTGAAACGTACCAATTCCTCATTTATAGAAAAATGTTTCGTGTATTCCAGAGAACACCTCGGCTGACCTCGGTGCTACAGTTACTTCTGATTGTTTGTATGTGCTTTCAACACTGGGACTGAATTAGTCAACAATTAATTAGTGTGTAATTGTCGCAGTTCATCAGTAGAGAAGTGCAAAGCGGGGAGCAACCTCTATTAATGATCTGTAACACATGAAGGGATTGTGCCTCCAGACTACCTTATCAGCACACCACAGGACAACCTAATGAGTCACGCTTTGTGTCTGTGTGCATGCATCTGTGTATTCGTGTGGCACTTTTCACTGCTGTACGACACAAACACATGAAGTGGCTGGCAGCATTTTGTAGCGTGCTTTGGCTTCTATGGGCATGTTATTTAGGATATGACTTTTGGCAGGAGCTCAGTTATTGACCGCGCTTTGTAAAATGATCCAACGCTGCTCCACTCTTTCCATTTACCCCCCCCAGGCCACATCTGACATTCAGGAGTGACTGTATGACTCTCTCCATGTACACTTTCAGACAAACCCCACACACGCACTCTCCCGCCACTGAAAATGTCAAAGAATATTGATTGTTTTCTTTTACACATATCAGCTCATTACATACGTCTCTTAACCTGCCAATCAAAGTCTGTATTGATCGAGCGGCCATCTCACCTAAACCCGCACTATCTGTGCGGACGTCTCAAGGCTAAGCCCTCTGCAGTGATGTGGTTAGGTTTTCATTTCTTGAGCAAACACTAGTAATCCAGGTGCTAGCTCTGCAGTTTGTCCTATGATGAAATATTTGTCCTCTGCCTGCTGTTTACTGTCAGAGGAAATTAGCACATCTGGCACGGAGACAACAGACTGTTTGTTCCAATAAAACTACAGTTTCTCCTGAAACACTCTTAATCACTTATTGCTTATTCCACGAGGCAATATGTATGACAACCATGAAGAACAGTTAATATCAGCTCTGTCTGCGCCGGTTGTTACGATTACTGAGGACCAATCAAGACTGAGGCTGATTATGGAGCCACATCAGTGGAGGAGGGCAGAGTGAGTGTTGCTGAGGACTGTGGGGAGCTGTGAAGCAAAGGACAGGAATATGAGGAGGGGGGTCTGCTGCTGCTGGGGGAGAAGCAGAGAGGAGGAAGACGAGGAAGAGGAGGAGGGACAGAGGAGCTCAGGGCATCAGCATACTGATAGATCTATGCCTGTAATGATTGCACAGTCACAACCTCCACCTCCCCTGGGACGAGGCTGCATTCTATTATCCCTCAACCCTCTGCCCTCTGTCTTGCTACACCCCCCTCAACACACACACATACGCACACACACGCACACACACGCACACACACACACACACGCACACACACACACACACACACACACACGAACGCACACACCCCACCCTCACTTGTGCAGCCCTGTAGCTCCGTGTAGACAAAGAAGAGAGTCACATAGGAGGGTTTTGTAAACATGAGGCTTGAGATAGATATCTGAATAGAACATGCATTCATTGTGTGAGATAGAGGTACACACACACACACACACACACACACACACACACACCCACACACACACCCACACACACACATTCAAATTGAGTCAGCCGCACAATACCCTAGCTTCCAATTAGCAATAGAGACAAGTAGCTACCACAAACCCATCTTTGATTGTTTTCTTGGGCCTCAGTGACCACGTCTCAGTGACCTGTCATCCCTCATATTAAAGACAGAATGAGCAGGATTTTACTAAAAAAACTACGCATAGAATCATACAATCATCACTAATGACCCACTGGAAGAGTTTGGCTGTGTCTGTTTCTGCAGAGACTCTGTCCTCTGCCTGTATTTTCTTATTTTGCTGTCTTCAGGACATTTCTGAGCATCAAACTTTGCACAGTGGAGCTTAGACCTCAGTCAATGACAGTGAGCAGGGTGTGAGGGGGGGACGCTTTTTTTAAACTGTTTTCCTACTCGAGTATATTTTTAGCCAGTCATTTATTTATCACTTGGCTACATTTGCCATTTATACTTTCATCACAACTGTCAGTGGATGTGTTAGTAAATTCAATCTGATGCTCTACAATAAAATGAGAGCACTGTTGTTTGAAGAAACAAAGCGCTCAGTTTCTTTATGAACTAACACGTGCCAGATGAGCTCATCACATTAAAGGACGTCGAAACAAACTTTGCTTACTATTATTATTTTGAACTGGCTCGCACACCCTAAAAAGATTTCAAATGGAAAAGGTTGTACTTTGAGTAATTCATTAACCAGGTCCTTTTTACTTTTACTTCAGTAGGTTTCTCAAACTGTAGTTTTTACTTTTACTTGATCCATCTTTTTAATAGGAGTAATTGTACTTCTACTTGAGAATTCATTTTCAGTACTCTACCCACCACTGGTGACCAAGTGCCAGATCATAAGCACCCATCCCAGAGGAGCCATTGAGCCGGGGAGAGGTGACCAACCTTAAGTGTTGTGTTTACAGATCGCAAATCCTAAATCCTACGCACTCTGCCTTGAAGGATAATGCAGTGAAAACATATCTTGAGTCCCTTCATCTTAAGATAACTATGACTTTGTTGTGACTCTTCATTTCTGTGGCAGAGAGTATGTAAGACATTCAGCAAAAAGGACAAATACAATTTTGTATCATATGACACAAAAAGTGATGGCGATATTTTTTTTGGGAACACTATACATTTGTATAGTCATATAGTTTTATATAGGATGTTTTCTGTCAGTATTTTGGGGGTTCATGTTTATAAGAAAGAAAGATGCTATTTACATTGACAAAAGGAAATTACGCCATGACATCCAAACAAGATAACTGAAATGCATTTTTTCACATGTCCCTCCTCGATACTACACACACCACACACACACATTTCAAAGGGCTCATAGCACAGGGTCAGTCATATTACGGCATCCCTGGAGCAGTTTTGGTGGTGCCCAGGAGGTGAACTGGCACTGGCAGAGTAAAACAGCTGGTTACAGTCAGGGTAAACTTTTAGTTTTGTTGTTTTGTCTTAAAGTACACATTCTGCAATTTTGCATACCTGCATAAACACAACCACTATTGCCTTTAATATAAATAACAGAGTCATTTTCACAGCAACTACCCTTTCAAAGAAAATGTCAATCACATCACCAGTACTGCCTCCTTCCACCTAAAAACATAGTTCATCTCCGCCCATCACTCACCCCCATTGCTGCTGAAACTCATTCATGCCTTCATCACATCCAGAATTGACTACTGTATCAGCCTTCTTTATGGTACACCAAAGTCCTAAATAAATTCCAGTACATCCAGAACTCTGCTGCCCGTCTGCTCAACCTCTCCCAATCCCATGATCACATCACCCCTGTCCTTCACAAACCTCCATTGGCTCCCTGTCCCATAACACGTCCAATTCAAAGTCCTTCTCCTCTCTAATAAAGCCCTCCAGGACCAGGCCACGCTCCTCTGATGCCAACCTCCTGACTCCATCACTCAGGACCAAGCACTGGAGCTGGGGCAACAGAGCCTTCGCCATAGCTGCCCCCTCCCTCTGGACAGTCTCTCCCCAAACACATTCGAGACTGCACTGACCTGTCCCAGTTCAAATCACTCCTCAAAACACATCTTTTCAAAACGGCTTTTAATGTGTGGATGATGTTGTGTGTATTTTATTGTAGTCTATTTTCTGATCGTTTTTAACCAATGTACAGCGCCTCTGAGTACCTTGAAAAGCGCTCTCTAAATAAAATGTCTTATTATCTAACTACAAATATCACATTAAACCTGGATCTCACAGGTTTTTCTTGTGTTAATATATTTAATCCTCAGACCAGATTCTGATCATGTATCATCTTATCTTATTTGCATTTGGCTCCTTCCTTATGTCAGTCCCCTACAGCTTTACTTACTGCAGCTGTCTCAAAGGTGTCAGTATTTATCTTTGTGTATCCATAAACCTTGACTGTTTGGCTCATTTATCCAGCTTGAAATTTCAGGTGTTCAGAGAGAGTATGAGCGGTGCCACCAAAGTTCAAACGTCATAATTGTATTCTTTCAAAATAAAGTAGCAGAGGTGTGAAAGAAATGCTCCAACAGAGACATGAGTGGACTGACCAGCAGCTTGAGGAGCCAGAAACGTGATTTGTAGTAGCAGGTCTTGAAGGGGTTAATGAGGAAAAGCACCATGAAGCCATAAAGGATGAGCGGGTTGACCTGCATGGGGAGGTAGGTGTACTCTGAGTAGAGACAGGAGAGGATGCTGAGACACCACAACACACCCAGGAAACCAGCGATCTGCAGCACACAGGGGAGAAAAAGAAGAGACTGGCATTAATAGAAAACAATTTTGACACATTATCACAATTAACAAGGCGCTGTGAATAATTCTGTGCAAATTATGTTGTAATTGTTATTCCACAGTGTAAATAAATCCATGCGGACATCAGTTATTAGCTGTTTCTGCTGAATTGGAAAAACAGTAATGAATTCCTTGAATGATGATTACCCTGATGACTAAATAACCCCATTCATTCCTTCTACATTTTGTATGATCACTCTTATAAATCTGAAAATGTTGTTTTTCATACAGAGATAAAGTTTATTTTCTTTAGTGGTTTTCATTTGTTCCTCCAGCCTGACCTCAAACAGGTGTTGGTGTGAGAGGTTATTTCGGGGATTGATCTCAAAGATGAGGACGTGGTTGACTCCGGCCTGTCTCCATCCATAAGTGTTGATGCCCAACAGGAAGAGGAACTGGATCAACAGGAAGCCGCCTCGATAGATTCGCACCAGTGGCCAGATGTTCTCGAAGCGGATGAACACAGCACCTGATAAAACCACAGTGGATTTTATGCTTTTTAAAGATAAAAAAATCCTTAACTGTCTGCTTGATAACACATCTGAAGGGAAAACAATAAAACCTGCCAATAGGTCTCCCTATTAATCCTTAACAATCCACCAAATCTGCCCATTATCTCACGGTGACACATTACAAATTGTGCTGGACTCAACAGGATATGAAAAATATATGAATCTGGATGTTTGTGACTCACCAGAGAGAACGAAGGCGATGGCAAGAATGATAAAGAAGCCGCAGTAGAGACCCACACGAAAAGTTGTCCAGGCCAAAGCAGGCTAAATGTGGCACAAAGGAACACAAAAAACATTACTGATTCATAATGATTATAATATTAAATAATAATACACCTACGCACTTTACTACACACATAAACAAGTTCACAGATGCTGTATATATTCCAATAATTTTCTCTTTAACAACAACTTCTCAATCAAATGTGTCTCTGTATGAAGCTCTGACTCCCTTTATCTACTTTAATATATTTATTATACACGTGCCTGCAGGGGAAATGGAGAGATCAATAGACACATATCACAATTCAAGTCCGACATTAATTAATGCATTAATAACAGTAGATATAACGTAGAGGGGTAAAGTGCCACTAGCCTCGATTATTTCTGAAAGATATCCTGTTCAACAATGGAAAGGCACTTATAAAATCAATACTAAAGGCTCTCATGGTTTCTCTCCCTTTGTCTCTTCCCATCTTCCTCCCTTTCTCCATTTCTCCCATAACAAACCTCTCACCTTTTGTTTTTAACCTTTCATCACCAGCATTACAGCTTCAAACCAACATTACAGTAAGATGAATGCAAAGATTATGCTTGCTGGGCAGAGAAGACAAATTTGTATTCAGGTAATTTAATACTGTAGAGGGGAAGACGCCTTGAGAGACTGAAAAATATGACACACATTTATTATCTCTGCAAGGAGATAGCCGGGAAATGATTATGGGTTTGATCATTTGTGTGAGAGTGTGTGTTTCCATCTGTCTGCGGCTAATCTGGCAAACTACTGGACCAATCACCCTCATGTTTTGTGTGCAGCAGGTAGGGGCTGCAAAGTTTTCTGGAAATCAGCTCAGCTGAAACACAAAAGGCCTTATCTAGTCTGGAGCTTGACACATTTTGGCCTTCGTCGTGCCTCAAAAACTGACATCCATAGACAAGTTTGGTCTCAGTTGAACCTGAGCATCTGCAGATTAATGTCATACCTGACATGTTGTGATCATACAGTCTATAGTTGTGATCCACTAAAGTTTGGCACAATGAGATGAATTATTTCCTGTTTTTGTTATCTGCGCCGCCATCTAGAGCCAAGAGGGACAATTCCACTGGGCACACACTTCAGTTTTCTTTCGGACAATGTATGACATCATACCACACACTTCGAAGCACAGTGTTTTGCCTGCCCAATTTTGTAGCCTACAAACATTTAATGCCGTAAAAAGTCCAGTTATAGATGACCAAAGATCTGTGGCTGTGTTTTAGTTATTATAAAATACCTTCATCCTCATATTACATGTATCCATATTTCACATACCTGTTAGCAGGAGAAATTGATCTGAACTGTGCATTGCGCTATGGCTCCGTCAAAAATAGACAAAGCATGTATTTTTATTAAGTTTGTTGGCTGTTTCTGGTACACTTCTGGAATGCACTGCGTTTAGCTCAGGCGGCCGCCTGGCGAGGATCTACACTGAGCGCACCACTCTAGTTTTTGTAGTTTAAGTTATTTCATTTTAGTTTACAGCCTTCCTGCCTACTCTGACAATAAAAAATGGTTGATATTATTAAACTGTCACTCTTCTGTACTTGCAAGAAATCGTTAGTTTGCTTGAGAGATGTAAGTTCAAAGTTTAAAAGGCAGAAATTAGGCTCATATCACTGATTGATCTCCAGTGTAACAGACTGTATTCTGACCTGAGCTGCCCCCAGTGGAGGAACTCTCAACCTCTTCATGGCCTTCTGACGATCTCCTCCCTCCAGCTCTGTGGTGACGATGGTCTATGCACACACACAAACAACAAACAAACAATTATTTTATCGTAGTATTATAGTGTGTATGTGTATGTATGTGTTGTGCATGTGCAAGCAGGCACCTCTGTCTCAGAGATGAGCTGTGTGATCTTCTTGCAGGTGTAGAAAGGTGCCACCTCCACGTGAGCCACACGCCAGTCGGCCCCACGAGGAGTGTCCAGGATCTTGTCATGTTTCTTCAGGATTTTACGGAAACCAGTGAAGTTCAGGTTCTGTGGGTGGCAATGAGGAAGACAACTGTTAGATACAAAACAAACAGATTGGCAGGTTTATTTATTCAAAACAAACTGCTGCAGGAAACACAAAGACACATTTATTTATATGAACATGTTAGTGATTATCAAGATTGCTTCCCTCCATATTTATAAAGAACTTTACATCCTCGACTCGATCTTTTAATGCAGGTGTATCTGAGAGTGTGTGTGTGTGTGTGTGTGTGTGTGTGTGTGTGCATGTGTGTGTGTGTGTGTGTAATGATACCTGGTAGTTTTGGAGCAGGATGAGGCTGAGGTAGAACTCGCTGAAGGCTAGCTTCAGGTCCTTGATGTTGTGGTGTTTGCAGCGCTCTTCCTGCGACAGGTGGAACATCGTCTTGCGCCTCCGCAGGCCGGGCGGAGCGTTGCTCTCACGCTGAGCGTCCAGAGAAGACTGCAGCTCATTCTGGAGTGTGGCGGAACGTCTCTGGGCTTCAGCAAGCTTTTCTACAGGAGGAAGACAAAAATATAAAATTAAAAGAGGTCTTAGGACTTCATATGGCTCAGTAATGCTCATTATTGTGTTGCTTACACCACACCACATTCACACATTTTACTTGTGCTAATATCCACACTTGGAAGTTGTGATGAAGACCTGAACCCACTGTTCCTACTTAGTAGTTATTGTTGTAATTGTGCTGTTGGTCTTGATTAATTCAATTCATTTCAGTTTTACTGCCTGGGAGGGACATTTTTTAAGTAATACTTATACTAAAACTAATATTTTGATTAACATGGCTTTTCAACATAATAGTTAAAGCACTCTAAAAAGGAGCTAGAAGCAGACGTATTCTTTCTCTCTCATTAAGACATTTGCTTGTACTAGGTGTCTTTCTCCTTCTGTAGCACTCTGTGTGCTAAGGTTGACCACTGACAGCACGGGGTTCATCAAGATGGCTAGCGTTAGCGTTAGAGGAAACATTGGAGGAACGCAGTCATGCATGTTTGAGCCTCAATCAGAGCCAGACTCAGATGAAAAGTCTGTTGTGCACCAAAATCTGCAACTAATAGATGTATCAGAATGGTTGAGTGTTGTTAGCATCCTGTACTTATGTTGTTTGTTAGCTTGTAGGCTAACTGGCATTTGCTGACATGGCATTAGTGTTTGTGAAACATACAAGAATATCTGTCACAATGGGGTTTTTGGTAGATGGTGGAAGGAAACTCCAGGGTCTGGTATACATCCAAAGACTGCAAATGCTATCATGTTTGCTGTCAAAACTTTCACTATGCTAATCGAACGCCCTATAAATTCTCAGTCCGCTCTGTGCTGGAGGTTTCAGGTTTCTTTGCTGGTGTTGTGTCGAAGTCTGTTCCCCAGTCAATATTTGTTTCCCATATTAGATGCAGATTGGCTTTCGTATTAGTGACATACATAGCTAATCCAGCATACGTTTTGAATCTCAGATTTTAGGGATGTGCACAGACATCGCCCCCTTCAGTAAAGGAATGTGAAAACACCTCTGTAGTGACAAACTCTGCATGGATACAAGACAATTAAGTGATGGATGGACATTTTAGGGCAGTTGTTCCCAATTGGTCCAGCCCCGGGCTCCAGATTTCTCCTTAGTTATTGGTTCAGGATGCACAGAGTTTAATATATTCAGCATCCTACTTGTGTTTGGCCATGTTGTCAAGCTAGTTTGTTGTCTCTGTCAAAGTAGCTGTCCGTTAGTCACTCACACTACAGCAGGAAACAACACTTCAAAATAAAGGCTCTGTGCCAGAAATTCAGTGTACTTTAAAATAAAGTGTGTTTTTTACAATCTTGACATGTTTGGGAGTAATTTTCAGTCCATTCAGAATGGACCCGCAACCCATTTTTGCATGGCGACCCACCAGTTGGGAACAAATGTTTTAGGGGACATAAACAAAAGAAAATACATTTTTGAGCTGAGGGGGGCTTTAGAGTACAAAGAACACAACAAAAATGAGGGCTGTGAATTAATATGATCGAACTGCATTAGAAAACAGTTAATTCTGTTCAGCAAACAGTTCTTGACTCTGTTAGGCCTGTTTTGGTCATCTGACCATCATCCCTGAGGGAGAAAAGAAAAACCCTTTAGTCCAGTTTTTGCCCGACAAACTGCAGGTAAGAGACGTCAACTAGCTGCTTCAGCTTGACCCGAGCGATCTCGGTAGAGGACAAGTCTCAAAACGAGCAATTACAGGGGAAGTGACAGCTGAAAGAAAAAACCTTTTATACACCCTGTCTCCTCTGCTCTCCTCTCCTGCTGTCTGTTCCAGGAAGCGGAGGCATGGAGACTATTAGGCTGAGCTGACATGTAAATGCTGCAGAGGGAGGAACCATTATGTGGGTCAGAGATAGGTTAATATACCCAGAGAGAGAGGGGGAAGGAACCACATAGGGCCTGGGCAGTAACCCGCATTTCATTAATATCCTGTGCACTTCTACCTGCTTTTCCAACAAAGATTAGCCCTCATTTTACTGCTCCTCAGTCATTACAGGTTCAGTCACTCAACAATGAAGTCAAGGTTTTCTCTTGCCCCTTTGCTCTCTCCTGTTCTGCTCTTCCTTCTATTCTTATGTATGAGCTGCTAAAAACTGAAGAACAGACCTGTTGGCAGTTTTCATGAAGGAGTTGCTGACTGCATCAACCCATCAATCTGTGGACTTACCTCAAATCACCTGAAGGCACCATGGCTTTTAGCTGGCCAACATCATGATTTATTTTTAGGTTATATATTCATACTAGCTGACTGGCTTTAGTGTAAAGCTAGTGTTTACTTCTTGTTTTCAGGAAACTTGCAAGTCATGTCCACTCCTTCAGTGACTTGCAGTTCTTCCAGCTGTTGTGGAAACCATTAAATGAACAGATCTGGCATCACAATAAGAACACTGATATCTCCTTGCAGTGCTGTTTGTGACAGCACTCTGATAACACACCAAATAAGATTTGGTTTGAAGCATAGTGGCAGCCTCACAGTCTGGGGAGCTGAGGCTCCAAATGCTGATCCTCTGTTCTAAACTGGGAAAAGCAGCAGCGATGATGTGGAGGGCTCGCTGGTGACTTTCACACTTTGTTGCTTCAACACACCCACACATTCTCCAGATATCACACCACCTTCCTCACAGGAACGCTTCTTTGACATCTAAATTCACAGTAATCCCTCTACTTGACTCGTACAGGCTGTCACAGCAATGCTTGGATGAACACATGACAACAGCAGGAGGCGTGAGAAAGTCAAGACCCTGCCTGACTGCCACAAGTAGCTTTGGATTAAATCTGAGGATTGCAGTGGCACTTCACAACAGAGGACATGGATGAACAGTTCATGTGAGTGGGGCTAATGGACCTTAAACAGACAGGTGTTGGTAGCTTAGGTTTCCACTGGTGTGGGTTTCGTGGATACATTTAAGGAGCCTGTTGTTCTTACTCAGCTTTCGGGATGAAAGGGTATTCCAATAAAACAGCAGTCTGCAAAAATATCTCTGATGTGTGTTTCACCTATGAAGACGAAAGTGTTGTCCAACAAGCTGGATTTCAGCGCAATGCAGCAGAATGGCTTTGACAGGTCAAGGACCCCTTTCAGAGGGAGATACAGAGGGAGAGAGCTATGTGGAGGCAAGTGTCTTATGTAAAGTCAGCACACGATTTATCTCCATCCATCCGCCCTGCTCTCTCTCTCACAACCTATCCAGGTTTTTCAAACTACTACACACTATACACACGGTAACTGGCATCAGATAAAGCTGCCCGTCGGACACAAATTTCCTCCTGTGAGTGGAGGATAAACAAGATGCCTGAGAGCAGGAAGGAGAAGATGATGTTTTCATACACAACATTTAACCAACCTCACAGCTTATATCTGCTGAAGAGACGGTGACTCACTGGCTGTAATACTGATGTGATGTGACTCTGCTGTCAACAGACTTACACAAGTCACATGTGGCAGTGACAACATCAGAAATGACAACTAAGTGTTGGTTTTGTGCGAATCCTTCTTCTGTTTTTATTCCTTTAGAGAGACACTGACCTATACATAAACAAAATCAAATGCCTCACACCCTGAGGACTATTTTGATGTAGACCCTCATCCACCCAGATAATGTGGGTAAGGGTGTAAATTTCGAGTTTCAATTCGATATCATATTGATTCTTTGGACAACGATATTTGCTTATATCACAAAGTCTGCAACGACAGGATTTTGATTCAATTCAGGGGCCTGTGATTGATACAAGATGATATCATATGCCCATTTAACACAATCGGTTTATATCAACTCGCAAAAAACAATATATGATTTGAACGTTTTACCACAGAGCTCTTCCAGACATTAAAATAAAAAACAAACAAAAAAACAATATATTCTTAATCATAAAAAACAGTTCACCTCCGGTTGTTCATTATAGTGCAGGCATCTGACCAAGCAGCTGGGCTGTAAAATGAAGCCAAAGCAGAAGTGACAAACACAGCAGTTCTTTGAACGGTCACTTGAGGCTGGCTCCAAGAAGCCAGTGAGTCCCCATAGACGCTCATGTTAAAATGCCCAACCTAACAGCAGAAATAAACATGTTTACAGCCTAGTACAGAAACAGTTTTGGTCTCTATAACTAATTTCCCCCTTCATGACAACTGCAAACAGGGTAAATTTTTGTAACAGACACCTGTTTACATTTTATCAAGGCTTAAAGTTAGGCATAATTAAGGGCAGACTGTCCTTATGGTGTCCTCAGCTTTCAGTCAGATCCACCCTTCCCTCCTCCGAAGTGCCGGCCTCTCGCCCAAATATGGTCACTTCTGGTTCCAAAAAAGGTGGTGACGACCCAAATGTCAAACTTGAGACTTCAAAACATCCATAAAAAAATGGGTGATGTCACGGTAGCTACGTCCATTATTTTTACAGACTGGCACGGGGGTCAATGCCATGTTTACTTTCAGGTACCTGGCCAGTTTCACTGTGTTTCCTGAGTATGTTATCTCTCAGTGGCATCGTTTGCATATGGCATTTGCTTTGTCTGTTCACCTGTCTTCTCTCTGAAATCCAACATATTCCCACGCTGCTGATTTATACCTGCAAAGGGAGTAAATATCCTCATTGTCTTTGTCTTGTCTGCTTGCTATTATCTGCCTGGCACATGGCTGCTAACACTATCTGAGTGTTTTGAAGGAGGTGTGCTTAGACAGAAATGGTGACATAGATGTGCCATGAGAATTTCAAAATAAAGGCTCATCTTAAAGATAATATGTATACATGTTTTCAATTTGCCTTAATGACATTAGCTCACAGATCAGTAGATCGACACATCCATTCAGATCAATAGATCGTTACCATTGTTGGGCAGTACTGTCACTACAAGTAGCGACCTTACGAATTTAACTGCATTTCTCAGTATCGTGGTGCTAACGTCACTACTTGCTGAATAAAAAAGCTTATCAGTAGCAAAGTTAATTAAAAGACTGAGTAGCGAGGTAGTGTCCAAAAATGTTACAAGCTGTTTTTCTGCGGCAGTCTGGATAAAAGTAACGACAATAGAACTGATCATAAGTAATGTGACTGATGCCAGCACCACAACGAGGCATGGAGACGAGTGAAGCCTTTCTGTATGACATCACATACTAATCCTTCAGTTTATTCTGCCTGCTGCTTAGCTATTGGATTTTCTTGGCAAAACCCGCCCTACTCTTCCTCTGATTGGCAACATTGCACTTCTTGATGCATCTCTTATGGGTCTTGCCCATAGACTGTATATATGTAGTGGATTTACAGTGGACACTGGAGAAATAGACACAGTAAGCACAAAGAAAAAAGCTAGAGAGACAGAGAGCAATATTAAGCAGGAAGAGAGAAGAGAGGAGAGAGTGACATACTGATGTCACGTCTTATTTGCAGGACATGTTCATGTTCATCTGAACAATTTTTGTTCTGCCTATTTGTTTGGTTGATGTTTTTTCTTATCACTAAGATAACCCTGATTATACATAAATACAATAAATAAAAGTAGCTTTGCAAGTAGCAAACTACTTCTGCCATTTTCTCGTAGCCTGGCTTGCCACATGTCTGCGGGGGTAGCTTCGATGTAGTGAAACTTCATTTTGATGTAAAGTAACTGGTAGATTAGCTCACTACATTTTCCAAGTGGCTTGTCCAACCGTGAAGGTGACGTTACACCCCTCGTTATAAGCAGATATGAGTGTTTTCTAATGTATTTGTCAACAGCTATGATTCCTCCTGTGGGGACCCATAAGGTGAGGCTGCTGTATAAACTGATAATGAATGACAACGTTGTAAAACATAGTTATAAGAACATAAAATATGTCTTCATGGGAGAAGTTTTAATTGTTTATGAATACTTATGAATACTGTATACCGCTTGATATAGCATTAAAAATCTAAGTACATACTGTTCTGTCCTAAAGAGGGCAACTATGTTGTCTTTATCTGCAGTAGATAATGGATGAGGGCAATAAAAGACAAGTTAACAAGACGTTGCTTCTACAGCAACAACAGTTAGCCTCTGGAACATGTCAGTAATCAGGAAGTACACTGTTGTTAGAGGAAAAAATACTTGAGGATCAAAGTTTATTCAATGCTCCAGTAAATCAACCTCCTGCTAACAAGATTGGCAGTGATTCATGTCTAGTTTGTTTGCTACTCTTGCCATCAATCTGCCATTTATGTGCCATCATTATGAGCTGGGACAATCTTGCCAGTCAACCTTGGCCCTCAGCTGACCTGTCGTTTCACAAACAGCCTCTAGAGGAAGCGCTCACCGTCCTCAGATACCTCCCGCTTCCCCCTGAGCTTAAGTTCAAGACCAGAAGGCAACCTTCTGCAACCAGAATACCAGAATATATTACAGCTTCTGTCTCACGTTACATGACACACACATACTCCCTCGCTCCCTGAAATACACACAGGCACAGGCTGCTCGCCCAAACATGACCACCACTGGCAACTTCAATCAAATGACCAAAATTAGATACGATGTCATTTAACACTGAAACAAGCAGCTTAGTAGAGAGTAAAATGTGCACAAGACATTGTGGAACATCTAAAATGATGATAAATAATGGCACCTAACACCTATAATAGTACTTATATCATGGTTTATACAAGATATTACACACTGCATGTAAACATGTTAAGGCAATAATAAGTTAAGTTAATATAAGATGAGACCCAGGATTTATGTGGCAATGGAGCCCTGCTGCAGAGCAGAATAAATCAGATCAAATATACAGTATATATTTTTAAATCATGGTAAAATTGCTTCATAGTGGTACAGATGATCAATTAAATAGTCTATTACACAGCCACTCTGACTACCAGAGTTTGATTTCACACACTCAGCATGAATTATTGATGCAACTGAAGTGAATAAATACCTGAATAGAATGTGTTGATTTTCAGGAGCTCCTTCTCACAGGTCTGGAAAAATCTCTCCTCAAACTTGGCGTAATATCTCTTCACTGTGTCTTCATCTGTGACTGGAGAAACAAAAAGAAGACAAAAAGATGTTGGTGAGCTGCTTGTTGAAGGACACAAGTGTGTAAATATATAAAGCACTGTTGCACTTTTATAATGTTGATCCACAGAGGAGTTTTTGATAAAGTTGTTCTCACTTGTACAGTCACACACACACACTCACAGCTCATAGCTGATAAGCAATGACAAAATAAAGTTTATATTGTGGTGAGAAGCCCTAAAAAGATGAAGCCATGTTAAATCTTTCTCTACAGGACAGTAACAAGAACCATAAACATACAGCCAAACATATACTGGAGGACCAAAGCAGAAGTACAGGAGGACCACGCATTCTTCAGAAATAGGGTACAGATAGTCAAAGTTAACCAGACATATTCAACTCCTACAGTTACCAACATTGGAGCACCCCAGGGCTGTGTAAGCTCTCCATTCATTTTCACACTTTATACTGACGATTGCAGAGCTGATGGACCAAACACGTTTATTTTGAAGTTTTCAGATGATACTGTACTGCTGTCTTTGCTGGGGACCGAAGACGACCCCAGTATTCATCAGGCTCATACAGACAGGCTGGTGGAGTGGTGTGAGAAGAACTCACTTGTTATCAATGCAAAGAAGACAAAAGAAGTTATTTTTGGTCTTCCAGAGAACCCATATCCTCCACCTGTCATTATCAATGATGCAAATATTGAACAAGTCTTTTCCTACAAGTATTTAGGCATCTATGTGGACGCTGCTCTATCATGGAGTGCACACATTGAGTATATTTGTAGTAAAATACAACAACGCATTTATTTCCTTCGGAGACTAAGGTCTTTTGGCACAAGTAAGCCTATTGTTGCTATTGTTTTTTCAATCTATTGTACTTAGTGTCATGCAGTATGGAGTTAGTGTATGGTATAGTTGTCTCTCAGTGCAACTTAAAGCTCGAGTGGGGAGACTGATAAGTATCTGCTCAAAGACTCTAGGTCAAACACTTGAGCCAATCTTTAAAGCTGCATATACTAGAAGAATGTTGTCCCTGGCAGGCAATATTTTGTCCGACCCGACACATATTCTATTTGAGGAGTACCAGTTGCTGCCATCCAACAGGAGATATAGAGTCCCCAAACGTAGATTAAACAGACTGAGGAGAGCTAAATAGCTAAGTGATAATAACTTTCAGCTACAGAAAATGCTTGTCTTTTTCTTTCTTTTGTAAAGGACAGGTAGGTGAGAGTTTTCTTGTGTCTGTTTTCCTGCTGTTGATACAGTTTGGAGTGTTAATCTTCTCAATATGTTGGCTTACTGTCCAAGAAACATGCATCTCCGTAGATTTACTGTAGCTTATTGCAGAATTAAGTCTGATTTTCAACACTGAGAGAAAGCTTTTGTCTTTCTGCTTAATTCCTGGAACAACTTAGTTAAGTTAGTAGTTGATTGTCAAAAGTCATTATAGTTTGTGAGTGAAGGAGCCAAAGTATTCAAGTGTTTAAATACATAATAAAACTAATGACATTTCACCACCAAAAACAAATCTCATAACTCTGAATGATGTTGCCTACTATCAGTTAACACAGTGTCAGCAATCACTGGAGTGAAATAGGGGATACACAGATGCTTATTTTGGTGTCACTGTTTATGACCTGCTATGTGTCCAACTTGGCCAGCCCTCGAGACACATATCTCTGTGGGTATGTTCCTGTGGGTTTGTCTGAACCAAAGCCAACGGACATTAATCTGGTGTTACAATTTGATCAACAGCTTCCTTCCATCTCTTTTCAGTCTGACTAAACCCTGCACGTCTTTTTCAGAACCAGCCAATTCAATCAGCATTGATGTGCCGTCTCAAATCATACTCTGCATCATTCACAGCAGGCTACCTGACACCTGACAGAGTTTAATACGCTGCCTTTAGACGGTTAAAACTCGGTCGCCAGAAAAAATGTAGGCATGGTATGTTTCTGCACACTACATATACACTGATCAGCCAAAACATTAAAACCACTGGCTGGTGAAGTGAACAACATTGATCATTTTGTTACTTTGCAATGCTCTTCTGAGGAACCTCAGCTCCTGCCATTCATGTAGATGCCACTTGACACACTACACCCACCCAAACTACATCACAGACCAAGTACACCCCCCTACTGGCAACTGCACCATGCCACACCACAAAAAGTGCTCAGGAATGGCTTGGGGGACGTAACTAGGAGCTCAAGGCGTCAGCCTGGCCTCCATATTCCCCAGATCCCAATCCGATCAAACATCCACATGCCGGTACCCTTCCTCACAATCCACTAGACAACACAAGACACCCCCAGAGGTCCTGTGTCCATGCCTCGACAGGTCAGAGGCTCCACTGTGGATCGGACTTGACTCTGACCTATAGAGGTCTGGACAAAGGACCTCTGGGGTACCGGTTTGTCCCACAGATGCTTGATCAGATTGGGATCTGGGGAATTTGAAAGCTGAGCCGATACCTCGAGCACTTTGTCACATTCCTTAGACCATTCCTGAGCAGTTCTTGCGGTGTGACATGGTGCACTGCCTCGCTGGGGGGCTACTGCCATCAGGGGTACTGTTGCAATGAGCGGGGGTACTTGGTCTATAACAACGGTTAGATGGGTGGAGTGCATAAAGGGGCATCCACATGAATGTCAGGACCAAAGGTTTCCCAGCAGAACATTGCATTGTAATGAAATAATTGATGTTATTTACTTAAACTGCCAGTGGTTTTAATGTTTTGGCTGATCGGTGTATGTTACATTTGCAGGTTATTATGTAGATTGTTAATGTGTGGTTAGGTTTAGGCACAAACACCACTTGGTTATGGTTGGGAATAAACATGTTTTGGCTTAAAATACCCAGTTTTGGGGAGCACAATCCCAGCCAGAAAAGCCACCCACCATCCCCTTCACCTCCCAATGACAAAGTCAGCTTATATATGTTGTGTCACTCTAAAAACGCTCACATGCTACGTGTGAATCAATGGAACATATTCATGGTTTGCAGAGGTGAAACATGCCAACATTTTCTTCAGGGCTGCCAGTTACCTGTCAAGCCCACACACTCCACATACTCCACACACACACAATAAATCTCTGTGTCATGTTCACACTCATATACTAAACACATAAATTCATGTCAGTGGCTCTTGACTGTGAGGATCTTAAACTGGTATTGGGACAAAGCAAAGACAAAATGTGACATCCAGTTTTCCATCGCTTTAATCCACACTGTGCCTCACATGTTCTTTCCATAAGCAGTTGACCTTCCCGTCATCCAGACCTGATGTGCCACCGCTATCTAAATGTCAAACGAAGATTTTTATTCCAGGCAGAATAAAGAGAGATGTGGGTTTCACTGGATAGAGCAGATACAGTGTCAGATCCAACGCTGACACTGCATCGTAAACATTGGCTATTATATAAAGAGAGCTTTGGCTGCAACTGGTAGATGGAGAGGCTTTCTATTCAACACAGTAATAAGAAAGAGACGCCCCAGGCAGCGGCCTGTCAATATCACTGCTCTATTCACACACAAGCGCTCACGCATGTTTGCAGCAGGGGTGTTCAAGCCTGTGATGAAAGGGTGAAAAAATGTTCAACAGCAACTTTAAAGTCCAACAGCTTTACAAGGAAAATAAATGAGAAACTGCCTCCACATCCAATAAGATAATCAATTATAAGTTAATTAAACCATGTTATGTAGGGGAAAACACTGTACAGCCGTAAAGTATACTGTAGACGGACAAATCCTGAGGAGTATAAGAGAGGAAAACTTCCCACAGCAGATGTATGAGACCTACTAGCCAATTTCTATGAGTGTATAAAAGGAGAGCTCATTATGACATCCAAAACAAGATCATTATGGTAATGACAACAACTGAAAAATGGGACTGCATTATAGTCATTTAAAACAAGAACAAACTTCCACTTAGCATTAGAGACTTTTATAGAGACTGAAAGACAGAGAACAAGGACACAGAGTTCATGTTGTACACTAATGGGGATCCAGATTCAGTGGAGAGGAGAGACAAGAGTTTAAGTAAAGGAAAGGAAAAACATATACGACATAGATATTTCCGAACCATGTTGAATAGATCATTTGAATGTCAGAGCCCTCGACAAATCCAATTAATAAAGAGGGTAAGAAAAGGAGGGGATACGAATGAGAAATGAAAGGAGGAGGAGAAGATGAGGCTGCCAAAAAAGGAAGTTTAATAAATGTATACAGACAATGAAGAGAGAGAGACAGAAAATGAAGCAGATGGTCTCCAGTCTGCCTCGCACTTCTCCACAATTCCACAGTTGAGCTGCGGTCACAACTCTTTCAGCCCCACAACGATGCAGAGCTCAGCCACCTCAGCAGCTGCCAGCTGACAGGCTGCCTGCTGCAGACGAGTGGATGGATGACTGTTTGGATAGAGGGATGCATGCTTGAATTGCTGACCTATCGGCCGGCTAGCAGGTTAGCTGAATGACTGAGAGCCTGGACGGTCAGTGCGACATGACAGGATGACTAATGGTCCAACATGCTCCTTTAGTTAGACCTGCAGGCAAGCAGCCAACTGAGCTGCACTGTAATTCAAAGTAAAAGGTTACACAGCTAATGAACACTTTGTATGAAAGAGCACTGAAGGAAAAGAGACGCAGAGCAACAGGAGGGAAAAGACCAGTCGTGGACTGTGGGTTATTTAACATCTATGGGACGTTTTCTACACATCAAACATGAGGTGCAAAATATACCTCATGTGTCCAAGAAATTATTGTCAGTGAGGCAACAACTTGTCCTTTCTCTTAATAATCACTTATGAGATTCTCCTCCTATGGGCTGCATTTTAAACTGTGAAGTACCATTTGAACTGTTGCACAACCAAATGTCACTTAATCAGGGACGAAAACATATCAACATGTTTTTTGGAATTGCCATGTAGGCCTGTCATGATAATTACATTACTGACTTATCCAGATCAACAAAAATGATCAAGGCCATGCACATATAAAACTACAATATTGACCTTGTGTTTACATGTGTGTTTGTTTATTGTCACCAGAATTTTAAGCAACATGATGTCAGAATAAGCAGCAGGGTTTTCCCAACCATTATAACACTTGGAAGCAGTGCCTCATCATTTTTTCATAGTGCCTTAGCAGGGTGAACAGAGAGAGACTATGCTGAGACAAGTTTCGCTGTCATTTCTGGTCAAATGAAAAGTTTATTGCTCTTCGAAAGGGTGTACTTGCATTAATATGCTATTACATAATCATTATATCAGGGGCATAAAATGGTCTTAAAAATGACAATTATATTGTTCATTGCAATTCTTTCTGGGACAACATATCATGGGCTTATTGGAAGGTGGAATTTGATCCCAGGCCTCCATATGGAGTTCAGGAAAGTAGAGCTGCTACGATTAGTCAATTAATCGATTAGTCGATTGACAAAAATTACTGGCAACTATTTTAATGATCAAATGATAATTTTAGTATTTTTTTAAGCAACAAAGGTCAAAATTTGCTGGTTTCATGCTCTTTAAAGAGGAGAATTTGCTGCTATTCTTTATCATAAATCACAATAAACTGGATTTTCACTTTGTCCTGACAATGTAGTGACAAAGTGATGAATCAATTAATTAAGAAAATAACTGCCAAATTAATAAGTAATGAAAATTATTGGTAGTTGCAGCCCTACAGGAATGAACAGGAAATTAAAAAAACAAAAATACCTGTAATTTCATGATGGAAAATTTAATTTTATAGGTAACATCTCTGGGGTTTTTAAGCTGTTTTCTAAAATGATTATAGACTGTCATTAAAGAGATGTTCCAGAAGAATACATGAGTATATATTTTGTGAAATCACCTTCCTTCTCACTTGGATGCTGACTAACAGAGTGAGTGTGTCGGTGGATCAAAGTGTAGATGTGAAGGTACTTTGCAGGTACAGAGGGGGTGATGAAATGACCTTGCACCCCCGTCTCTTTGTTTCCCGCTGACCTCATGCACGACTGAACACATCAGTGGAGGTGTGCATGTGCATTTCCACATATCAGCACATGCACAGATTTTTTTTTTGTTCATGCATTTATGTGTGTGAGGCGTGTGGTGTAGGAACAAAGGCCACAGTCAGAGCCAGTTCATCCTCACAGCTGTGTTTTACAGAGGCTTCACCCACAGACTCTCTGGTAACATCTCTGCTGAAAATATTCTGTCATCTGTCTCCCCTCAACCTGCCACACACTTTACCTTCAACCAGCATCAACACAAACAAGCATCATTATCATCTCATAATTACATTGTCTCAGCTGTTTACCTGCCTCCTAACATGAACCGTACGACAGTGTAAATGCAACGAAACCTAATTACAGAAACATTCTGAATTCATGAGGCTATGATGACATTCACTGTATCTTTAATTTAATCTGTGGTGTCCATGTTCATGTAAATCTTGACAGCTTCTCTTTCAGCTACACAGTATGGGTTCTCATTATCACAAGTCTGGGTGGATGATTATAGAGATGGCTTTCTAGAGTCCAACAGCGTTCACCAGGGGGATGAGAAGGTGGATGAAAGTTAAGACTTCATAGGAAATGAGAGCTTAAGCAGAGTGACAGAATAGAAAAACTTAAGTACCTTTCTAAATAAGTTCAACCAAAAAAAAAAAAACACTTGCAAATGTGAAAAAAAATCTGTCGACAATTATTTTGTTCTTTCTTACACTTGTTTTACAATCCAACAACACTGTTTCACTGATAAAATCCCGTGTCAAGATGTTAGTTCTCTCTGTTTCTTGCCCAGATGAGCAACTCCACTGTCAGTGGCCTCCTCTTGCACTCATTTCTCCAGAGGGATCACTGCGACCCTTCCACCCTCTCATCTAGGCATGTTAAAAGGTCCCCAGCAGTCCTGGTTCCCCTGACACCCAGGATAAAGGAAGAAATAATGCTCCCATCATCTGCAAACTCCAGACCTTAAACAGCTCCAGTGTGTGTGTGTGTGTGTGTGTGTGTGTGTGTGTGTGTGTGTGTGTAAGGCCAGGCCAAAGAGATGATGATGGAGCACCTCAGTAGGAAATAATGGTTCTGTCCCTGTAGGGCTGTGTGGTGATATATGCCTGTGCTTTGTGTGTGTGTGTGTGTGTGTGTGTGTGTGTGTGTGTGTGTGTGTGTGTGTGTGTGTGTGTGTGTGTGTGTGTTTAAACTGTGTTTTGGACAGTGCTTCAGCACTGACACTTCAAGTGTCAACAATAATCACTATTCCCCTGTGCCTCCAGTGAACTACACAGACCTGAGGTTACAGCATTTGAGAGGACATTTAGTAACCATGATGTTTATATAACTGACCAACCACGGCTGAGAATTTACAGCAGCTAAAAAACTGCACTTGCCTCAAGGCCACATAACTACTTTGCATCTAGGATCTAATTTATCTGAAACTACAGAAAAATCAATACGAGGTTTAATTAGATTTAGGAACATTTAACGACTTGAAACCGGGGCTGGATATCCGTGCTCAATAGATGGAAATACCTCAGCACCAAGTAGCATCAAAACTTTTCCAATCAACTGATGCGTGCATTCAATCCTTTTTGTAGCCAGAGCTAGAGAAAAAAAGACTGTTTGTATGATGGTGCTTGCAGTCGCTCACCGCAAGCATTCTTTCATTTAATGCATCCTGTGATCAGCCCACTACCACAGCAGCTACAACCCATGAAGTCTGCGGTGTTGTAAATTCCAGCTCAGAGTATTTAACGGCATTGGCAGTTCAGAGTGTGAAGAAACCTCTGAAATATTCAAAGGTTTGGCTTATACTACACGCCTGTGGCATCTGATAAAAATAAAGTCATAAAATGTGGATAAATATTTCAACAATTTGAACACTTTCAAATCCAAAAGTGTAAAAATTATTTAGATCGGTGAGTGGTGGCATTTTATGTAGCTGAATGTTTCCACATGATGGGTATCTAATGTAGTAGAGAAAGTAGAAAAAGAAGGTATCAAATGAAGTACTCTATTGCGGTGTCACATTAAGGGTAGAGGTATAGTAATCTTTTCAATGATACCGAGCCCTATTTAAAGGTCCCGTATGTAACTTTATACATCGATTAATCATGTTTTATTTCAATTATTAAACAGGTTGTAATGTAACTCATAAACTGAGACCTTCCCCACCTTTCTCTGTTGCGTGCAACAGCCTTTGGACTTACTTCTATGTAAAGGACTCAAGCCAAATTTTACTTGGAAAATTACAAGGAGGGAACATTATGCAAGTTCCCTTGCCTTGCCTCTCTTAAGCACCGTTACAGCACTAACAGTGTGCAACACTGGCTAAAGTTAGCTAAAAAATGAAGCCCACTAATGTTAACAAACAGCTTGCACCCACCACATACGCTGTGTTTCTGTTATATACACATTACAGTGGTGGCCCAGTGTAAAAGGACCTTTACTTAGCGCCCTGTAGCAACTCCAATTCAGCCAGAGCAAGACAAAATACCCAAGCGCCAGGGGTCTGATCCCAAACTGCCCTCTCAACTGCCCCGACTCCCAGCCAGATCAGTAAACATGTGTTCCTGCAGTTACACAGATTACAACCAGTGCTGCACTGGCCACCAGCCCGCTGTGAACCCCGGGTCAGTAGAACCAAGGCTTTTCTGATAAGTTAGATACAGAACCTTCAAACCTAAGTAAGAGCCAACAGCAGTGAGGCCTACATGTTGTTTTCTATCCCTAAAAGTAGTTGTTAGTAGTTAAACATGGGAATTTACTAATTTTCTCTATTTTGCATTCTTATAAATTCACCACTTCCAGTTTGCTGACTGTTGACCACACAAAATAACATGACATAGTTTTTAACTTAGACAATTTATAGAGTAAATTATACGTAACTTAATAATTAGCAGATTACTTAACAATGACAAATAAAAAACACACACAAACACACATAAATGAAAAACTATGGGTATTTACTTTACATTTTTTCATTCATTTTGTGTAACCATTTATCCTGTTGGGGGTCGCAGGGGGGCTGGAGTCTATCCCAGCTGACATTAGGCAGAGGCAGGGTACACCCTGAACAGGTTGCCAGACTATCACAGGGCTAACAGCTAATTCAGAGTCACCAATTAACCTAGCCTGCATGTTTTTGGACTGTAGGAGGAAACTGGAGTACCCACAGAAAACCCACGCTGACACAGGAAGGACATGCAAACTCCAGGCAGGGAGCTCCCCCATCCCATATATTGAACCTTCCGACCCGAGGTTCGAGCTGAGAATCCTCTTGCTGTGAGGCGACAATGTGACAATAAAATATTGTCACTCAATAAATGAGATGCTGATGAATAATACTGTGTCAATCAATCTATTAATCAACCCTGTCATTTTTTTCATTTTAGCACCATCAGCATCAACATCTGAATCACTTGACTGTATAAACAAGCAGGAGATGCAGGTGCCTCAACAGCAGCATAACAAGGGTACCAAGGGGTATTCTGTATTCAGAATAATGAGACATGTTTGAGTACATGTGCTATGAGAAGAGAGGATCCAGTGCAGCATAGTGCGCTCATTCATTGGCTTCACTTTTTCAGACAAAGAATTGTGCTGGTAGCTAGAAAAACAACTCTTGACCTACAGTATTCCCAGGGCGGCTTGTAGAAGGCAGCCCCCCCTCTCTCCGCTAACCCCTTCTTCTGTAGATTGTATAAATAAATGATGAGACAGCTTCCCCAGAACCCCACTACTCTAACCCCCCGAAACCCTTCATACACGCACACACACACTCACACACAAACCCAACCCCCAACTTCTTATATTCCCATACAGGCATTCTATGACGCGACCCCATAAAACCAGCACATAAATCCTTCAAGGCGGCCCTCCAATTTGTTGACAGTGAGAGAGAGCAACAAGCAACACAAACACATGTATAAGCCGCTCCGTATCACACTCTTCACAGCCCATATAGTAGTTTTATTGTATTATTCTTCTCCTCTACCACCTGTTTCATGCTGAAAATCTGTTGCCATCAAATTGGGAGAGACATGAAATGTGAAAAGGCACCGAGAGGTAGAGGAGCAGTGGTTTCCTCTTTGTTGGGAGCCCAGTTATGAGCAGTCATTACACTGGAGCCTGGTGAGAGGGGAGAGGACACAGCGCCTATCTCGTCACTACCCTCCAAAACAAACAGGCTCACACAAGTAGAAACAAGCCCACACACTCAGGGACACACATCAATTGTATGTCCCCATTTTCAAGCTCCATTTATCTCATTTAATGACACCTCACTGCAGGATATAAACTATGTTCTGATAGCATTACAGTCGGGGGAGCTGAGGAGACCATTACATTATGATTGTGGCTGTATTAGCCTCGCTTATCTCTTCCCTCCAAGCGCACAGGTGTAAATCACAAATGAAGAGAAAGACAAACTGAGCCATAAAAGACAATAGGATTGGGCTAATATTAATCTAGAGAGACAAAAGTGTGTGAGTGCATAAAAACAACTTTAACATCCTCTAGTGCCGGGCTTTAAGGAAGGAAACACAGCACTATAACCAGCCAGATAACCCCCCCGATCCATTCCTCCATCTCGCCTTTTTTTTCACTTATTCCCATTCGGCCCTCCAGCCACAATTAATTCAACCAATCATCTCTCTCATCGAGGCCAGGGGAGCATTAAGAATGCACACTCACTGGGCTAGACTGCCAGCCGGGGACAACCGGAGGCAGGATGAGGAACTACTGTAGCTCCCAATCCATTGTGTTATATTTATACTGCCAGACTGCAAGCTAAGCAGCTCCAAGAGACAAACTACACCGGTGCAGGGTGGTGAAAATGATATGATGGAGAGAATCACATATTCAACACATTCTGAGAAGTGTTAATATCTCTATGTTGTGTGTGTGTGCGTGTGTGAGGGGGACAAAGAGAGAGTGTGAGGCACATGTGATGGGCAGCCAAGTCAATACATCGAGAGAGGGAAAGAGTAAAATCAAGAGGCCAGATGGGGTGTGAGATGATGCTGGGGACCAGACGGAAAACACACCATGCCCAAAAACAGTGAAGAATGGTACGTATAGAGGGAGAAAGAGAAAAAAGAGAGACACAGAGGGAAGAATACAGGAGAGAAACAATATAAGAGAGAAAAACAGAAAGCGGGGATTAAATAAAAATGGATGTATCTCCAAAAAACAGTGTTTAAAATAAGTAAACATTCTCTCTGTGTAAGTTTAATAGTTCATTACTGAGTGGAGAACACAGTCAAAATGTTTCATTGTTAGATGGGGCTACTGTAATATTACTGTATACGATAGACTGGATTACTGCAAATGTACTGTATATCAATTTCTGAGTGGAAACAAATGTGCAATAATGGCCACGGAATAATACAGTCAGCATAACCATTACTAAATGGAGAGAGGATGTTTGAACATAAATGTAACAAATTATGGTACTAAATCAGAATAAATAGAGAGCAAACAGGACACAGCACTGACTCAGTAATCTGATTATATGATATGAAGTACGAGAATTAGAAATATAGTTAAATAATACATTACTGGCCATGTACGCCATGCTGTTATGTTGTAAGATGTGATTTTTCTGATTGTAAGAATCCAATTATTCCTAGTAGATGGGAAACCATTGTGGCATGCTTGGAAAATGCACAAAAATAAAGTACTGGTGTGGTGCTTTAAATACTTGGCTGGTGGTACTGAAATCACAAGCCTAGTCGCCAGAAAAAAATGTTGGCATTGTACATTTCTGCAAAACACGGAAACATAATAATTGTATGATTCATACATATCATATGTTATACCTAGGTGAGACACCTGCCAAGCTGCAGACCCATTCAGATGAATGTTTGAGACCAAAAACCAACAAAAACAGTTGTTTTTTCAGCAAGTCATCGCTGCAGCTTTTTTCAGCAGCTTTTCAGTCACCAAACACTGGTGTTTTTATGCTACCCATGACTCTTCACTTTGTTTCCACCTGGGATAGTGCCATGAAAATTGTTGTTTTTGACTAAAACATTGCTATGTTTACTGCTGAGGATTAAATGCTTCTTACCAAGACATCACTGCAGTTCCTGCTGGATTAGTGCCACAAAAAGCATTTGTTTTTGACTGAGACATCCCTCCACTTCCTGCCAGGATTATGCCACTAAAATCAAGTATGTTAAGCCAAAACATGATCTTTTCCTAACCATAACCAGGTGGTTTTTGTGCCTAAACCCGACCACATATAACATGCAAATGTAACACATATGGTTTGCAAAAACATACAATGTCAACATTTATTGTGTCGACTGGGTTTACATCAAACAACAAATGAGTTGCAATAGGCCTTTTGTTAGGGTTTTGGCTTTGCCTCTGCCTTGTGTTTCCTGTTTCCACTTCCTAGTGTCTCTTGTTCGTTTTCAGTCTGTCTCTCTGTTAGCTGGGCGTGGCCTTCTGGTTCCCTCCTCCTGCCAATCCTCCTGACTACCAGCAGCACTGAACCTGTACACCTGAACAACATCTACAATAAAGCCACTGCAGTATAAAACCATGGCTCAGACATCCAGACTCTGCCAGATTGTTCAGTCTCCTCTGCAGTACAGACATCAAGGCCAACGTCTAGGTTTCTGACACTGTGTCTTTTTGTACCTTTGAACATCTATTCACACATCTATTCACCATGCCAGACTCAACCATAACCCACCACATCCAGCCTCACTCTCGTCTTCTGCCTCCGGATTTGGACTGCTCTGCTTCGCCATTCCCAGCCCACCTCAGCCATCATTTCATTCAAGCCTTCAGCTCCACTTCATCAAACTACAATGAACTGCCTTAATGCATTCAGTTTCCTGGTTGTGTTTGCATTTGGGTCCTAAGTTGAACTGCCACAACACCTTTACCACAGAGAACATTTTGACATGTTCCAGTAGGAAAAGCACAGTTTTAACTCAAAACGTAAAGTGGCCGATTATCATCCATCTGCTTCAGTTTTCGGGTCCCGGTATTGTGCATGTTGGCTCACTGTCGTGACTTAGTGGGACACAAACTGCCATGTTTTCCAGAGACAGGAAACTACTTAAAGTCTAAATGAAGGTAACTATATAACTAAGTGGGTATAAAAGAGACAGAGCACTTTTCAAAGTGAGTCCTTAAACAAGACATGGAGCAGCGGGCTGATGGAAGTGCACTAATGGGCAAAGTTCTTGAGAACCACATGAAGTGGGTCATGTTTGTTTCACAGGCTTATTGTTGTGTCCATATTTCCTATAAAACAGAGAGAAAAAACAGGAAAAGGTGTGTGTGTTTGTGGATGTGTGCATGCCCATTAAACTTATTAAAAATGTATGAGAGGCCTTTTAATGTGTAAAATCTGCCCTGTCAGTTACCGTTGCCTTTTCTCAGCATGTTTTGCATTAAAGCCCTGATAGTTCCAGTATTCCTTTAAAAGCCCACATGTACACACCCCAGCTGACTGCAGAACAGACACACACACATTTGGGGCAGCACACCACGGGAACAAAAACCATTGTGGTGACTGGATTTGGAGTTCAGTGGAGGGCTAAATGGGCATGGTCGACAGCACAGAGGAGGTTGAATGGGAATCAGGGAGACGAGGGAAGGAGTTAGATGAGGTGGAACTGGACAGAGAAGAGAAGTAGGACACAGATTCTTCCAATCAGACAAACAGGAAGTCCACAGAAGGTAGTATTATTGACCAGGGGGCTGATGGGAAAGTTAATCACTCCTGCTCTTTATTTTTCAGAGGGCAGTTCTTCTGCCACCAGTCTTTCCAGCCTCTTCTTATTTTACAAAGCTGCTGCTGTGAAGTGTTATCTCTGACAGTCAGAGTGAGGGAAAGTTTGGCCCAGACCTCTCTCTCCGTCTCTCCCCAGCACCACGCAGGGCCTTGAAGATCAGGATAGTCTCTGTGAGAGTCTCGCCGACTCCCTGCGTCTCTCTATAGGTAGATAGAGCCCGGAGGAAAAGGCAAGCTGATAACAGTGTGAATTAAAAGCTGTCTGATTCATCTCATCTGGGGAAATGTTCGCCTGAACTTTTCAGCTCCAGTCACGTCTCTCAAACTTTGTCAGACATCTTAAGCCCTTTGAGATCCAGAATATTTTGAGTCTGTCAGTGGGGATATTATAAACTAAAAAGAAGCATATTGTATAATAAACCAGCGGTCTGAGCTGCACCAACTAGTCTGAACAAACACTGTTTTGATTAGCATGTGTTATATTTCTCATTCCAGGCCACATCAATGCTAGCTGGTTAATGTGATATTTATTGTCAATATCATGTTTCTAAACACACTGTAATGGCTCGAATAATACAGACTTTATTTCTGTGGCAGCAGTCCAATAGAGGATGAGGACGAGTATCAGTGTCTCAGTATGCAAACTCACGCACTGCACGGATCCCTTATTAAACATTAACTGAAGCAAATCTAATCTTAAGAGATCAGGTCTGATTTCATGGAGGTTCATGGAGAACAGCCTCAGCGGAGCCTGTAAGGTAAGTATTAGATGACTCCACTGAGAGTCAGAGTCATACTTTTTAACTAATTACAGAAACTAATGTGTGTATCTGTTATATATTCATAACAGGATTTTGGGTATTGTTTTCCCCATTTTACATTCAGTACACTGACAGCAGGCAATTATTCCTGAAGTTTTATTTTCACCTATCAACTCCCTGCATGACTCCAGTCTTTGTTGTCTTGTACCAAATATTAAAGGTGTAATACAACAAATGATGTGAATGAACTGTTACCATATGCAGTGCAGGACATCCAGCCACGGCAGAATTAATTAGGTGTGTAACAAAATATCGATACAATTGTGTGAGGCAGTATTATGTTTTGTGATACTGTATACATTCTCAAAAACACTGTATCGACTGTTAATTAATAATTTACATGCAAAGATTCATGGCGGTGGTTCACTGCAGCTATGTGACACTTCCACTCTAATTTAACGACATGGCCTCACACTCACCTAAACACAAAGATCACATGCTGAAATGAGCAGAGTCATACAGGGCGCAACATAAGCTCTTAAAATTAGAGTTTTAAAAAACAAAGGTAATTCAGAAAATACAATTTAAAAGGTTATTTTGGCTTTGTCATATAATATTGAGCGGCACATCTCCACAGTTTAATGTGCTTGTTAGAAATGCAGCTTGTTGAGGCAGCTTTAATATTCCAGCTGGCACAGAAGTCAGAGCCAACACAAAGTCAGCAGTCAGAGGATTAGAACATCATAACATTAAAGTAAAGTCCTATTATTCTCATTTTATTTTAATATATTCATCATCCAGCACCTGCAATGCGGCCCGCATGCTCCTCCGTTTCAGATCCTAACACGGACTTTGATTCTGGCTCTGGTGGCTCAAACATGTCTGGCTGTACAAGTCCAATAAAGCTGCTAGATGGAGCATCTATTGTAGTGCTACAACACAGCTTTGCCACAAGTGGGTGTGGCTTCCTCAGCGTCACAGAGCGGAGCATACTGCTGATTTTTTCATGACTTTGAAACATAATTTTATATACTTGCTTACTTTTATACGCATTCAAATTTGGCTAGGTGCTTAGTTACACATTTTTCTGTGGTGTGACAAACTCATTACATATATGTATTTATGCTTTACTCGCACTTTAAACACTCATTGTAACACCAAACACAGATCTACACTCTGAAACACAGTTGTCAGAGTGTGTAAATGTCAGACAAAGAGAGCAGCATGGCAGTGAAACATCAGGCACAGCAGGCCACTCTGGTACCTCCCACCATGATATACTGTGCAACCACAAAATGTGAATGTGTGTGTTTGTGCAAGTTCATGTGTTTCTACTTGTATTTCCTCCATTATCAGAGAGCCATCATCTTACTCTGGTTACTTGAAGCTTCAAGTGCACTACACATGAAGTACATGTGTTTATGGATTAGAGGCTGTCACCATCTTGACAGTCATCTCCTCTCAAACACCTGCACTTTAGGATGCCCGTCAATAAGGTTTAGAAAATCACTAAATGGCAAGCAAAGCCAATATGTAAGTACACCTCTGTCCAGCTGAATCAAAAGGGACTAATACTAAACAATTATGATGTTTATTTCTTTTGGTTTCATACAGTGCCATTATAGTGCCAGTTTTTGATCCCCAGGGCAGGTGGACGAGACGTCTACCCAGCTAATGCAAGTGTGTCTGCACAGACAGCATAAATAAAGCATTACTGACTCCAAAGGTTGCATGCATATGGAAAACCTCCATTAGACATCAGAAACTTTTCTTAAACTCTTAGAAAGCAGAGTAAAGCAAGTTTATTGTAGGTTTTTCTAGGTTCTTTATATACCAGAGGTTGGATTTATTCCTACATACATATTTTACACTGGGATGGCACTACAAGAACTTCATAGTGCACACATGCTTGCATATGTATGAGCCTGCTTTGACTGTGACTGGACAATATGGCAGCTCAGAGCTCAGGGAGGCAACATACCAGGCTGCTTTTGGAAAATTATTCACGGATTCAGTGAACTGGAAAAATGAAGTTTTATGAAGCAAAACCTAATTAATAAATTAGAGGAGGTGTGCAGGAGGAAGGAGAGAGTGTAGGAAGGAGACAAGGAGCACCAGAGAAAGAGGAGTAGGGAGGATGAGGGAGACCCGAGGGAGGCTGGAGGTTGGGCGAGGGGTGGAGGACACCAGGGCTCATCAGCATAGTGTGAATTTACAGCACATGCCCAGTGCCTGAGGGGGAAACTGTGTGTTTGTGTGACTATGTGTTTGTGTGTGAGGCTGGATTCATGTGTATTCTACTGTACTCTGTGGTTTTATATACTACTGTATTACAATCTTGAATAAGGTCAGGATGGAGATTGTTTTCGTATGTCCAAAAACCAAATAGGTTTTCGGACATAATAACTTTTCATAAGTGAACTGGATACTATTTCTGGTGAAAAGTTATAATATGGAAACACTGGACACATCGCCAGCATAAATATGTCACATTGCAATGTGGTAGATGTCAACGTTCAAAACAGACAAAGGCAGACAGCTCTGTAACATCAATAATGCTTCAATTTAAGTGTAAGTATCACATTTCACTTTGTTAGACGTAAAATATTAAAACAAAGAAAAAATTAAATTGCTGGTAGAGCTCATGCTGGTACCAGTTACTATGGTAATGCATCTCTAACTGGTAAGGAGACTTTCTGGAAGAGAGGTCGTAACACAGCTCAGCTTGTCCAAAAAGATACATACTTCTGGTTATTCACATGAAAGTGTGTTGAATATAGTGTTAAACAAAAGTACACGTATTAAGTATGTAGTGCATTGTATGCAATTTTGGACACAACTCTAACCTGTGACTTCCTGGGCTTCATGCAGTAACAGTCCCTTATATTTCTCTTACATTTTCACTTACATCACTTCATGATGAATCCCACTTGATCATAAACTGGAGGCGCATGGCCAACTGTTTGTTATTCGCATAAACGGCACACCCTAAACACTATATGAGGGCAGATGCAGGTGTTGACTTTTCTCAAGTACTCTGGCACAAGCTTAAGAGCTGGAGAGATGCCACTAAAAAAAGGCTGTAAGAAGATGAACTTCTGCAGTAGTAAAATCAATGTACTGTTAAATAAATGTTGACAAAGTAAACACGAGTGTCACTACTGCTGCTTGAGGCACAACATTTGTGATACTGTAGGTGCTGTGTCAGCAGAGGGACTGAAATTAAAAGAAAATAACATGAAAATAAAAGCAAAAAAATGATTACCCAGCAGTGTTAATAGTCTTAACTGAGATATAGTATTTCTTTAGCACACAAATTTAATAATCCAATAATTAAAATAGTTCTAAAACACATATTAATCAAAATGTGATCACATGATATTCATGTGGGGTTTTTTTTTTGTTCCTTAATTCTGTGTTTCCTCGCATTGGAAAAACAATTTATGGTCTGTGAAAAAAAAAAGGTGCGCTGTTTTTTGTTGTTTATTTTTAAATCTTGGTAAGAGTGCCTTCAACCACACAAAAAAATCCCAGAAATCAATGGATATTAACAAAATAGGAACAAATCATGGAAATAAAACCCAAGAAGGAATTTTGCTTGGATATTGCTTCCAGCATGAGTCCCAACGAGCACTAAATACAGATCAAGACAGTTTGTGGTGCATTACAGGGAGTGACAAGAGGTTTACTGGGGGGGACTACTACAACTACAGCTCTCTCTCTCTCTCTATAATCAGTTTCTTAATTTAGTGTTGCTCCACAGTGTTTTCTATTAAAGCAGAGAAACTGAATGAAATAGTGTGAACCCTGTGAATAGATACATACAGTCTCCAGTCTCTTAGTATCTTCACTAACAGCTTAACCCCATTAGTCAGGGCTGGTCTACATGGTCATGGCTCATTAAGATAACAATAAGCTTTATGTTCTGCTCTCAGCGTTATCCAAACATGATTGATATTAATCATCATCTAGTCTGTGGAGAAAAGGGAGCGTTAGGAATCCTTTGCTGTGCTGCTGATGTCTCTTTTACCGCTCTGCTTGAGAGGGAGGGAGGACTGGACCTTCTGCTTTGGTGACTCTTTTTCTGTTTGCCACCTCTTCCTCAGCTTTTTTGGGAGGCAGAACACATGTTTACTTCCTCTTTAACCTTTCTCCCTCTCCATCGTTCCTCTTCACTGAGCCTGTTCAGATGATCTATATGCAACCAAGTGGAAGGAATAAGGGCGGCATCCTAGTCTCACTGCATTCATACGGAAAATATCAGGGCCACGTCTGTACTGGGAGGCCGCAGATGAAACCATCAGGGTCCTGCTTGCAGCTGCATTGCACAGTAATTTACTGTCAGAGGGAGGGGTTGTAAAAATCAAATCATGTCCTATTTTCAAAAGGAACAAAGAATATTGTGGGTGTCTTTTTAAATGTTCACTTCTGCTTTACTTTTCAGCACCTGACAAAAATAATGGAGCAATGCTGCACCCACTTTACATTTGAAAACATATTAATATTTTATTCATCTTCATTTCTCTGTTTATGTGTAGCTTACATGGTGACAAGTGGCATTCATATTAAATTCTTAACAAGCAAACAATCTGAGCAGCAAAACAGAGTCGCTGTCCTGTAGCTTTTGCATGATCTTACATCATCTCCATCAGCTCCATTGTAATCTTGGCCTGCTCCGTTGGCCTGCTGTTACACTGGAAACACACAACATGCCGTAGGGCAGAGGAGTTCTCTGGTCAATTTGAGTGATAAATGTTACAATAAGACTGGTAGTAACATGAGAAGAATTGTACAACAGACTGTGCTGCTTGCAAGATTTAGGATTTAGGGGAATATATTGGCCGAAATTGAATATAATATGATAACTACGAGACTAAAAGTAAGAATTGTGTTTCCATTGCCTTAGAATGAGACATTAATATCTATATAGGGAGCAGGTCCTCATCCATGGAGATCGCCACGATGCACCACCATGTTTCTACAGTAGCCCAAAATGGATAAACCAAACACTGGCTCTAGATAGGGCCATTTGTGTTTCCGCATTAGCCACCATAGTTGGAAGCCCCTCTGAAAATTGCAGCGCAGGTGAAACTGCCTTATTCAGTTTTTTTACTGGTAAATCACTGTGTTTGTTTGTTTTGGAGAGGATGAGACCTCTGCGGATAATTTGGCTCCTGGTAAAAACCTCCAGAACGTCTGGATCTTAAGTTATCAGAGAAAAAAGGTGAGCACACATTAGCCGGTTATTGGCTAGTGGCCTGTCTCTGACCTGCCAAACAACTTTGCAGAAACACTAATTGGTAACATGAAGCTGCTTTATACAGGGTTGTTACCAGTTTAAATTACCTGGTCTGTCTATTTTGGAGAGGAATAGACCCCTGTGGATAATTCAGCACTAAAGGAATTCTAAATGGGAGAAGTTTCAGCTGGTTGCAATCTACAGTCTGCACCGCCAGATGCCACTTAATCTCCCTAAATCTTACACACTGCCCTTTTGCAGTGACAAAATTAAAGACTGTTGAAAGAACAAAGACAAAGATGTAGAAAACTGAGTGATGTTTGTTGTCGTTTTTTTGGCTTCGCACCTTGGAAACAACAGACATGGCTGATGGATGGAATAAGGAAATTAACTGTCTCACAATGAAAGCACCCATAACACACTGGAGGACCAGGACAGACTTAATAAAAAGGGCAGACTCTCCACACTAATACAATACAACTGATAAAAGGTGGCGTCAATATGAATGCAAGCTAAAGACAAAAGCAGTGATTGATAAAAAAAGAAATTATTAGGTCAGTTTCTTGTTTGGGCAAACAGAGTATCTGCAAGTTGACCTTGACATTTAAATGAATATTTAGCTAAACCATATGTTGATTAAAGTACCTGCAGTTAAAATAGAAAAAAAAATCCTTTATTCAACATAAGACCCGGAGCCAAAATGGCCCTCTGGAGGAGAGTAGCTTTTTGACGGCTATAATAACACAGCCACCTGGTTGGAAGAAAATTGCTCTTCCATTTCAGCATCTAGGTGTGTGTGTGTCTGTGAATATGTGTCTGTGTGTGTGTGCCTGCATGCACTACAAATGCAGCAACAGACTTGCATGCGTGTGAATAAGTGTGTGTGTCCTGTCCCATTTTTGAAAGCTGGTTGGCTGGGAGTGACATTGTCATTATCGACATCTCTCCCCGCTCCCCTGGATCCTGTAGCCATTAGCAACCAACTCCGGGAGTTGGCCTCTCCTCTCCTGCAGCCAATTGCTTTCACATCACTATGTGACTGTGTGCATGCATGTGAATGAGCAGGTGTTCCTTTGCGTTTGTGTGTGTGTGCACGCACTCATGTCTGGACGTGGCTCTATGATAAAAACATGATTGAGTGCGTCTGTGTTGATTATTTGATCAAATGTAGCCTCACAGTTACTCATTTATTTCCAATTTATTTCTGTGTTAAGACAAATGTTCAGTGACAGCACATTATCTCTACAGCGACAGAACAACAGAGGGGAACACTCACGCACATTTCATAGCAGGCATGCTGAACAGAAAACTGCACACCAGAAGGAAGCGGTCAGCGTAAAATAATCAATAGGTGTTGATTAGGCCTACTCAGTACCTTTGTATTGCATGGCAAGCAACAGCCCTTTTTTTCTGTGTGCCTAGAAATCAATACGCTGATCTCTGATTAGGCTGCGCTGCACATCTCACTGAGCAGAGGAAAAGAGCAGTACACACCAACTGACTGGGAAATGAGACTGAAAAAGCACCAGTCCATGATAGATGGCCAAATAAAACAATATTGCAGGCCTAGTTTCCCAGAACACAAATTAGGCTGAATGCATGAACATAAAAAGCATCAAGGGAGAGTGCTTTAGTTGTAGACGGAGCATTACGTTTACATCCAAAGCATTTAACGTGAAAAGTTAACAGAGCTGCTCTCTGTGCAGCACACTGGTATTTCTCAAGATAAGCACCATTAAGCATGTTGGTAACACTTTACAATAAGGTACACAAAAAAAGAGTAGTTACTGAGGAACTAATGAAGAACTAATGAGGAACTGATGAGTAGTTACTGAGGAACTGAAGGACACAGAATTAGCGTAGTTACTGAGAAACTAAGGTACACAAAAAAAGAGTAGTTACTGAGGAACTAATGAAGAACTAATGAGGAACTAATGAGTAGTTACTAAGGAACCGAGGGACACAATATTAGCGTAGTTACTGAGAAACTAAGGTACACAAAAAAAGAATAGTTACTGAGGAACTAATGAAGAACTAACTATTAGTTAATGATCAGTTCTTCAGTAAAGTGACACGTCATGAGGGGTTATTTCATCATCATCAGCATCATCACAAGTAAAAAAAAAAAATATATATATATATATATATATATTTTTTTTTTTTTTTTTTTTTTTTTTTTTTTTTTTTTTTTTAGTTTAGCCTACTAGAAATGTGACTGGTACAGATTAACATGGACTGTCATATTAATTTGTATGTGGTCTGAAATAAATTAATAAAACTCCTCTCAAGAATCCTGCCATCTGTGATTTTTTTAAGCAACTACTTGTGATGATGATGATGATGATGATGATGATGATGATGATGATGATGATGATGATGATGAAATAACCGCTCATGACGTGTCACTTTACTGAAGAACTGATCATTAACTAATAGTTAGTTCATCATTGGGTTTTCATTACCTACTCCTCTGAAATTTGATCAGGGGTTACTAAAGAACTTCTGATCATTAACCATTATTTCCTCATTAACTACTCCAATTTTGTGTGCCTTCGTTCCTCAGTAACTACACATTAGTTCATCATTAGTTCCTCAGTACCTACTGTATTTTGTGACTATTAACTAATAGATAGTTTATCATTATTTCCTCACTAACTACTTCTCTGAACTTCATCTGAGGTTACTGAAGAACTGATCATTATCTAATAGTTAGTTCTTCATTAGTTCCTCAGTAACTACTCTTTTTTTGTGTACCTTAGTTTCTCAGTAACTATGCTAATTCTGTGTCCTTCAGTTCCTCAGTAACTACTCATTAGTTCCTCATTAGTTCTTCATTAGTTCCTCAGTAACTACTCTTTTTTTGTGTACCTTATTGTAAAGTGTTACCAGTATGTTTGATGTGTCTTTACGATGGAGGTAGATACTTTCACACCTCTGTGATCTATAGTACCAAACTAATCACCAGAAGGAATGTTGACATTTTATGTTTCTGCAAACAGTGATACATTACCATAGATTGCACATAAAGAAGGACGACGCAACTCAACTTACTCGTGTTCAAAAATAGAGCCAAAATATCCTGGATATGGCCACTGCTATAATGCGCTGGTGACATCATTTCAAGACAGAGTCTGCGCAATAGTGATCTCCGCAGTATTGAGTTCCAACCCATACACCCGTCCAACCAACTGCAAGCAGCATCACAAATTGCAAGCATGCTGATTTGCACACACAGCTGTCAGTCCTGACGTCAAACCCCCTTTTTATAGTATCAAATAACTTATTAAAACCAAGCTTATCAGAAAAACAAACACCTGAACACACATCAGCGTGATAAGAACTACCTAAATTGACAGAAAACATTTTTGGGAAAAAATTTATTTGACGTGTACTATGATCTTTAATTTGGCCCATTTCCTTTCCACTAACATGGAGGGGGTGGAGTTTATGATCTACACTGCAGCCAGCCACCAGGGGGCATTCCTGATGCTTGGGCTTCACTTTTGAGGAGCTGTTATGTCCTCCATCTTAATAATATGGTCTATGTACGATACATTTGCACATTATTATGTAGCAGATTTGTTAGAACTGTACATTTCAACAAATGGACTGGACTTTTCTAGTCTGCCGACCACTCAAAGCGCTTTTTACACACATGACACATTCATCCATTCACACACACAGTCGCACATTGGTGGCAAAGGCTACCATACAAGATGCCACCTGCTACTCAGTAAACATTCACACACACTCACACACCAATGGAACAGCCATCCAGAGAAATTCGGTATCTTAGCCCAAGGATGCTGGAGGAGCCAAGGATCAAACTTTCGATTACTGGACGACCCACTCTACATCTGAGCCACAGTACAACACAAACTGTGGTTAACTTGTGTTTAGGTTCAGGCACAAAAAGCACTTGGTTAGGGTTAGAAAAGATCACGTTTTGGCTTAAAATACCTGGGTTTGGGGGGAAAAATCCCAACAGGAAATGCAGCAATGTCGCAGTAAAAAACAACTGCTTCTCCCCATTGACAGGTCTCTACAAAACACCCATGCCTGGAGCCCTGAAAGCTGCTGGAAACAAAAAAACACAACTAGTTTTGTTGATTGTTGGTCTTGAACAGTGGCCTGCAGCTCTTCAAGCATCTCACCCTGGTGACAGGCCATCCACCATCCCCTCCACCTCCTGATGACAAATGCAGCTTAAATATTGAGTCACTACAGAATTGTTGATATGATACATATTAAACATGGAAAGTTAATGTATTCCTGGTTTGCAGACACATACAATGCCAACATTTTGTGGTAACTGAACTGCCAGTACAACCATTACACAGTTGGGAAAATGCAATGCTTTGCTCAAAAGCACCTCAGAAAGAGCTGGTGGAGGACTCAGTTCCCCTGTCTAGACATCCACAGACAGGCAGCGAGCTTGGCAATAATCTAACCTTTAGGGTAACACCGACCCTTAACATAGCGGAGTCAACACTCCAGGCACTCATTGGCACAGTAACATGAAAACCCTTTTATATTGAAGGCCCCTCTGGGAGCGTGTGTGTATAAAAAACTCCTCGCTTTCCCGTTTGGCCTGAATCTCTGGCTCTGCTTTAGGAAACATCACAGATGTGTGAAAAAGAAACACAATATTAGATTGTGTTTGCATCAGCTGACTAAACATTGCCATACAGTAGCTTTGTAAAGCTACTAACTAAATTAAGATGTTAAATGTGAAACAAACACTAAATCTGTTAAAGAAAACACCATAAAACGACCTCCGAAGACTCAACACATCAGACTCAGGGGACTCTATTTTTAGAGCTGATGTTCACAAATATTGACTGGACCCTCCAACGCTGTAGGAATACACTTTGTATATGAATATGATGAAATTCTTTTTCAGTGCCACAGGTTAAACAGTGGAAAATACAGTGGGCACATTTGTTCAGTGCAGATACAGAGACAAATATACAGTAGTTATCAAGTATGCTAATAAGTCTTTGTCTCTGTTACCATGGAAGCTAGTCATGTGACAAACCACAGGGGTGTGTCCACACGGATCTAAGAATACCTGTGAGAAGCTTGTGTGTGTGTGTGTGTGTGTGTGTGTGTGTGTGTGTGTGTGTGTGTGTGTGTGTGTGTGTGTGTGTGTGTGTGTGTGTGTGTGTGTGTGGGTGTATGGGTGGGGGAGACAGAGAGATCATATATTATAGCTACATTACTGGCTGGCGGGTGAGTTTAATCAGGCCAGTAATAAAAGGAGGGTGGGCTGATGGAGAGGAGTCCCCTGGGAGTCGCAGCTCTTTGTGTCTCTCAAACCCCTCTGGACCAGGACAACCTCGTCCTTTCACCCCCACACCACCATCTCCCCACCTCATACTGACGTTCCTGTTCCCATATTTCCCACCTCTCCTCCCTTCTGTCTCCTTCAGATGTTGTTCCTAAATTCATATTTAGCAAGTAGCAAAAATATGTCAAACATTGTTCCAATCACCTTAGACCTTCAAATGAAACATCCCCTTTATGGACGCACACCTGTACCCCACTGCTTTGGCTAAGCAGTCCTCCCTTTGTGCCGAGCGGCCCCCCAGCAGATGATGGATGTGACAGTGAAGGCCCTTGTGGCGGCTGGTAGCCCCAGCCGAGCTGATGGCTTATTCATTACAGCAAGCTTCAACTGTCCTTTGAGGACCTTAAAATGCCACAGAGCAGAGCTGTGCTCAACACAAACACCTTTATTGTGATGGATGTGATGGATCTACAGGTATCAACCCTGCTGCACAGAATCTGACCTTTGTAAAATGATCTTTTTAGCTGGTGATCATACACAAGAGTGGAGGCAATTAATCACACTTACTTATTTACATAGATAGCTCATAGTTTCTACAGAAAGTGTACTTTTAGTCGGTATTAGAGCCCTTGTTCTACCCACCATGCTGTAAGCAGTCTGACGTTAATGGTGACATTTTTATCACTCAAAAAAAAAAAAAAAAAAGAAAATACACTGCCACTGAAGCAAATACTGAGTTCACAAAATACTGCCCGCCCTTTATTGCCCTGCACTTTAACTTAAACAGCACATATGTAACTCTAAATTTTAACTTGTATCTTGTATTTCCATCAGTCCTGATGATGGATTTTCATTCAGTCTTTTTTTGGGCCTTTTCCCGGTAGATCAGCGAGATCAAGCTCTAATTTAAAATTATGTTGAGAACATACAGCACATAATAAAAACAAAACAAGACATAAACCAAATAAAAAAAATTAAAAGCACCCACAATTTAGAGTCACCAATTAACCTGCATGTCTTTTGACTGTGAGAGGAAGCCGGAGCACCTGGAGAAAACCCACACTGACATGAGGAGAACATGCAATCTCTGCACAGAGAGGCTCCCCCACCCCAGGATTCAAAGCCCTGTGATACTCTGGTGACCTGTCCAAGGTGTACCCTGCCTCTCACGCAATGTCAGCTGGGATAGGCTCCAGCCCGCCTGCAACCCTCAACAGGATAATAGGTTACATAAAATGAATGAATGAATGAATGACTGAATGAATGAATGAATGAATGAATGAATGAATGAATGCATCTAAAAGCAACTGCAAATTGGAGTGGACTGAAACTGACCAATGGATACCAATGTTGTCCAAGTTCAGTTCTATCTCGGGGGGCTTTAAGCATAAGCCAACCACTAGAGAGATTATAGTAGGTTCCAGGTCCAATAATGAGGTGATATAAGATGGCAAATCTACAACAACAGCTTTACATGTGAAATCAATATCATCAAACTGATTTTGTACTGTAGAGACCTGCATATTGATTATACAATGTATTTTATTTAATTTTTTAGATTGGCTGAGAAAACCTTTTGATGATTGATAGACAGAAATGAACTGAATTTCAGATATATGTGAAAATGTTTTGGCCACATTTTTACAGTTATCAAAATATAACCTGAATACAAAATATCTCTGCTGTTGAGTTCAGACTGGAGCAAACAGTATAATTGTCTGGATGGATATATCTGTATAAGTGAAAGGTGAATACAGTATAGTGTAGTTTTATTTGATCATATTTGTATTTTTGTCATGTTTTTCATTGTTACATTTTCACTTAATGCTCAATCATTTTTTTTCTTTTGCTTTAAACCTTTGAGCTGCTGTAATAAGTGAGTTCCCCCAGTGTGGGGTTAACAAAGTTTGTATTACATTATCTAATGTTATTCTTTACTTCAGTGCTATTGCGAAGGTTAATAGTCTGCTTCAGGGCAAATGTCTGTTAATATTTTACAGAGAAATGCTAAAGTGGTGACTGCTGGGGCTTCATTTGCTTTTAGCCACTCATCAAGTGTGCCTGATTGTGCAACATGTTGTGCACATCTGAGCCTGTCTAAAGCTTCAAGTGTGTCTGTGTACCTGCAGCTCCTGAGTGTGTTTTAAACAGCAGGTCTGTGAAGGCTCTCTCAGGGTCTCAACATGATGAATGGGACTTTGTAGAAAACTCTAAAGTGTCACAGCTTTCACAAAAAGACACAGTCCTCATACGCACACAGACAACGGTTATTTTATAAATGTTCACACACCCAGCTCTCGTGTCACAGCCAGGAAACTTTAATCCAATTCAACATCTTTGCCTGTATAATGCTTCAGGCAAACACAGACTTCAGGCAATAAGCACTTGTAACTTTATCTGAGGTTAAGTTCAGTCTGAATTATATTAGTCTCCTTACCAGACGTTTCCTACATAACACCTCCCTCAGCTGTCTGTCTGGTCTGTCTATGAACCATGCTGCAAAGGAGCCTAAACTAATGCGATCCTTCCCTTGTCTCAACAGTAGCAATGACAGTGCAAAGGTCCTGTGTGGGCTGGCAGGCTAAAGAGGAGCGATTACAGCTGAGTGGACTTTGGTCTCGGGGCCAGCAGGAGATGGATAGAGGCCAGAAAACAGAACAAGTGACAAACAAGGCGCCTGCTGAGAGAAGGACGATACAATGCTGAGAAACAGAACACAAAGCTGGAAATTCAAGTAGATTTATCAACCAAATAAAAAGGTTGGATGAAGGTAATTTCTCCCTTAAATGACCTCTGAGATTCTGCAGTCACACAATATATTACTAGCTATAAAACAAAGCAGCTGCACAATCTACTTTCCTGTGTATCTACTTCTAAAAGCATCTCTTTTATGTACAATCACAGCAAATCCCTACAGTGCTTTGTTTTTGAAGTGACATGCTCTCCCTCTCTTTCCATCCACCTCTCATCTCATTTTTCCTCCCCTCAGCTCATGGAGGAGGAGGAGGAGGAGGAGGAGGAGGAGGAGGAGGAGGGTTTAGCCCCTCCCTTTGAGTCCTAATGAGGCTCTGTGTGTGTTGTATGTGTGCTTTTGTGTGTGGTACGTATGGGTGTGTACATTACTGAATGCACTGGCCCTGTAATGGGCGCCTCATTGCATTACCATGGATACAGTTGGATGTCAATGTAGAGAATCCTATTATGTCCTGTTTGTCCCTCTGGAAAATCCTTAACAAGGAAATCTTTAGGCCTATTTCACGTCTAATTATGCACATGACCAGGAGATGAAAAAAAGGCAAAGTCCTCTCATTCATTTAAATAATTTATAAATGTTCAGCCCTGGACTCAACTAGTAAGCATTCTTGGACTGCTACAAATTATTATTCTCATTATCAAATCATGTGGTGATTTTTATTATTAGATTAGTTTAAATGACGTCAAAAAATATTGTAAAATGCCAAACACAGGTATTTAGGGCCAAGGGAAATGTCTACAAATTGTCTGTTTTGTCTGATCAATAGTTAAATGGCATTTTATGTCATTCATAATGAAATTAATCAAAGGAAAGTAGCAAATTCTCTAATTAAGAAGCTAGAATGAGCCAATGTTTGGCATTTATTTGCCTGATAAATTACTTACACAAATATTCGATTCAACAAAAGAGTTGGCAATCATTTTTCTATCACTCCACGAATCAATTAATTAACTAAAAATCCCTTCTCAACACATAATCTGCCTTCTGTGCTTTGTAATTACAAACCTGCAGGAAGCCCTCACACGTATTTCAGGATGTTGAGCCTCATTCACAAAACTGCGTGGGATGAAATCAGTGCGTAAACTGTGCATACAAATATTTTACACGCAAATCCAAAATTCATAAAAATTTCCTTACATGAATTTGTTCATTCTCTGCAACAAATTGAGAACTGCTTCAGACCATGTGTACACACAAATGATGAAGGCTTGGCTGTTGTACAAAATGTAAACACACACCTTTTAACTAAATGCATAGCTTATTAAAAACAGCATTCATTACAATGGCTTTAACAGACAACAATATTTAAAACTGTTCATTTACTAAAGAAATTCTTATCAATTATCATCATGACTAAAATATTCAACAAAAAACTGAGTGTCACAGTCATAGCTTTGTAAATGAGAATGTCCATATTGAAATGTACAGTAACAGCTTTGGTTTCATTGTTTTTTAATTTATTAGGCGTCTAATGATTGGCTACTCACGTCTGTTTCTAGTGCCATGAAATCACACATATATAGCCAATGTTCATTGGTAGCCTCTTAGCAGGTATGTAGGGTTTATGAAGATTCAGATATACCTCTAAGAAGGTGTTAATGGCCTATCAAATCTTGCTGGAAGATATAACAACTCGTGCCTTCAGTGGAAAGCACTTTCAGAGACCGACATAAAAGATTGAAGAGAAAGATGAACGGCTTATCAGCTGTTTACGACTGCCGAGACATTCACTAATATGTATGTAGAAACTTATTTCCTTATACAGAGAAATGGAGGCATGGCAGTATGCTGATTAAAGCAACAAGTGCCTGTCAGTTTAAAATGATTCTGATTCACTAACATGTGCACTGTAGTAGGAATGAAATCGGCAGGTGCACTCATCATGTATCTGAAGGTAATTTTCTACTTTGCACTTATTTGGTGCACAAACTAATAATATTTCCATTCACTTATTGGTGAATGAAACCCAATGTGTTTTGTGTGACACACTTCGAGCTCCCACAGTGCCCTGTCTATAGTGACCTTTACCAGCTTGGACCTCTGCGGCTGATATCATGGTTATTAGTATTCTAATGTCATTCCAAAGCCAGTTAGGAGGACACCAGGGGCAAAATTGATCTTACTCTATTGCAGAGCACGTCACGATGTGTGCGCGTGTGTGTGTGTTCTGTGTGTGTGGAAATGTGCATCTCCTATTTATAAGCAGCAACAGCAGCACTCGTCTCCAGTGTGCAGACTGCTAATGTGAACATGATGGGCCAGTCACACAGTGAATGGCAACAACACACAGGGTGAAAGGTCAAATTGCTACTGATGAAACGTTCGTATTTGTGCCGTTGTACACCTACTGGGAGGACCTACACAAACACACGCACACACACACACACACACACACACACACACACACACTCCTTCCTCATCCAACAGAGAGTAGATAAAAGAGCCTGTAGCTGTGGTTGGAGGATGGGAGATGAGGTGGAAGAGGATGGGTGCTGTGTGAGTGAGAGGGGGTTTAAAGAGAGTGGGCGACAGACAGACAGACAACAAAAGACCCACGCTGCCCCGAAGTTCAAAAGAGCGCTTTCAACCAAGCATCTACCATGTGCATACAAACACATGCATACAACAACAACAAACAACAAAATGGTCCCTGAATCCTTTATCCACTGGTAGAGCTGAATTTTCACACATTTGTTTGTGAGTTTAGATGTGCAATAATGTGTGTGTGTGTGTGTGTGTGTGTGTGTGTGTGTGTGTGTGTGTGTGTGTGTGTGTGTGTGTGCTTATGAATGTAATCATTTTCATTGTACTGGGTAATCAGCGGACACTCCAACTCAATTCTCAATGATGCCTTTTTCTGTCCAAGGGCTCTTGAGGATGTATAGACATTTTCTTAACAAGATTTTCGCACATACCAAAATACACACATTAATGCAGAGAGATACACACACTCCAAGACAGAAACACAAACAGAAAGAAAACAAACATCGCCATCTATTCCACCTTGCTCTTTGTCAGAGAGGAGGACTCAAAATATTCTTCAACTCTATAATTTAGACGCAGGTCACTGCAATATTTAAAGTACATTTGTCATCCAGTGATTACTAACAGTTGTTCACACACAGCCACATGGTAGTTATATTAAATACAAGGGAGTTAGCAATCAGGAAAAATAACAACCAAAACTGGAGAGTGACCTTCAAACCAGTCAGCCAGAAAGCTGCTGAGTCAATAAAAGGGGGGGGGGGCGCATTTTCACACTCAACAATATTAAAGCATCGACTCGCTTTAAAAACATCGCTGCTGAGGTAGCAGAGCTCCGCAGGTGGCATTGGCTTTGTGGTCTTAGCTGCAGCTTCACTCCCTGTGGAGAACAATCATCTCTAATGTTCATTCGCCAGTTCATTTCATCTACACAGGCAGCATCTGTTTCTGGGAGTATATTCACATCTTCACACACGTACAAACACAGAAACTCTCCCACTTTCAGCTGTGTCATAATTCACCATACAGATGAAATTCTAATACGTTACCTCTCTTCAAAGATAAGTTCTCTGGCATGTTTTATAATGCTGTTTTAATCCAAGATTTATGGAAACAGATATTTTTCTCCATGTCTTTGCCTCTCATCCACACACAAACAGACTTGAAAAAGCTTTCTAAGGTGCAGATTTTTCAAAACTCCGGTTAATTCATACCAGTGTAGATGTGTAAAATGGAGCATTTGGGGGAAAAGTGATGTCATCTCCACAGTTTCTGCATGCTCATTGTTGCTTTGTGTCTTGAGTATGCACCAGAAACAATACCAACAATGGCAGACTACTGGCTTGTTTATGTTTTGTTTGTACTGCTTGGTCTAATGACTACTTTCCACTTAAACTTAGTGTTGCTGCTCCACCTCACAGACGAATGGAGGCAATGTTATTTGCTTCACCTCAGCATCCGCAGTTAAAGTCTGCCGGAAGCAACTGTTTTGAATCAGTCCGGTCGAACCAGCAGATGGTGGGACAATTTCCACAGTGGGATTGTTTTTGATGAGCAGTGAAAGGTAAACTTTTCCATAAACATTGCTTGTATCTTTGAGTGAGCTCCTTTGTCCTTAAATTGCAGCAGAATCAAAAGTAATGAGATCTCCAGTCGGTGTTTTGAAAAAGGTAAAATTAGCCTTTAAACTTAACTACCTTTAAGAGGGTAGACTGCTGAAAACAGCTGAATCTGAATATGTTTAAAGCCGTCTTCATGTTCTAGTGTGGATGGAGGTACTTGGTAAAACAAAGGTTGCGTGGAAAGATTATTTTTGTTTAAACAGAGGGGGTACATATCATTTTCAAGAATTATCTGCATATGTGTAGACAGGGCCTTGGACTATACATTACATACAGTTAAATTTGGTTTTGATTCAGAAAGTGGTGAAGCTACAGAGACAACAGGGAGAAAAATGGCAACACATGGACATGCCAAGATCCAAGCCTGAGCTCTCCAGGGAGACACTTTAAGTCCCTCAACAGCAGGAGAGCTCGTGCCAAAGACAAACTCTGCTGCAACAGTGCTGGAGTAACTGTGGCAGCCCCTGAGAGTCTGTCTCTTAGGGACGGGGTTGTTATTGAAAGTGAGAACAAGAGTCCTCTCAAAATGCACACATGCACGGACAGCCATAACTAAAGTGCCGCTAACAGGATTGTGGAAACAGCACAGTTCGGTTGTAAACAGATGATATGAATGTGCAGAGGGTGACTGGTAAATAAAAAACACGCATGAATAACTTCAAGAAATTTGTTGCTCCAGGGATTAGGCAATATGCTGCAAGTACACCTAAAGTTATGAATGACTTACGAAAGTCGACAGAAGAAATGTCTCATATCTAAGATAAATCTGCAAAACAAAACACAAATTGCGTAGCGTACAGTAGCAACTAGATTAGCTTTATGGGCTGGGACATGATTAAGGTTCAAGGTTCCAGGTTTCTTTATTTGTACCCAGGGGTAGATTTGTTGTGCAGGCCAGGGTTTCAGCATTCCAAAACAAGACATCACAGCGATACCAATTTAAAGAACATCAAAACAGTAAACATTAAAACAAATATCACTAAGTCAGTGTTCAGAGAAGAGTAAAATACACAAAAGAAAGATCTCATTAATTTCCAGAAGTAAAAGAAGTAGAGTGGTAGAAGTCTGTCTCTTTTGTATTATCAGTGTACTAAAATTGGGCGTGCACTTTACTGTGTAACCTTTCAACAGCCAAATAGTTCTGCTGTCTGCTCATACCCAATTGGATTACACTAGAATCATTACATAATTAATATCATGAAGTAGCATCTAAAATTATGACTGGACTCTTCAAAATGACTCCCTGTTACCTTCCTTGTGAACCACATTTGTCCACGCTATTTTATCTGAGTCTCCCAATTCTCAGTGAGAACTACAGTCATGATATAGTAGAGTCATCATACTGGAATTCCTAACTTCGATAGAACGCCTTGAAAATACCAATAGTTGATACAATTTTTGATACCAGCAGAAAAAAACTGACATTAAGGGCATATAATTTAAAACCTGTATTGAAAGTTGAATATAGCAAGACTAAAACATTACAACAAATATTCTTCTTGCTGTGGTGCACATGTTCAAAAGCCTCTGAGAATGTCGCATATTCAAAAGGCAATAAAGTGCAAGTGAAAAACAAAACAAAATTGTGCTGTAAAAGCCTGTATGCAACCGAAGTGAATGAGACGAGTGACAAGAAGACAGCACTTTGAGTGCGTTTGGGCTATAGGGGCACTGCAGCTGTGTGTGTGTGTGTGTATGTGTCAACTCGTATTGATGGTATCAATATAGAGGAAAATGAGTATTGAAACGGATTCAAATCGATACTTCTGACAACACAACACACTACTATATAGTGGCCTTAAAAAATCCAGAATGGGATAAAAAAGTGGTGTCCATGACATTTTATAGATTAAGTACAACTTTACAACTGTCAGTGATGATAGGAAATTATGACAGGAATGGTTTTGGACAAAGCTACGGTCTCTTTCCATATTCCTTTGTATATATCCAGATGCGTCTCTCCATATCAAAGTGCTGATCTAACTTTATATCCAATACTGCATCCATTTATCTGCTTAGATGGATAGTTTGCCTGTCTCCATCTTTCTCCTTTCTCCAAAAATGATATGAAAGAGATAAAGGGTGAACAAAGGATAAAAGATAGAGGCGTGCAGTGATGCAACAATGCAGGCTGGATTGTTAACTACAGAACTTAAGAGCTGAAAGCATCGGGCCGAGAGCTTTTCAGCTAGCTATGTTTAATCTGCAAAAACACTTTGGTTGGACAGAATTTACATAATTGTAGCACTTATCGCACCATCACTGGGAAAGTGAGAGGTACCCCGCCCAGTGCGAGAACAGTTGTCAAGGCAACTGAGGCGAGGGTTCAACGGGAGCATGTCACCGGCCTTGAGAGATAATCACGGAGGGAGGGGCTGAGGTACCAGAGGTGGTGTCGACACTGGGAGCTGACGGGAAGTCATTTAGTCATGTCTGTAAAGAGTACATTGCTGCGCAGGTCGGCGAGGTCACTTCAAATAATCTCATAGATAGAAATACACATGGATCCTGAATGCTTCTGCTGCTGTGAACTGCGCATGTCTAACTCACAGCAGGTGATAAAGTAGGTTAGGGGACATCGTAATGGTCCTATTTAACTACAGTCCAGTTGTGGAGAACCATCTGTAGGACTGTTTATGCTCCGCTGGCCACTCAACTGACCACTGAGCACATTAAGTTTAATGAGTTAATCTACTTTGTGTGTCCACAGATGAATGACGGCAGAGCTCTGACATAAATCTCTATCTTCTCTGTCTGTTTACTGCCGTTATTCTCAAATGTCTACTTCTCTGTATTCTCTCTTTTCATGTCTTTATCAGGCTTTCACATTCTCCTCCCGCCTCTGCTCTTCCCTCAGTAATAGACATGGCTGCAAAGGTTAAAAGACTATCTTATGTTTCTCAAAGCAAAATACTGTGTGTAGTTTTGTGCATATGTGTGTGCATGATAAACACCATGCCTGAAGTATGAATCAACAGCAGAAAACGCTCAGGGGATGGCAGCAGTCAGTGGCCAAGCTCCCACGAAGACGAAAGCGAGCCACCTCCGACTAACCATCAGTGCTTCTATTGCGCACAAACACACACACACACATACACACACACAGACCACAAGTGTCCAGGAGAATGTGCAGTCCTGGAGTTTTCTGTCTGTCCACCAAGAGAAACAAATTAGCAGGCGGTCTGCTGGGCTAAGAGTTTGGAGTGTGGCCAGTGCATGCAGCACTGACGGAGGAACCACATTGCAGTTAGGTGCTGCAGGCCCAAAGAGAGTATACTCTTTCTACCTGACTGCTTTGGTCTTAACAAACTGACGCCACAAAATGGTAATGTATTACGCATATGGGATTATATATAGTAACTTGGTCATTGGAGCAAATTCAGCCCCATCATCTGAGAACCTTGAATGTCAGCAGCCATTTAGTGGAAATCCAGCCTGATGGTGGCATGACACCAAAGGTCATGAGGGGACAAAAACAGAAAGGGAAAGTTCAGAGATACTGGCCGTATAGATGTCTGTCCACTCTCAAATATAATGGAAGAAGATGGCGCTTAGCTTGTGGTGCTCAAAGCACCAAAAAATACATTTAAGGGCGCATTCACACCAGGATAGTCCGGGGGACTCAGTTCGATTGGGCGGGAAATGCTAAAAAATTTCACACCTTCATTTGGTTCGGTTCACTTTCACACTGCACTTTTTAAAGCGGACCAAACTGCCTGGACAACGTCATTCCGTAACAACAGCTGCTCGTTTGGGGGCGGTATTGCCCGAAACGACCACTGACCAGGATGAAAAAAACCATGAGGAAGAAGAAAACCCGGCTCATCGACTGGCCAGGACCAAAAACGGAAATCAATCCCCTTCCACTTCTTATCCAGCATGTTGCTCTGTGCATCTCCGGCGGAGAGCGAGTTTCTACGATGTGCTGCTGTGGTTAAACAGATGGGGAGCGAGGTATTGCAAGGATTTAAAAGTTCTCAGATCACATATGTCTGTAAATCATACATATGCACTGCGCTCTACATCACTTCCTCTCTTTGGGTCACTGGATATTCCGTTTGCATTTCCCACTGTAAGCGAACCACACCAGGGTTCACTTACAAGTAAACCTAGACACCTGTTTTCAAGCAGACCAGGGTTCGCTCGTTTGGTCCGCACCAGAGTTTGAATGAGTGTTCACACCACTGCAAAAGGACCAAACTATCCGTGGAAGAGGACCAGGGTTTGTTTAAAGCAGACCAAACAGCGCCAGTGTGAATGCGCCCTAAAAAACTCAACAGCAGTGTCTCTTTCTAGAAATCATAAACCCAGTTAATCAAGATAATCCACAGACCTTGTTGTCCGCAGTTTCATGTAGGAACCATTTTCTTTCTACCAAAGCATACCCACCAATCGTATCACCCCCAGTATTGGGCTTGTTAGTCAAAAATGCAATTTATGACAAGTTGTGTTTGTCGCAGTGCAAAGAGTCTTACTACCACCACCTGGAGTAATGATGTTCTTGTCATCTTTCCTCCTGAGAAAACTCAAGGTAACGGGAATATTTCCAGCCACTTAAGCGTTTCCATCTTGCAAGTTAGCTTGCTTCTTTGTGACGTGCAAGAGCAGCGCCACTATTATGAAAAATAAATCTGCTGATGTGATTAATTGTTCTGTTTCAAGTCAGTAGTAGGGTGATAACAAAAGTAAGGTGATGAGTTATTTGGTTATGGAGTAACTTTTATATTATTACTGAAATTTTATTAGAATTTCATTACACTACACGCTATTGGAGAAAGTAATATTATTACTGTAACATGTTACCAATAACGCTAGTTATTAGTAATGTATTACTGCCCAACTGATCACTGCACAGGAGGAAGCTTGCAGCTACTCATGGATAAGAGGCTTGTGCTCATGAAAGCATGAGAGGACAAATAGCAACAATAATAATCTAACTAATAGTTTGATACTGCAACTCACCTGAGCAAACTAATGTTAAAGCTCAGCTGAAGAGGATGCCATTAATGTTTACATCTTGCACTGTCACAAGTCGAGTGGTATCTACTTCCATTATATTGGACAGAGGGCAAACATCTCTACGGCCGTTATCTCTAACACTGAGCAGCTCACACCAAAACAATCTAGACTGATAAATAAAACTACAGCTCAGAGGAAAAATCTGTGTTTTTGATGCTCAGAGAACCATGAATATCCATACCAAACTTCAATTTCACAAGATATCCTGCTCTGAATTAAAGTGACAGACCGACAGAAACACACCACAATCCTTAGGCTTCAACACTAATACATAAAAAATATATGTGTCATAGAAAATGGGTGTTATTAAATTCATTTAGTGATAAAGAGAGAAAGAAAGAATGAGAACAAGAGAGATGAAGAGATGCAGTCGCCCAGAGAACGATACAGATCCATTACAAAGACAGATAAAGAGATTCTCAGCAGAATCAACAGATTGACAAATTCCTCTGCAGAGCACTTATGCTGTCCGTCACTTTGCCAAGGCCACTAACACAGTGAGGGATGGCTGTATCCAGGCAACCGGGCGGCTAGCATCAGCAGCCTGTATCTAACCACCATCAACCAATCATGAGCATCAACTCCCACCTTAGCCAATCGTGACTGATGTCAAGCAGCTGCTGTTCAGCGGGGAGCTATTATCACGGCCAACCAGCTCAGTAAATGCCCGATTGTCCGGGTACCATCTGTGGATCTAGAAGGTTAAAACCCACCTGATAGCCTTCAGCACATTGCATTTCATTATCTACCTGAGCTGGCAGAGGAAATCACAGCGAGTATGTGTTTACTTGTTTCTTAATACTGCTGATATGATCACCCGCTCTGGGCCAGATATTTTAACAACTTAACTACATGACACAGAAATTAAATTAGTGAACTTTGTTTTCTGTTTTGTTCATTTGGAGTTCAATAAGCTACTCCATAAAGCAGTTACTGCTTCTTCTAAATCTAATTAATTATGTTGCCGCAGTACATAGAGAGGTAATCATTAAACCCTCAAACTTTATTTTCATGGAGTATACAGAAGACTTTTTTCTGCTCTTCATATCTGCCTCAATCTACATTTCACCATTTCTCCTTCAAACTGTGGCAGATATCATTTAAACTAACCTTATCCCTGTGGAAAAACATGATCTCTAAGCTGTGAGGTGTAAAACAGCATGACATTGAACATATTCAATTTTTAAAAACACAGCAAGATATTGGAATATTTCCACTTTGGTCTGGTGGGACCCAGCAGCTTGCATCGTAAGCTATCTGGATCTGACAGATGAAAACACAGCTCTATTGGAGCATATTATTGCCCAGCATATTTGCTGGTTGCACCCAGCGATGGTGTGTGTGTGTGTGTGTGTGTGTGTGTGTGCGTCTGAGTATGCACCAGCCAACAGAGGCGCCACAGCATTGACTGGGATCGGTTGCATGTGGTGTAGGTGTGATAGTTTGTATCGCACTGATTCCTCTCCTCTCTCACTGTCTCTCTCTCTCTCTCTCTTTCTCTCTCTCTCACACACACACACACACACACCTTACTTTGACAGACATAAGTTTGGGCAAGCCAATCTGTTAGCCTAACTGTGGCTGACGGCTCCTGTGATGTTTGGTTCACTCTTTGTGTTTGATCCTCCAGGTACAGAGGAAGTGAAGCCTACAGGGACATCCCATCCGCTTATTCTCATTCCCTCTGATCTGCTGCAAAGCTGCATAACAATACAAACATTACTGATACACGGAGCTCCGTGAACCTTCTCTGTAACTGTATTTAACAAGCTGGCGTCTTTCTCTGCATTTGTTTCTTTCTCGCGCTTGAAACAACATCTGACCCAGGCTTTCAACAACATGCTAACATTTACTGTGTAGCACTAAACACAAAGTACAGCTGATGATGATGGGATGTCATCGGTGCTGTAGGTATTCTGTCATAAAGTAAAGTACTGGACACATTAAATTTTGACTTCATGATGGTGCTGGATGAACTGCTAAGGGATTACCAAAGTTAATGTAATTCATCCCGAGGGAAACATCACCAAGGCAATCTATCCAATAGCTGCTGAAGCATGTCATCTAAAACCTCGAATGTGAAAGTCATAGTGGTGCTGGAGGAAAAGTCAGGAGCAGGACTGATCATCTAGAAACCATCTTAGAATCATGTACAGGAAATTATTATTTGCCCCCATCTGTGTGTGAATCAAATGTATCTCCCAGTACAGAGATTGAGGTCTAGGATGTCTTTATTAAGTTAACTGAAATACATAAAGCAGAGGGAGATCGCTGGCCTAACTCGCATCCTCATACAATGGTTTGTATGGTATCTCATGAACAGCACCCCAAGAATTGGTGTCGTCACATTATGGACTTAATGTAAAGTTATGAACTGTAGTAAAGTTACGTAGGTTAGGTTTTGGTAAGTTTAAGTAAGTTAAGTTACATAATTTAGGTTTAGAACATGAATGTTTATGGGGCCATACATATGCTGCGTTTATTGCGCCCTCACATTCATTATTTTTAATGTAGATGCACAGCAGGCACACTCAAACGCTAAAGTGATGCTGTGATGCACGTGTTCCCAAGCACCTATTTTTCAGGGTGTGACAGCTGCGTCCTGAGATAAACAGAGTTCACCTCTTGGAAGACAGCAGCAGGCACTGCATGTCATGTGATGAGGACCAACCAATCACAGCCAACAGGCATCTTTCCCTTCTTTCATAAATATCAGTCTGTGATAAATATGGAAAAGAACCTCAGACGCAACCTGCCGCCATGCTCTTGAAAGCTGACACAGAAAAGGCACAAGAGAAACACCCAGTGCCCGACCTTACATTTTCCAGGCGGTTAGGACACAGCATGTGTACGGCACCTAAAGAGAACTGGATACAGCATTGGAGACGGGCCTCAAGTAAGACATTTGGTGATGATGCACCTTAAAATGACTCAAAGTTAACTTTCCTTAAAAGCCATCCCAAAATATCATTTTTTGACAATAGGGGTTGTCAGATTTGAGCTTTAATGAGACCTGAGAAAAGGCTGTTTGTAAACTGAATATAAACATGCAAAAAAAAACTGAACTTTGGAACTTGGCAACTATGAATGTCAACACACTAACAATTTTCAGAAAAAAAATAATTCAGAACCAGTTCATTTCATTTCACACCTTTCAACAGGAGAAATACTGCTGTGATTTCCTCCTCACACTCAATATGACTTTCAGCCTGACTCAGATACCCTTGTCACCTATAACTGGGCCAGGCAGCTATTTTTCAGCATTTTCTGCTGGACAGAGAATGAGGATCTCACAAAGACAGAGGGGCAGCAGTCTGAAGTCAAAAGGTTGCAAGGAGCTACCTCATCACAGCTCATCTTTCTGGAGCAAACAATCACTGACCTCGCCACACAGCTGGAGTTGGAGGTGAATGAAAATGAGACTCTCTGGAACCAGGTGAAATATCTGACCAACGAGCTCAACAGAGTGAAGACTTTGGTCACAGCAACACTGCGATCTTTTTTGTGCAGAAGGAGCTAGAAGGTTTTTCGAGGAGCAAACACTGAGGATAAAACTTGGTCGAGAACTGGAAAAAACGAAAATACAGTTGGCTCATCAGAAGAGCCGGGAAGAGTTGCTGGTGAAGGAAACTAGGAGTGAGCTCGAGACAGTGAGAGTTTCTCGTCAGGAGATTCACCAGAGGTATAAAACTGAGCTCAAGGCCGAAAAACAAAGGAGCGACACTATTCAGCGGCAACTTGAGACAGAAATCAGATCTCATATTAAAAGGGTGTCTGAGTATCAGCAGCAGATCCAGAGGTTGAGGGCTGAAAAAGATGTCTTCCAACAAAAAAATGGGGCAGGAGATCAAGCTCCTGCAACAAGATGCATCTGAGAGGGAGAGGTCCTTCAACAGGGAGCTGGAGGACCTGAAAGCCAAACTCATAAACAGACCCCAACAGACACTGAGGAAGAGGCCCTCCACACAGAAACACCACAACTAATGGATAAGATGAAGGATAAGGTCCACATGCAGGAGTACGATGAGGAAGAGTCCCTTTCTGCTTTACAGGCACCTGAATTCCTGAAAGAGGTCGAAGTTTTTACGGAGAAGGCTCCAGAGAAAAAGAGGAAGTCTGCCAGCCACATTCTTGGTTTGAGGAAGAAGAAAAAGGAGAAGCAAGAAAAGGAGTCCACATACAACTAAAAACAAGTTAAAAAAATTGATTAAAAAAATAAATGTTCTGCCTACATTATTGCATTTTGTACTTGTGATATAATCAAGTTGTTCAGTGGCTCTTGAAGAAAATGGTGCATTGGTAATGAAAAATCATATAATTGGAATTGGTAATTTGGTAATAAGTTTGCATTTACATTTTCAGGAGCAGTAGTTACTTAGAGACGTATTTAAAAAGAGCACAAGTAAGGATGGGAATCAAAAACTGATTTTAGTCGCGAACCAGTTCCAAATTTGTCCAATCCATCAGAATTGTATGCCTCTGAGCTTAATAATTCCTTTTATCAATGTCTGCATGTTTTTCTGACAGTTGCGCAATGTGAAATATTCACTGACATTAAACTCATGCCTCTACACTGCCAGAAACTTGTACCAAGAATGAGTCATGGTGGAGAGAAAGAAACGGCCGAATCCATGACTTTGTTTCAGGAAAAAAGGTGACAACAGTGCTGCTACAATATCTGTAAAATGATCATTTCAAGTAAAGGTTAAAACACCAACAATATGCTGAACATCTTTCTACACAACATGGGCTGAAACTCTAGGAATGCCATGTATCTGACACTCTACCCACGAGTGCCACTGCTTCCCAACCGAGCAACACGTCTGTTACCGAGGATAAATATCCTGTTATAATAACGTCAGGGACACGCAGACAGGCTTAGCAGAATTTCACTTTGAGTAAGAAAAACTAAATGAAAATGAATGTTGTACAAATATTCTCTTGTTTGATTTACACTATGCTCAGACTCAGAGATGATAAAACCTGTGTAAGCCTACTTTTTTTGACACAGAAAACTGATCAGGAATCAGTAAGGAAATCGACAAAGAATCGGACCAATAAGCAGAATTGATAATGCCATTGGTATCAATTCCCATCCCTATGCAAGTAATATGAGTACAGTTGGAACTAACAGACCAGCATTGCTACATCACTTGGCTGTTTTAAAGAAAGGGGGGTTTGCAGATCTAAACCTTCCATCTCCAGAGCATCAAATATCATCGTCCGTCTCTCTGCAGTCTGCTCCTGGGATAGTATTGTAGGGGCACTGTGTAAAAGGCGAGCTCAGCCCTTCACATTACCCTAAGCTCAGAGCCATTAGGACAGAGCAAGAAACATCAATTGTGTTACAAAGAGTAAACAGCATTTATAGCTGTAACTGAACTGTATGTGTAAGAGCCACAGCAAGGTCAGTGTCTGTGCGTGCGCTCATGTGTGTTTCTGTGCACACGTGTGGCTCTAAGGTTTATAGATAGAAGCCGCTGCACTCATAAAAACAAGATAAGTGTTGTGTCAATAGTCCAAGCTGGGGCCATTAATCTAAGCTAAATAAGAGCCAAGGCTCCACTACTGTAACCATGGCAGACGCAGCGAGGCCGCACTGTAGACGTGGAGGAGATTCAGCATCCATTAACCTACAGGGTGGCCACGCCATTAACAGAGGGGGTCAGAGAGGTAACGTTATACCCCACACACCAACGGCATGGAGGTTGCAATAGCTGGAAATACATCATCACGCATGAGACTAAGTATGTCGCCCGAGATACTTCATTGTATATCAAGACTTGTGCAATACTGGTATTTTGCATGCTAATTATACGCTACAGCTCTCCTTCTCAAATGCAGAGGCAACGCTGCCTCCTCATGTTAATATTAGTTGCACGCAGTCATAGTCCTGTATGGACGACAATATTGATCACTACTATAACACTGTTGATTTCATGATAGCTACAAAAACAAAAGTGGCATTGTTAGAAGAGCTGTATGAATAGCACATGCCCACAAAACACGCCCTCAGCAGTATGTAACCTAATTTGCGAACAATTAGTGAGATGCTCTTTCATTCTCAAGAGAATCCCTTAGCCATATCATCTTGCCGGTAAATATAACATGCTATTATCCACGCTTGTTTAGGGGCGTGTGCCTTAGTCAGCTTGGTATGGGTAAACCAAGGTGTGTGTACGTGTGTGTGTGTGCATTGTGTGAAGGTGTCCCTCCAGGCTGCCGTGGTATTCTCACAACAGCAGCTGCAGCCTCTCGATAAGAGTCACACTAAACAGCTTCACTTTGAGGACAAAATGAACTGAAATGTAAGGAGGAAAACATTCAGAGGAACACACTGACACAGTCGCACACACACAAACACACACACATATTTCTGTAACGTGGCAGATATTTAGAAGCTAGCAGATTAGTAGACATGAAACAAGGCATTTTCCTCAGAGAGGGAGAATACATTTTGCAGTGTCTGGAAGCTCTGCAGTCAGGCAGAGCTGACATTATAACACATCCTGTGAACAGCACAGACCAATATTATGTCAGAATTCACAGGGATCTACTTGGTCTATCTTTCTTAGTATAATAACTTTCTATAACATGTATATGCTACTGTATGTGGAAGGATGCAAAGAAGGGAGATGATGACAGATGAAAAGGGACAAATGAGGGAGAAGTCATGTAGGAATAGAAGCAGAGACGATCAAGTAGGTGGCAAAGGGAATAAAAAGGTGAGAGTGTAGCATGAGAGGAAACAGAAAGCAAAAAAAAGGAAGTAAGGGCATTTGAGGCTTCAAAGAGCGTAAAATGGAGATATCAGATGTAGGATCAAAGAGTCAGGATGAAACATGGAATCAAAATAGGATTAAAAAGTGAGGATTAAAAGAAAAATTAAAGAATAATTAAAAAATATTCTTTGACTTTTAATAGTTTCTTGTCAAATCCAGACTCCACATTTATGAATCAGCATATTAGTGTCACACATGTACTTGACATGTTAGATGTTTGCTAATGCTTCAGAGTACCACTGACATGGCATGATTGTATTTGGATAGTGCAACACTGTAACTCTAATATGAGCCTAATATTTATCCCAACCATAATCAAAGTAGTTAGTAGTGAGAGTAGGTGAGTAATAAGCAGTGGTTACTTTTAGAAATGTCTGGATACCATTTTTCTTTTCGATACCAGTTCCAATTCTTGGACTTGTGTATTGGCTGATATCGAAATGATTGCGGTCGTATGGCATCGCTCAGGTTATAGCCTTTGTTAAAATAAGTACGGATGTACGTTAATGTCAGCACGTCATCAGTATCAGCCAATATCAACTTTAAAATGAACTCAGAATCAGATTCACCCAACATGCTTTTTCTTACTTTGCACAATGAATGAATATTACGTACACTGGAAAGCATTTTACTTCATGTCTCCATCTGCTGGTGGGCCATCACGATAAGAGTATACATGTATAATATGATGTTAATTCCTCTACAGAAGACACTTGATGATCACTAAAATTAGATGGGGAAATAGCAGATATATCGATATCAGTGAGCTGTTATATATCGGCATATCAGCAACAAATCCAATATTGTGCACCCCTAAAAATAAACTAATACATACAGAGAATAAATGCCGGTGACGAACACTTCTAACCGGAAATCAATATTTCTTTGCCACTCTAAAACATTAGTTGCCAGTGGCTGCACAATTTGCTGTGTGGGTTACTGTTTAAGAGCAGCAGAGATTAATTGATTTCCAGCAAAACTGCAGTTTGATCTGGGTGCGAAACAGCTTCAAAGTTTATCAATAAATATGTACTATTGGATCAGTGCATAGACGTACATACTCTCCGATACCTGATCCATCATTTTGGCAGTATCAGAGGCATTTCTAGTTAGTTTTCTCTCTACTGTGATAATTATCTAAAACAGAGCTTTGGTAATATTCTCACTGAGCACTAATTTAGTATCACAAAAGAGCTACCAACAACAAAATTAGGATATTTTCGCAGGTAAAGCTAATTCAGGTTAAAGTTGAAAGCAATTCTGCAGCTCAGTTTTCCCACTGGTGCTTCTGTGTCCATTTCCTCATTGTAATACTGTAACTCTAACTTATGAATGAGCCATCATACTGCCCATTCTACCTTTGCCATCCAGGCTGGGAGGAAGGAATCCAATACTTGATATTATTAGATTAGGAGCAATTTCCTGACTCAATCAGATTAGAAGCATATTGACCTTGGGGCTTGAAAGTCGTATCATTAAAATGATTTACATGAGCAGGAAGTACCAATTCATTCATTCATTATTTCAGTCACAAATTGAGAGCCTTTACAAAGCAGGAAACTAAATTTTGGTGGTTTTAATATAAATCTTAATTATTAATGATGACGGTTTGCAGTTTTTGATTTCAGCTTGCTTTCAAATGTAACAAGCATCAACTGGATATTGATTTATCATCCCATAAATAACTGGCTGCAGTTATCAAGCAATTACGAAAGAGTTTAGGCTGACAAGTGTGTCTTATTATTGGAGCTCAGATGTTGGGAGTGGAAAGTTTTTGTGAAGTGGATGGTTAAAGATGTGAAGTAGATGGGCGATCTAGGGTGATGCATTATGTCAATGACAGTCCTCACAAGTATAGAAATAGATTGTTTGGGGGGTGTTTACGAAGCATATGGGGGAAGGTGGTTTGTTTGCGAGCATGCTGGGTAGAATATCTATGGTGACATACAAACTGAGGAGCGTCCGTTGTGAGTGGCATTTGTGTGTGTGGGTATGTGTGAGAGTCTTTGTGTGTCACTCAGCAGCATGGGGTAGATACCAGCTGAGTTTAAAGAGCAGCATGTAGAGGAGAGGCAGCCACTGTCTGTCAACCACCAACGAGCACTGGGGCTCTGAATTCCCATCCATCCCCTTCATCTGGCCTCAGTACAAATAGACCACCAAATCAGAGCCGGAGATTTCTGTGGTTTCAGAGTAGTGTGTTGGTGTGTGTGTGTGTTTGTGTGTGTCAGTGAATGAACCATACTGACTGAGCCTCCTAAAGCCCTGCAGCAAACACTATCTGGATGGTATTTTTCAGGGCAGACAAATCGACCCTTGAAGATCTCACCTGCTTCTTTTTAACCTGGGTTGTGCACACACAAACATAAACATACACACACTATACACACTTCTAGTCACAAAGGAAGTATAGCCAAAGCAAAACAACTTCATACTGAGAATAAAAAGCACAACAGAAAGGCACACAGACATTTAAAGTCTGATTTGCCACTCTATTCTAACAGAACATTTCAATAGCATCCTTGATATTGTCATGTATAGCCTTGTTGAAAGGCCTTGATGAAAATGTATTGAATTGAAGGAGAGCAATTATATGCACATCACATGGGTCCAAGGCTATAAAAAAGCAGTTCAATCCTAGTTAGATCTTCGTCAAGTAGGACTGAAACATATTTAGGAAACTTTTGTGACTGGAGTAATTGTGCAAGTGTTACTTTTCTTCACTGGTGGAAATGTACACCACTACAACAGGACTTTGAAAACATGTCAAGTACACAGAAGCTTGATTTTTTTTTTAAACCTAAGCCCCTAAAATAGCTCATTAAAATGAAAACCATCAAAATTTAAATCATGAAGTTTAATGCGACAACTGGAAACAGTCACAGATGATGTTGTGCCAGGTAAAACTGATATGAAAACACAGGTGATTCTGTAATGTGATGCTGGATTCTGCCAGACATTCATCTATGACACATCATAATATGAGATTAAATTAAGGGGAAAACCTATGCCTAAAATAACCAAAAAAGCAAGCATCATTATAAAGAAAACTGAGATTAAAAAAATATGGGACCAAAACAAAAGATCTGCCATATTTGTGCTTGCATATTGATAAGATGTAGTGAATATATCATGGTATTTAGAGCAGCAATGACAAATGCTAACTATTACCAGAAATGTCTATAATACCTATACACACTCTATATAGTATATGACATTATCCTACTATACACAGGTACTCAGGTAGGAGCACTGGAAAGTCCATTCTGACTGTTAGGAAGTATCAAGATTAATTTTAGTTTTTTTGCCCTATTTGTTTGTGTTTTCAAGAGGTATCAAAGTGCTTCCCCAAGACAGTCTTAAAATTCAACCTAGCACCCCAGCCCTTAGTTCTACATGTTCTACGGTTATTGTGTTTGGGTCCTCAAAGTCACAGGAACAAAACAAGGCTCTGGTCCCTTTCTTTGGTGCCATGGTAACTGTGACGGAGGAAGTTCAGTCTGGCTTTATGTGTCCACAGGAAGGTACAGAAAATAAGGTTGCAGTCCTAAAGTGGTGCCACTCCCCTCTTACCAATGATTCCCTGCTTTCAAAAATATTACCTTGCATCCTAATCGAGGGTTTATCACAGCTGCTGTAATGTTGCAGTCCAGATTCCTGGCTACATTAAAAATAAATGCTTCTGAGATTAACAGTGCAGCAATTTAAGTCATTACACATATGATTCATTCTCATAAAGCCCGTAACAACAAATTTACAATAATCCTCTTACAACTGGCTGCTGCTCATGCCAGGGGAACAATAAGCTGTTCTCTGCTCAATTGAGCTGCATACTAATAGGGTGATTATGAGGCCTAATTATCAGATGGCACTTGTCAAGAAGAAGCCGTGCAGTTTGCCCTGAGGACGAAATGCAAAATAGAGACAAACTGTTGTTTCTGCTGAACAGCTACAATGGAGAGTCTCTCTGCTGTAGTATAGCTGGGTAGAAGTCAAGAGGACACTTCTTAAGATGGCAGTCATTACAGGAAGTCAGACAGCATACCATCATGCACAAATATCCAGTAAATATACTCTAACAGTGAGTCAAACCTGCCAGCACTGAGGTCATCAGTTATCAGTAATGTACATCATGAATGCATAAGTCACATGTTGAGGAGGATATGAAATATGGATATTCCCTGAGGCCAGCATATGGTAGCAGGGATGGTTAAGAGAAATTGTTAAGACTGATAAACACTAACAGTCCTGACATGGAGACTTTATAGTCCGGGTAAGGAGTTTGTCACAGCACAGAAAATTGTTTTATTAACCACCCAGCCAAACTTGAATGAGAAAAAATTGTCAAGTATATAAAATCAGGATTAAAAATAATTGAAAAGTAAACTGTCCTCTGCTCTGAGATGCTGGGGGCATGTACGTTGAAGGTGCTGAGCTGAAGAACGAGCTGCTATGAAGCAACAGAGTTTCGTTAGCAGCTAATCCAGTAGCACACAGTCAATAGTAGCACACCCGCCAAGGAACAATTGCCGCTCCACAGCTACAAACTCTCATTCAGCAGCTAACTTTAACACAAAGCACACATCTTTAGCAGTGAGCAGTAGCTGATTCGGGCTGAAAGACCTAAACGTACATTAGTGACAGTTATGTTATGCGTTCACATGGCTCCAGTTAGGGCTGGGTGATATGTCCTGAAAATTATATCACGATATTTTTAGGCTATATCTCAATACACAATAAATATCTCGATATTTATAAATCTTCTCAAAAGCACTTCATCAATGCTAGGACTGGGAGACAAAATCAAACATAATACTTGTATTTGAAATACCTTATCTAATGCAGCAAAGTTGTAGGAATGACTATTGTTTTTTTGTTTGTTTGCTTGTTTGTTTTTTCAGAAATAATTAACACAATGAGGTTTTTGATCAACAATCATCAATAATGTAGATATAATGACTAGGTGGGTTAAGGCAAGCGTCAAAACAAAAAGAGAAGTCTGGTAAGTTTGTACATTTACATCACTTTACTGTGATTCAGCCTTTAAAACAAGGGAAAAAACACAATTCATGCCTCATCATGATACAACGATATCCAAAATCAAAAACAATATATAGTCCCATACCTCGATAACGTTATGACATCTTCATATTGCCCAGCCCTAGCTCCAATACGTCATCAAGCTATGATTTCAGGCCCTCCCCAAAAATTCTGGATGGTCTAACTCTATAAGGCAGTGCTACACAGTTCCCAGTCTTTTCACATCTCACATTATTTTGTACATTTTCAAAGATGTACAGAATAATGTGTTTAGAAAGACATCACTGACTTTGCTTTAGCTGGACTTACAACTCAGTGCTAGACAGCCTAAGACATCGAATGAGTGTGTGACGGAGACAGAGTTGGAAGTTGTCTTTCAGTATCTAATCTCCCAACTTGTTTTTAATGTACTGCACAACCCTAAAATGCTCTCATGCCACTTTAATCAACCTTGCACTTAAGCGTCTACCTGTTTTTGGCACTCTTGTGGCTGCCACTGCATGACAGGGCAGTTTTGGAGCACTCATGAGCATCAGGAGGGAGACTTGCCATATTTCCAATCGCACACACTTTTAATAATTCATCATTTAATATAAAAACAGACGGGCTGTCCGGGAGGGAACAATAGCTGTGAATTATTGATATCTCTCGCTCCTTCTGTCTCTGGATTAGAAGACAGCGATATAGTGTAAATAAGAGGAGAAATTATATCTGGACCAATATTCTTCTGCCCCCTGAAGAACAAACCCCTGACCTCAAATGTATTAAACTTAGATTACGACTAGTTATTACTGCCATCTTTGAAAAGCTCTTAAATGTGCTTTGAATCCAAATTTATTGAATAAGCAAATGAAAGAGCTTCAGTCGATCTCTCGTGTCTTTTCTGCCTCTAGTTTTTTTCTTTTCACACATTTTTAATGCGTAATAGTAACGTTTGGAAAAGGAGGCTCCCTGAGGCTTTAGCTTCCTTTCCTCCAATTACCACCAATGTCACCTTTCTTCTTTCTTTCTTTTGTGCTTCCCTTCTCATTTTATCAGTCATTCTCAGTTCTCAATGCCCTTCTGTCTGCCTGTCCACTTCTTAGTCTTTCTCTGAGGGTGTCTGTCTGATTTAGCCTATGGGCAGAACAGTAAAGGATGAAATATAGGGAGACTGCAGCAAACATAAATAGATGCCACTTCTGTTAATCACCATCCACACACACATGCATGCACATCATGCACACTGGCACTGACCCCCATGGGGCAAGACTCAATTTAAAGTCTCTGCTGCTGGAGAAATGTTTCCATCAAATATCAGTTCTGTAATAGATCCCTCTGCTGCCAGGGGTGGTGCTGAAGCCTGTGATTGTGTTGACAATCAGCTGAGAGTCAATACAGCAATATAGAGAAGAGGAGACTGTCTCATATGAGCTTCATATGATCGGTACCCTTCACCACGTTTTCATGCCTCTGAGCCAATCTGGGACAGGTTCTGGCCGTTTCTCCAGAGAGACGATGCAGCACACTGGTACAGTGAAGGACACTGTGTCTTCTAACACATACAGTACAAACCCACCCACATACAACCATCATGTATCACTCGAACATGCAATTGCCCATTGAAAAGTACGCATATACGTTTAACAAACATATATTTGTAAAAAAAAAAAACACACACAAATAAGAGCTTCCCAATCTTAGTGTAGAGAACTAATTTTGATGTCACAATGAAAAATCTAGCAGCAGAGAGTGACACACTAAATGTGTTAACGCGATCAAGCTTTTGTAGAGCAATGGCAGTTTTATTATTTCCCCACATTTACATAAAAATTAAATGTTGCAGCAGAGTGTGGACACTGTGTAATGATTTCATTGGTTGCACTCTAAATGCAGTGCCAAAAAAAGCAGAAATAAATCAGCATATGGCCACGCTGTCATCACCTATAGCTCCCAATCACACCCACACCCCCTGTAGCACACAGCTCCTTATGTGCCTGAGTGTGCCTGTGTGTGAGTGTCGCTGCATGCATCCATGTGTTGAGTGTGTGTGTGTGTGCAGTATGCAAGTGCAGCAGAGAGCAGCAGCGTGAGAAGATAAAAACATTAAAACACACACAGCAGAGACAAGGTCACATGTCTCTATTCTTCTCTCTATCCATCCATCATCACCTCCCTGCTTTGTATTTTCTCTCACTCAGACTGCTGATATCTTTGAATACAGGACAGATGCCATAAGAGTGCACATGACATCCAAATTTGCAGATTGCAATTCACTGCGCAGTTTTTTTCCCCCCAATTTCAGCCAGGCAATGCAGTCAATACAGAAAACTATTCAAATTAATCCATCACAGCAGCCTTGTGTGAAACTTTGCTAAATAAATGCCATGTGGTCAGCTATGACTGATTGGTTACACTCAGCAGAGCCTGGCTGATCTGCTGGCAGAGAGCCAGACCTGTTGATTAGGCTTCTCGTCAACGATTAAAAACAATAACTTGCCTAATAACAGAGGTTAGATTAAGGTTTGGAAGCCCTGCTTATGCTAGACAAATATACCAAACCCCCGAGACCTCGACAGCTGATTACTAATCAACAGAGTCAGATCTCATTACATTCACATGCCTCACATGCTTGGGATTGTTGAGATTACTGCTGGTGCTCTATGTATATGATCTTCAGTTGTGTACCTGGCAAACAGCCAGATCATATGATTTATGTTTTCTGTTTATTTAACCTTTATAAGAATGTATTCTCATTGGAGTGAAGGCTTGGCGTCTGAGAAAACTACTTAGTGTTTATCTTTGACATAAGTGTAAAGCTTCTGTCCGTCTTTGAAGATGTAGCGATCACATCATGTTCCTGCCATCCTCATTCTAGTTACAGTGTGTTCATAAGAAATAGAGATCAGGAAATCATTGCCAAGGCTGGAACAGACCTGCACATTAGGGATCGGCATGGGTACTTGAGTACTCCATTTGAACGTCAGTATTTGTTCAATGTACAACATTATCACACTTTTTTTGCTTTGTAATATGTAATAAACATAAACATAAATTGACCCTGTTCAATATAAACGTTTAAATTTTTGGACGAGATGCAGTGACGTAACTTATATCTACGAATATCAACACAGATCCCTGTAGCAAACATGATAGATCAGCACATAATATTCAACATTTTCACTCAGACATCCCTCACGTCGCTTGTGTCTCGGCTATAAAGTTGCACCTAAACACAGTAAAGACTACAGCCACAACTGGCATGTACGTCCTGCACCTGTGTACGAGGAAATAACTCTCTACAGCAGCAGGCAGTAGGCGGTCATTAAATAGGGGAAACTGGAAGACGGAAGGGATGGATTCAAGAAGACTTAAGACTTAAGCTTTCCTTGCTTCCGTTTCTCTTCTTGTGCTGAAGCTAAACTGCCAATCAGAGTGATTTTATTCACCGACAGCATCTGCCATCTCACACACAACAAACTGAATCAGCCGAAAAACAGCCACCCAGGGCTGACAAGGATGAACAGTGCAGGACATGCCACAAAAACTAGGGCAACTCATGCTCACCAACAGCCGACATTGACCTGCGGCGGTTATCAGCTTGGTGTGTCAGGGCCCTTTGATTTTTTTCCAAAGTAATGCAAATACTTTGGTATAGAAATTACTTACATTGCCCATCCCCACAAATACAGGTGTGGAGAGGCACAATAATGACAAGTGGTTGACTACAGGATTCATAACCCTAAAGACTCTGATTCATCCCCTTCCCAAAACATACAAACACCTCATCATCATTTCTCCTCTACTTGAACCCCTGCCCCGACCATCTCTGCTCTTTTTTGCCTCCTTTTCTCTACACCCCTTCACCCCATTTTGCCAAAACCACATTTGTAGCAGTGGAAATCTTATCCTCTCAGACTCAGACTATAAAATGCCCCAAATCTAAAAATACCATCCCTGCTGGAGCCACATCCTCATCTGAACTGTTCACCCTTTCCTAACACTGCTACAGTTGCAATCCAGATGCCTCCTCCTCTACACCAGCCCTATACCTTTCCCTCTCTCCCCCTCCTCCTCCTCCTTTTTCCTCTACTTCATTCAGGCGAGATCTAATTCACCAATGAATAATGGATGGATAGATGGATGGATAGAAGACTTTCATCTATCAAGGTTCTCTTTCTCTCTCTGTCTTTCTCTTGCGGGATGGCTGTAGTGCTAATGCAGGGCAACATGCATTGGAGATGAGCCCAGGGACCTCCCACTCAGTCTGTTTGTCTGTCTGCTGCCTGAAGGATCTCTCTTGCTCTATGTTTTCTATCTCTTTCCTATCCAGACTGGTCATTGACAATCCCATTCAATCCATTTATCGTTGTTTTCCAACCTTTTTCTTTCACTTTACTCTCTTAAAATCATCACATCAAACATAAAAGCAAAGAGTGCTGGCCATCTTTCTCCACCCCTGTCTTCATCCAATTACCTATCACCTTTTCCATCGTTCATTACCTCAGTTCGATTAGTCCCTGACCTTGGGAAAGCGATCCTAGGTTTGTATTGACCCTGACCCCCCTGCATCTCCCCTCTAATACCCTTAGAAGCCCCATCAAAGGACCAATCTCACAATCTACTGACACCTCCCTCTTTTACTGCTCTGTGGGATTGAGGCTGGTTTGAATCCACTCTGGAAGCTAAATCTGCTTGGGTAAATGTCCTGTTTTATAATTCTAATAATTGTGAAAAGACCTTGATGTCACAGCAGTGTATTGTGGGCTAATAATCTACACTGGATAAAGAGCCTCAGGTGTCTTCATTCCGCCAGGAAATATTGATGTAATGAAGCAGAGAAACAGGCACTGAAAAAACAGCCTCATAAAATTTTTATAGACTATAAATATGGTTTTGTCTAAATGCAGCAACAGCAGAATCTGTCTTGTTCATAGAAGCTCTAAAAGATTGGGTCATTAGGTCCTTCATACCCACTTACAGTTTTGTGTTTCAGTGACTACATTTACATGCTCAAAATAGTCAATTTTTTGTCCTTGTTCCACAAAAGACAATATTTCTTCTAAGCTGTTTGCATGGATAATAAAAATTAATATTCCACTTACATTCCAGCTTACATGCAACCATGTATACTTCGATTAACATGTCATTCATCACTTTAAAATATAGAAGTGGAACGGCTGGAGCTGCTTGTGCCTCTTTCAATCTTTGTACCAAAAAAGGATTCTCCCTCTTCATTTCTTTAACCCCCCTCGAGAATAGGTCGGCGTTGCAATATAATTTTGCATATCCAAAAACTTGTTTTTATCTTTCATAATGTTTAAAAGTAGGTGTGTTTCTCCTTTTGATTAGAAATGTGGGCTTTTCTTTTGGGCATGCATACCACAGCCTTGCAAACTGTTGGCTAGTCTGTTTGTGCACAATGCATCCAAGACAACTTGCAGAACTGATCGTAAACAAGCAAGAGGCCGTGTGTCACAAACTGCGGTAAAAAACCCTAATTGAGACGCATATTCCAAATACGCTGTATACATGGCCAAAGAATGCTCCTAAAACCTAAATAATATTGGCATATCCTACATGTCAATTGGAAAATGCTTAATTTGGACAAAGGCCTAATTCAGAATCTCCAAACGGACTGCTATTACATGGCACATATCAAATTCAGAACAGAACATTGTCACATGTTGGATAATAGTGGAATACTAGTGAGCATTGTTGCTCCATCTGATTCAGTTTGGCTTGGATTCCCTCTATGTCTACTTTCTAGGTGGCACCAAGATTAAGAACAAAAAAAGAACCAACCCCCACAACCCACAATTAGCGCATGGAAGCGAGCAGCAGCAGCAGCTTGTCAAAGAGCCCATCAATAATGCAGGCTGGTGGGAGACCCTGGCTGCCACACTACTGTCCTGCTGAACCCTCCTGCGTGTCTACCTGTCTGTCTGCCTTTCCATCTGTCTGCCTTCCATCCATCTCTCACCTTCTGAGTGCCTGCCTGACCTCCTGCCATGTTGCCAGCATCTGCCTGTCTGTCTAACCACACACAGAGTCATATATGTTTCGCAGAGTTGCTGCCTGGGGGTCTGTTATGCATGTATCCTTGAGCTGCTGTAGCCGGGGGGACTCAGTATATACATGCATGTATTCATTTATTTATCTGCTCTAGAGAGGCTTCCAAGGTTGGTCATAATTGATACAGTATTCTATTGTGGACAACATGTTTATTATTGTTTATCATTCACTTGTTTACAATAAAACTGAACTGTTTGTCCAGTGATTTACACCTTTTCTTTTGAATATACATTTTACTACACCAAATTCCTGTTCCAGTCTGTCTATTCATACTGGTTTATATTGCTTAATATTTCATTTATAGTATATTTTATACTTTATTTTAACTTGCACTACTTTATAATCTTACATCTACATTTTTTTAAATTTTATTATGATTAATAAAACATTTTTGCATTATTGGAGGTAGACTATGACCCAAGTTTTTCCAGTGGCTCTTGTAATTGCTTTACATTTGACAATAAATGACTCTGAACAGACACACAAAGGATTCACATGAAGGCAACAAATGAATCCAGTGGCTTGGACCAAAGGCACGGTAAATAGCCACCTTTAGAAATCAGAAAAGGAGAAAAACAATTTTTTTGAAAGACTGTTTGAATAAAAAAAAAAACTTAAATTGCCAACATGCCAAAGCAAGAAAATTACAGAAATCAGAATGCTATTCCACGCCGAGGAGCGAGGACAAACTCCAAGGGGGACCAACAACAGTAATAACAGCTGCTGTTCCATCATATACGCCAGCAGAATAATAATCAGCAGTGTATTACACAGGCTAGCAGCCTTCAACTAACCTCTCATCATGTTCGTCAACTGCAGACAAAATGGCGGGCGAGCAAGCCGCATGGACGACAATGGAAAATAGCAGAATAGGTGCTGGCTGAAAGGTGTAATTGAGGTGATCAGTAGCTGTGATTCATGTTTTCGCTTTCATTAAGCAGATCAGGCATGATGGCTCACACACAGACACAGACAGAAAATATTCATTAGAAGTGGTAAGAGAGGTGCAGAGTTAAAAAATGGTGCAACGGTGAGCAGGTTTACTGTTCCGGTTATTATCCAGTACTCAAAGCCGTGAAGAGCTGCATGAGAGGCAGACAATGTTGTCCGGAGGAAGCGTGGGAACAAAAGCAGCACAGGCTGCGTGGTAGAGACCAGGCAGCTGTGATGGTGCAGGTGTCTGTGATGGAAAACTGAACATCTGGCTTTGTAGTTGCCTTGTTCAATGAGAAACAGAGTGAAACATTAATTTCAGCCATCAATACATCCATCTGGCTCTGTGGAGAGGTATTCATCATGTTCGATTTTATTTCTCTCTACTGTATTTGTTTCGCCTCCATCTTATAGCTGTAAAGTTTGAGTGGTGGTTTTATATTGCTCTTTGAAGATATTACATGCACTGTCCTCTCCTCCCACTCTGATAGCAGCCCAGCAACCCTGCACCACTTAAACACAAACACGGTCTGGCCTGCGAATGGCTAGGCCCAGAGCCAGACACACCAGGATGCATTTAAGCACATCAACGATCTGTATAATGTGAAGTCTGCGTGCTCAACAGCCCAGTAGCACAGAGACAAACCTGCACACATGCACGTGCATACAGCCATGCAGGGCACTGATACTTAAACACCCTTATCAGTAGTTTCAACATATCTTCATCTCAGTGTGCTGTATAATGAGTTTGTCAGTCTCCTAGACAAATGAGACATGGCTGTGATAATGGCACATGACGAAATACATACTGAAATCAAGGACCCTGAATCAGTCATGTTAAAACATCTTACAAGGTTCAAAGTTTGGATGTTCACTCACATCCTTATCTTGCTCTTTAAAGGGATAGGTTCCGACTCCTTAATTAAAAGTGGACATCGTATTTTAATACAATAAAACTGGGAGGTTACTAGGCTTTTTGGTGAACACTATCACATCTCTTTTTGAAGGAAATAGTAGAGGAAATCATCGCCACACAAAGAAGCACTGCAAGCATCCTCTTTTCACACCGCTGCTTTTATACCGTTATTGATTTGACTGCATAAAACATGAAAAGCCCTGAAGGGATAAGGCAACTGACAGCCAAGCCACAAGACAGAAGCAAAAATAAGGTGGACATTTCCTAAAGGAGCTTTACTATATCAGATAAAAAAGTAAATGATTAATGCAGTGGATGAAAAATTGAAAAATAATATGTTCATTTTAGTTTTGGGGAGTTTTTTTGTTTTGTTTTTGTTTTTAGTCTGATTCTCTGTGACTCAGAGGAAAATCCATTCTCTGGTCCCCTGAGCTGTAAGTCAATAAGAGAGCACCCAATCCCCCTCCTCAGACAGTGTGTGTGTGTATGTGATTGTGTGTTTGAGTGTGCACGGTACTATGCAGGAGCCCCACCCTTACACCCAGGGCCATCACTGCCATCTTCCCACAGCTCCCCCCTTACTCCAGCCCAGCACAGATACCATCACAGTCACAGAGTGGCCATTTACAGAGCAGCAGAATGAAGGACACGATGAATGAATGAATGAATAAATGAATGAATGAGACTGCAACTGAATGACTAGCAGTGTGAAACCTCCTCCCCTCTGCAGGATTAGACAAATGCCTCATAATATAAGTACAGGCATGTATGGCCTGTGCAGCATGTGAACATCGCTGGAAATAGTATAACAAGCAAACACAGAGAGATTACTGTTTAAGCTGCGTGTTTATTATCCGGGGCCATTGTTCTCAGATTCTGCAGACTAATTGAATTAAATTGTGGCATAACTCATTTTAATGGTTGGAACAAGGGGAACCAGAGATCCAACCAGCTGTTCTCTCTGTTGTTTTCTACTGGCTCTCTCCACAGTACAGGGACAGGCGTGTTTTAATTACAATTACACAGGGACCAATGGAGGGACAGAGGGGATGAGAACAAAGGATCTTAACGATGGGTGAAGGGTCACATGCAGCAGCAGAGCCACCATAATGTGCGTGTGTTTTTGTGTCTGTTTGCAACAAGCTCTCTTAATTACTGTACATTCATCTTGTTGAAACTGAATGATTAATTAGACTAAAAATGGGGCTGAAAGATTTTCTGTGGTACTATGCTCCCAGAGGCTCGACAGGGTGGAGGTGCTAATGTGAATAAGTCTGTTTAAACAAAAACCACACTAACACTACAGAGCATAACAGTGCACAAGAGACAATTATGCACTAACGGATAGATCAAAACACAAACTTAACACGTTTTTTTTAACGTTGTTGGCCACGTGTAGTGACAGTCTCACAACCTGACAACGATACGCAGAGGCCCTGACAGCGGCTTTGAAGTGCTGCCTGTTCAGTGTTGTGTCTGTCTACCGCACAGCTCTATCAGGTACTGCAGGGTGTTGAATGAGAGAGCAGAGTGGGTGAGCAAGTAGCTATAACCCAGTAAACTGTCTCCCTCAGGCAAGGGAAACATCCTCTGAATACCAAAACTGCTGCTTTTTGTAATGAATGAGGAAGCAGACAGAGCGAGCGACAGAGAGAGGAGAGAGGAGCAAACTTGAATCAAATCCTCATAATTAGTCTTCCACTCAGGGAACGGATTTATTAAAATGATCGAGATTTAAAATTGGGTGTAAAATATATTGTTTCACAATATATGTGTGTGCGTGTGACATAAACTTCACTTATTCATGAGTATTTATTAAGGACTAGTCTTTTTGTAGTCTGTTTTTGACTAAAAAACATAATTTAAGCACATTTTATTAGATTTGGTTACTGATTCCTGAGCTGAAACAACAAATTAATTAATCAGTTAGATGATAAACAGAAAACTGTTTTCATCATCATTTAATCTGGCCAGGATCGCCCATAAGGGGGGGAAAAGGGGGGAGCTTTTGGGGCCCAGCTGCAAGTGCAGGTCATGGAGGCCAGCAACAATCATGTTCATTTTTAAATATAAGCAATAATCTGTAATGTCTCTTTAATAATGAAACTCCTTCTCCTGAAAATGAATCTTATTTTGTATGCAACCATTTTCAGTGGCAGAGCCATATCTGTGGGCAGAACTGAAGCAAAAATGCAAAACAATTTGCTGCTTTCAAGCTGTCTTATGTGACAGTGAACATGCATATAATGTGAGACACAACACAACAAAGAAACAAACTAATAAGCATTGAATATGGATTTCTGCACTCAACCTTAAAATGAGTGTCAAAGTTAAAAAAACTGCAAACAAATCTGCACTATATATGATTTTGAGAATAGATGATGTGAAACAACAGGAGATAATCAGGTGGTTCATTAATCTCTGTTGGTGGTTCGATCCCCTGCTCTTCCTCATGTCTACATCTCAAAGTGTCCTTGAGCAAAACAGCAAAGCCAAAATTGCTAGTGATGATTCAGCACTTTCTGCAGCAGCTCTGCCCTCACTGGTCTGCAAGTGTGTGAGAATTAGAGGCAAATTGTAAAGCGCTCTGCCTACCACGGTGGGAGAAAAAAAATTCTATATAAGTGCAGTCCGTTTTTCCAATATTGTTCTGCCCCAATTTACATTCCATCAGATTTGACAGATTGGGTTTAGTGGAGGTGAAGAGAAAATGCTGCAGTAAGCTTGAAGTTTATAACACCTGCTAATCTTGTTTCTCATATGAAAAGTCAACACATTCTCAGCCGCAGGGGAGAGCGCTGGACAGGGCTCAATAATGCTGTTTGTCTGCTTCTACTGCTGTTTTCATTACGGCCTCTCTTTGCCATAAAAACACCAAAAGGAACAGACAACTGCCCGATGAATTCAAAGATCTCCTCCCTCTTACAGAACAAATGCCGATGCTCGTGCTCCTGTCTTTGCACTTGCCTGCTTCAGTGTTTCGGAGTGTGAGAAAAAAGTGTGAAAAGCAAACAAATCAATGTGATTGAGTGGGAACTGTTGAAACGTCACAACGATACCAGATGAATGACACGGAAGGATTTTCTACTGATTGATCGATCCCGTCTCCATTCATAAGACAGCCTCACCTATCTTGCGACAAGCTGACAGAGGCAGAGCGGTGACCCATGGGTACAGCTCAGACCCGAGACAGGAAACCATTTATCATCCAGGTTGAGCTCGCCTGGCATGGCTAACAGCCTCTGGAGACAGCGCTTAAGGAGAGACACAGCTCATACGTTATCACTGAACAAGATTTGTGTTCAGTGGTAGAGTTAAAGGTCTAGAGTGAAGGATTTAAGGCAGGCATGTCCAAGGTGCAGCTCCGGGGCCAATCGTGGCCCACGGAAAGATGTTGTTTAAACTTTACCATATGTGGCCCACCATGCAATATTGGTTAACCAAGCAAGATCACGTTCACCTTACGATGGCAGGACTATCATACACTTTGTGGACATACACTATGGAGGCGGAACTAATGGGTGTTCATAAACAAACGGTAAACAAGCAAAGGAACGGTTACTTAACAGCAGACATTTCCTGTTAGGTAGCAGACATGGCCACAGCAAAGATAATAGAGAGGGTATTTTCACATTAAAAGTCTGGACACCTATGATTTTCTGGGATATATAGGCAAAACTTGAATCTTTATTCAGAGTATAACCACCTAAAAATAAAATCATTGTGTTTTTGTTCCCTTAGAATGAGCCGTTAATATCCACAAAGGGAGCAGGTCCTCATCCACGGAGATTGCCATGTTGCAGCACTATGTTTCTGCAGTAGCCCAGAATGGACAAACACTGGTTCTACATGGGGCCATCGATTTTTGCATCAGCCACCATAGTTAGCAGGCCCTCTGTGACAAGAGCATTGGAAAAACACTGAATTTTTTTGACATGAGACTGCTTTTTTCAGTGATTTTATCCATTTAAATCACCAGGTTTGTCTGTTTTGGTGAGAAAGAAATCTCTGTATATAAAAATCTCTTGAAAATCTGGATCTTAAGTTTTGGGAGAAAAAAGGTGAGCACATATTAGCGGGTGCTGGGCTTGTGGTCTGTCTAAAACGTGCTGGACAGCATCAGCAAAACACTGCCTTATTTAGTGTTTTTACCAGTTTAAAGAGAGGAGGAGAACTCTGTGGACAAGTCAGCTCCTGGTAAAAACCTCCTGAACAATAAACACTAAAGGAAATTTGACTGAGAGAAGTTTCAGCTGGTTGCAATCTGCAATGTTCACCACTACATGCTACTAATCCCCCCCAAAATCTTACACACTGTTCCTTTAAATGTACTTTTCAGGATCAAGCAATGCCAACAAAGACAAAAACATGCACACAAAGCGAAGGAGCATTCACTTAAATCAAATTTCATATAATATTTTACGTAATAAATCCCACAGGTCTCCTTTCACGCCTACTGCTGTCAAAAATAAAATCAACAAATGTCTGTCTTTGTGCCTGAAGCCAACTCACACACACACAGACGGAGCTCTGTCATCTACACACTGTGACTGTATGCTACATCTTTGTTGCTCATGGATAGAATCACATCATATTCCAATCCATATCGAGACCGCTCAGCTGGAACTGAGCTCTGGGAGTTGCAGCTCTGTGAGCAGGGCATGTTGCACAACACTGAAAAATCTATCACAGTACAGACACGCATGCACAAATTTGGGCATGAGCAAACAAGCTCATCCCATCACAGAGGTCAGTTTTGTGCAGTCATATTTCAAGACAAGTCCGTTTTTCCCAGACACACTCCCACAGTCACAGACAGAGCTGCACGTTACCGTGTAATGAAGTACGTCTCAAGCCTGCAACTAAAGAAAGTTGTTTACCTCCACAAACTGGTATCTGTAATAAAAACAAATGGTTCACATTCTTTCCCTCATCGCACATCACTTGCAGTCTAATGCCAAAGATTAATTATAGCCAGAGGCCTTCCTTATCTTTACTGCGTGGCAACACTCAGCGCTGCTGGCCACTGAACTCAGCTTTGGTCTGCCACTTCTAATACACTGCTGGTTTAATCCACAGAGAGTTTACTTCATCAAGAAACATCTTTTCAATCAAAGCAAGTGCGCAACATAAAAACCTTTTCACTCAACAAACTTTCAACTTTACTTTACAACCTGTTTTTGTGCTGTCCACTCTTTCATGCAAGGTAAACAGCTAAGTGAGTAAGGTGGATGATGATTTGGTAATTGGCCTTGGTTTGGTTGAGTCATACCCTACAGAGTGAGTGGCAGCATGTTAGCAATGATTTCCACCTATTTTTAGCATACGAGAGGCTGTTATTCTGGGGATGCCCAAACAGGCCCCAAGCAGGGGGCAGTGGGTACGCAAGTGTATGTCTGTGGCTCTGTGTGTGGGTCTGTCTGTGTTTGTTTATCCAAACGGGGGGTCTCCTTACCTTCTATGGACGGGGCTTGGTCCTGGGCAGCGTACAGCATATCCTTGAACGCCTGGAAATAAGAAAACAGAATCACTGTCTGCAGACTCTGACACATGCACGACAAAATAATTTTTTTTATACTAATGTACTTCAACCAGGATGTTAGCATATGTCAAGTCAGTAGAGTCCATAGATACAGAGGATTAATGTGTGTATTTGGAGTGACTGTAGAGTCATTAAAAAGATTAGAGTCTGTTCCACATCAGATCAAATCAAGTGTATTTACAGTACATACGCAAGTACAAGCAAGAAGACCATACAGTACACCATAAGGTATTACACAATTATTAGCGCCATCTGCTTTTAGAGTCACATTTAAACCCTCTAAAGCCATTTGAGAGCCATTAACTAAACTCTCATTCTCCATATGGGAAGATTACAGCAACCGCCACACAGCTGTTAATATAATGAACAACGGACAAACTCTGGCATTTGAATGGTCTCATTTGCTCCAAGTGACTCCAGTTACACAGAGATATAGAGCTTGCAATAGCGGACAGAGCTGAGAACGCATGGACCCAAGAGTCCAACATTTTTGCCAAATCTGACAGAGTGATTGCCGTTAATGACAAAGAATTGTCCATTTGCACCCAGTTTGTGTTGTGCCAATTGGTGTATAATGTTTAAATCAGAAGAATGAGAGTGCTGTAAAACAGTGAGACAAGTAAGGAAAGGAGATGGCCTGACTCAACAAGACTTTACAATAACAACAGAGTGTTAAGGGAAAAGGATTTGGAGATGGAGCCTGATGCCAAGTTGCCGTCAGATGCCTTTGAATCGGCTTTAAAGTATTAACATGTGATAGACTCAGAGAGACTACAGCGCACTCTTCACTTTCTAAACAAAATGAATCCCCAGGAGCTGGTTGCACCTGTTGGTCTCAGCTAAGCCTGGTCCTTATTGCTAAGTCAGTCTTTGTTAAGACCAGTCTTAAGAACAAACTTCACATTGGTTGCACCAACTCATCTTAAGCTTAGTCAATGTTAGATTCTCCTGCCGCCTTGTTATTGTTTTACTAATCATTTATCCTTTGCAGCAAGGTTATTTTGGAGCATCAGAGAAACAGTAAAGGAAATTTCACTGACATCGAGATACTCAGGGCGCATTCACACCAGGATAGTCCAGGGGACTCGGTTTGATTAGGCGGGGAATGCTAAAAAATTTCACATCTTCATTTGGTTCGGTTCACTTTCACACTGCACTTTTTAAAGCGGACCAAACCGCCTGGTAAACGTCACGCAATTACAACAGCTACTCGTTTGGGGGCGATATTGCCCGAAAAGACCAACGACCAGGAAGAAAAAAAAAAAGCATGAGGAAAAAGAAAACCCGGCTCATCGATTGGCCAGGACCGAAAACGGAAATCCATCCCCTTCCATTCCCTATCCAGCATATAGCTCTGTACATGAGACTAATGCAGCAGTACCAAAAAAGACGACGGAGAGCGAGAGACTACGACATGCTGCTGTGGTTAAACAGACGCCGAGCGAGGTATTACAAGGATTTAAAAGTTCTCAGATCACATATATGTCCTATCATACGCACGCACTGCGCTCTACGTCACTTCCTCTCTTTGGTTCACTGGATAGTCTGGTTGCATTACCCACTGTAAGCGAACCGCACCAGGGTTCACTTGCAAGTGGACCGAGATCCCCCGTTTTCAAGCGGACCCGTGTTCGCTCATTCGGTCCGCACCAGAGTTCGAATGAGCGTTCACACCACTCCAAACAAACCAAACTATCCATGGAAGCAGACCAGGGTTCATTTAAAGCGGACCAAATAGCGCCAGTGTGAGTGCACCCTTAGATTAACAGAGGTGAACAGGAGAGCTGTGTCTGTAGTGCGTGATGCTCCCCATGAAAGGAAAGAAAAGGTTAACAAACTTGGCTGCAGCTTACAACTCAAAAGAGGTAGAAGCTCAATTCTGCTGTATCTGGCAATGTGCCTTGATGTCCAGGTTTTGGAAAAATATAGCAGAGGAGTTTGGCTCAATTTTCCATAAAACAGTAAGACAGACGCAGGCTTGTTTCTCCTGAATTCACCTACAGAGCAGTTCTCTTTATCTGCTGAACAGCTGACTTTAATGCGTACGTTTCTGCTTCTAGCGAGGTGATGCATTCTGTCCCAGTGGGTCGAGGAGAAACCTCCCTCAGTCACATGATGGTACAGAGAGCCAATGCTACATTAAAGGGTAATGACAACCTGTTTTATGCAACCTTTCCTTGATGATCTTCCTGGTGAACTTGTTGGCCCACTACAGAAAGGGCACTTTGTTTTTAAAAAATCAGCAATGGCTTTTCCTTTAACATGGTACCAATGAAAGTATAAATGTATACATTGTAATGTACATGTATATTAATACAACCCGTGCATGTTGTCTAATCAGTTCATTCTTCTGTAATTTGGCAAAAGCCGTGCTGTCTGTTTTTTTTGTGTGTTAAAAAGTTAATAAAATACTATTTTAAAAAATGATGATGGCTAAAATTACAAATTGGATTAAATTGTTATTTGACCAGAGCAATTTGATAGACAGTGTACATCTTTCTAATTAAAAAATCAAAATGGGAAAGAGAGAAGGAGAGAAAGAGCGATAGCTGCAGTGGTTAAATGAGGCTGTTTCTCTGCAATAAGATTGATCCTGAAGATAATGGACACTGACAGATAATTGCACGCTGGCTCATCTCAACATATCAGTGGTGATCAGTGAGAAGACTGAAACTGAATCCTGTTTCCTGACTGTCTTTACAACTGCACTGCCCCAGCAAAAACAAAAACCCATTTAACTTCATAAAGTTTAATTAAGTACAAGTAGTACTCAGCATGCTGTCTGTAAATGAAATCTACGGTTAAATGAGAAAACTGTTCTGTCATTTAAATCTGACTACGTGCATGTTTTTCTGTCTTATCAGATGATCATATCAAACGGCTCTCTCTGTCCATGGTATCTATATAACCTTCTACTTTTGTAACATGACAGTGAGAGAGTGGTGTGAGTAATCGTGTGTGTGGGTGGAAAACACTCAGAAACTGCTGTGCATTAGTACCAACCCAGATAGTTGATACTTCAGTTCCTCTGTGAATTACATGCACAATGAGACTCCGACACTGGAGTCTAATCAAAGGGGTAAACATTTCATTTGTATGTAGCATGTTGTCTCTGCTATGTCTGATAAAGATCACAGGAGACCAACTGTGCATGCACACACACACCATTGGAGCAGGGCCTGGTCTTGGCTAATCTCTGGTGAGCAAAACGGGCCCCCCTGACTAATAGGTGGGAAATAGACATTCAGATTCAGACAGGGAGGCATTGCCATGGTGATGTGGCAGTGACGGGAAGAGGGGGTGGAGGACTCTTTAGGGAACTGGATAAACCTGCTGGCTTGGCAGTAATCAGCAGTGAAACCTGTAGACAATAACTAAGCCAAACCTAATGGGGCCATCAGTTTGAATGACCATGCATTAACGTGATGATGATGCATACTCATGAAACCAAATGCGCATGTAACACAAGTGCCGGACTTCATGTCCGACTGAGGCTGCTGTCAATTGAGCTCAATTCTTTCATTTCACGTTGAGTGGACACTAACCAAAATATTTTGAGTGTTACATGGTCAAATCCTTCCTCTAAGATGCTTAAGATTGTTATCCCTGTGCTTGAGGAGATCACACAGCGTGCATTATTAGCCTGAAGAGATCTCAGGCTCAACTAGAAAGCCAATGGTGGATCACTTGAATCTCTATCTCTGTGTCTGAGTGGATCCCTGCGTGTAGAAGGAGGAGCAGAGAGGATGGGAGGAGAGGATGGAGGGAGGGGGAGCAGAGGGCAGGTCTGGTCGGGGACCAGATGTCCTCCCAGTGGGGGAGGAACGATGAGGTGAGGATGGAAGGAAGGAGGGGAGGTATAGAAAGGGGGGCTCTCAGCAGTTGCCGTGCCATGCCTGTTGTATACATAATGTTCATATTGTTGAACATGATGATAAATCACGCGTTCGCTACGCAAAATACAGACGATGAGAGCGATGTCGTACATTTCAAGCACCATTTCCATTACCTCTCACACAGCACAGAGCTCGCCGTGCTGGTTTAAACGACATCACACCGATTAATTAGAGACGCTGCTTCACCTTTGAACAAACAGCAATCACTCAGTGAAATCAGACAAGCACCTGCTTTTCGTCAACATAATGTCACTTTGCTAGTTTGAATTGTAAATGCGAGTCTCCACATGCACTCTCCTCCTCCTCCTCCTCATCTGAGCTTACACGAGTGATTAGACTGCAGAGGTAAATGCATAAGTGGCCTTGTTCTCTCGCCCACTCACAAACCTGCGTCTCTGGCTCTCACTGCTCCTATATGCCTCTAATGTTCGAGACACATTAGTTACACAATATACATTTGAATTCAACAGTTGCCACGCCTGATTATTGTCTGCACACGTTTGACACGCTTGAATAAAAGCATGTTTGCTTTTGCATGAAAAAAACTCAGGCATGTAGAGAAATTAACTTGAAAACAGAAAGTAAACTCAGTTCATTAAGACAGCTTTTAAAAATGTTTGCACTTAATAACTATTATATTTACAAGCAGATCCTCTCCCTATCTATCAACCTACATCCCCTGCCCTTTGTCGAGTTGGCAGGACATGCACACCTCCATACCAAACAGCTGTTTAGCATATAGGTTTATAATTACAATCCCACAGGATGAAGCAGACACCTAATTACTCTATCACTCAATCGCCTTGTCAATGCCTCCATGTTCGAATGAAGTGTCCGTCTAACTTAGGCCTGTATTTGCTGGAACAGCCACTTTGCCGCATCCCTCTCATCTGCATAGAAACTGGCCGACCAATCTAAATAGACAGCGCACAGCTTTCCACACAATAGCGCGCTCTAAAAAAAGGAGGAGAGCGAAAACTGGGCAGCAGGTTAATTAATCCAACTAGCACACAAAGGCAAGAATATCACTTCAAACCACAGTCAATTTGGATGTGGGCAGCTGGAATCATGCATGTGCCACAGACAGTGTCATATTTTACTGCACGGGTAAAAAGGACCTGTATTGTGTCACTATGTTTGTATAATGGACAGAGAGCTGTATAACAATACAGCAGTTATGCCGGCTGCAGTGGCCACTGCAACACATAACGCAGAATAAATACATGAGGGACTGCTGGCTCCTGCTGTGTGTAATGACGGAACGTTTATCTGAATTTCTCCAGGTATCTGTAATGTCCCCTTCACTGAGCTGAGCCCGTGGACTGACACTGCTTCTGTTGCACCACAGCAGCCTATCAGGGCTTTGCATTTTTCAGAATGACATTAAAATTGATTTATTTTAAAGTCTGTTTTATCTCAGTGACCCACTTCCCTAAAGTCAACTGACTTTGCTTGCTGCAGATAACTTCACGCTTGTCCTTGACTTGACTTGTTGCAGGGGGAATAAGAGCCTTGAATAAGATGTCCATCATCTGTGGGTGTAAGCTCTCTCCCTGATCTCTCCGTATCCCGCCCACTCAGGATGTAGCGGCATTTACAGAGGTCAGACAAAGACTGACGGCAGCCGCGGAAACACAAACACATGCAAAACCATCCTGCCTGAAAACCCCTATGTATAATTAAGATTTGAGGAGGAATACAGACTGTATGGATAGTAGACCGGCCTTGTTGCTCTGCATAATTCAACAATAGCAACACATGTGACGACAACATGTTTGTACAATCTGGATTTTTGGGATAGTTAAAAGAGGAAAACAAAAACAAAGATCTCAGCTCCACATGAATCACATACCAACAGTCAATTACAGTTGATTTCACACCAAATTTGTTGTTTTGCTTTCAATTTAAATCTAACAGAAATAAAAAGTACTAGATAGAGACCGATAAAGTCAATCTATCTTTCATGCTCATGGATATCAGCTGCTGCAGCAATAAAATGATGAAAAAGACTTTGCACAATTCCAGTGAAAAACCACGCAATCATCTGCAATCATTTTTTGGAACTGAACTGCTTCATTACTACAATATTAAAACTTTAATGTCAATTCAAGATGATTATATCTGCTGTAATTTAATACCCAAACTAAACGTGGATGACAGAGAAAATCTATCATCATCCATCTCAGGTCAGTGAGTGCGGAGCTGAAGACTGGAGGTGTAAAATGGCTGGTATGGCCATGCATCTGTCCCTGGGCTCACTGAGCATCAGTCTGTACAAAGACCCCACACTGGCTGTGCATCTACGTTCATCATCAATTCAGAATAAATAAAACAGTACAGTTGTCTGTTTTTCAATGTGTCCACTACATATGTGACATCTCTTTAATTTCCTTCCACTTTAATTACTACAAATGAAGATGTTTTCATCAAACGATGATGACACCATATCGCTCATGTCTGGCTGGACCGATCCAAATGTTTCTTGCAGCAATCCTCCAACTTAATTATTGCATTCAAGGCATGTTCCAAAAATAAAACCAGTGCAGTGAGCTTCTGTTGAGTCTGGGATGTAGGCTGCTGAGGTTGAAGAGAACAGGGTCTTTGTCTATAATTCATAGAGCTAAATGGAACTGAGCAGCCTGTCCTGTCACTGCATGTCTGCACTAAAGCTCTTAACGTAAAGCCAGCAAGAAGAGGAGTGTGAATATGAAATACTGCTCTCAAGTAGTGTACATCAACCAACAAAGACCATGTGTGCACACAAAGGTCTCTGTAAATCCGCAGACATCAGAAACCAGACAGATTGTACTGTTAGATGAAGTCCTGCAGGTTGATTCATAGAGATGCCTGCTTAATTGTGCAAAAATATTAATAGTTAAGATGTTGTGACATTAAAAATACTATGTAACTCTGATAAAAAAGGAATAATTACAGAAGAATATTTGCAATTTTACAACAATGCATAATTAATACCTGGGAGATTTCTGTTGTCTTCACTTAGATTATTGTAAAAAAAAAAAAAAATTAAAGGAAATGAAAATCCAAAAAAAAAAAGGTACATTATTGCATGGTATTATCAAAGTAATTGGCAATCACCACAATGTTTCCCTTTTTACATTTATATCCTTCCATAATTTGATAGACACATTTAAAAAAAAAAAGAAAGAAATCAAGATATGGTGCAAAACATATGTAATTGAAATCAACAAACATCTGTTTTGCAAAGAAAAAGTGGAAAATAAACCTACAAAAAAGCTTAAGAAATTAATTATTTATGGAATATTGCGAAATATTCCTATTGTGTTTTGTTAAAATGAATAAAAATTGCTTTGGTGATTGTTGTGAGGCATTCAGGTGTTCAGTAAATTGTTAATTCTGTTCATTTTTAGGTGTTACAACTCAGCAAACAGCAATAATAAACAATGAATGCTCCCGAAGGCTCTTAACACCCGCAGTCAATTTCCCCTCCATAAACAATAGGACATCCCTTATCTCTCCCGTCGTTTATTGCTCTCAGGAGCAAGCTAAAATGAAACTGAAAACAAATTATTAACAAAGCTTTTACATTTTGTCATGCTGAATTTTGACTCTTATCTTTTACTTTCCTCTGAGAAAAGGATGTATTTGTGTGAGTTTCGGTTATGCCCTTATTTACAAAGTGTCTGTATCTAATAAAAGATGAATTTCCACTTTACCTCATACTGGAGATACTGTTTCCTCCACTCTGGAGTGATGTGGGACGAAAGATGCTCCGCGAATTTCATTTTTGCCGGAACAACTGTCCCCTCAAACCTCCGTTAAATCCAAGAGCGGCTGTCCCCTTCTTCCCCGTCGACGCGACTTTTGTTATTTCAGTCAACTTGCTGGCTCAACATGCGGTGCGTCAGCCCGGCGCACTCCGCTCCTCTTCACTCCACTTCTGAGTCGTCCCGGTCAGTGCACTCCGAGCAGATCCCGTCCCACATACTATTGTAACGGGAGGGACGGCAATGGCAGCGCCCTCTCTTTTAACAGGTGGTCAGTTGAGCGGAGCCGGTGAGAGTGGCTCAGTCAGTGACTTTGCTCCGTCCCTCCCTGGGCAGGTCTGGGGACATTGCGGTCCGCCATCGCGTTGAGCCACAGCGACGTGGTTGCGTCAGCAGAGCGCGCACTGGCACCGGCTGTTGTTGGGACCTCCAGTGAGAAGTAGTTGGCAGTGCGGTCAGGGGAAGCCCTCACCTCTCTGATCATTCAGACCACAGACTCCTCTCTGGGAGGCTTGTTGCTGCTATTGTTGTGTGTCTGCTGTGAAAGAGAGGATAAAGTTACACTTCATATTATGAATATATATGATCTGATGCTTGAAGTTTCCGTGTTTTGCATCCAACCACCTACTTGAACTAGTAAAAACTCCACTTAAAGATGACATAATGATGGCAAAAGTAGTTTTTAAAATCATCTCTTTGTCTCTCTTCTTATGCATTTTGATTAACAACCCTGTTAGAGTTATGGGTATGCAGACTTTTTCCCCTTCAACTTATTTCTGCATTCCTGCAATTTATCTGGAGATAGGACAACGAATAATAGGTAAGCTTAGTCTATCACAGCAGCCTTTGTTCTCTGGAAAGCAGAGTTTGAAGATAATAGGCTACCATTACTCACTTCAGAGGGATCTCATTATGCTGTCCATGCTTCAAAGTCCCCTACATTTAAGGCAAATGCAGTAAAAAAAAAAAAAAAAAAAAAAAAAAGACAATAAGCTTGAATATACAAATATCCTAAACAAGTTTGATAGGCTGTTCTCTGTGTTTATGTTATTAAAATATAAGATACAGTTTCAGAGAGTCTCAGCAAGGGTTTGGGACGAGCGCTCAGTGTGTGTGTGCAGACAGTTCATCATTATGCCAACAGCAGCATCTGCTGGACAAACTGTGCTACTGCAGTTTGGCACCAGTGCGTCTAAGTTGCTGCATTTGCATCATGACAGGTGTCAACATAAACCTCCAAGTTGTCTTAATTGTTACGGAAGATAAGAAAAAAAAGTGACTCTTGGAAAAACTGGAGAGAAAAGTAATTGAAGGAACATTTAGCTTATGTTAACTAACAAGTAAAAATGCAAGCTATACACTTTATATAAGGAAAATATGATGTTGGCAGCTGTATGTGCTTAGCAAGCACATTAAAACTAATATTACAAACTTTCCTTTAGGTATACTTGTTACACAGACGTCAAAGCGAGTAATAGAGAGTACACATACTGATTGCAAAACAGACGTCTGACAGATTTCTGGAATTTTAAATTTTTCAACCCATTAACAAACATAGAAACAAAGAACACATAACACACCAATCAACCCGAAATCATCCTCCCACCAACCCACCTTTCCATATGACCTAGTGGGCACAAATCACACTTCCTTGAAAGACAGAAGAAGAGAATAAATACATTTAAAAATGAAGCAGGGGATAAAAAGAGGTACTGAACAAAGTAACTGTCTATTTAAGTTAGAGAGTTAATATAGGAGAGGAAGGGGTCCCAGGTTTTTGTGGAATCTTTTCACACATCCTCTGACTGTGTACTTGATTTTTTCTGGGTGGAGAAAAGATATTAAATCCTTTAATATTACAATCTTGAGAGTGGTTTTAGACTCCGATTTTAATGTTACTTTTCATTTTAACAAGGTCATGAAAACATCCTTTTTTATCTTTGGATCATTGCTTAAGTCAGACCTTTTTTTTTAACCCAGAAATGGACAATGGACTACCCAAAAAGTCAATAAGAAAACTACAGTTAGTCCACAATGTTGCAGCCAGAGCGTTGACTGACACAAGGAAAGTGGATCACATTATCCCACTGCTTAAGTTCTTTTACTTGTTTATAAAGCTTTAAATGACCTTGCGCCTCCATACATCAGAGATTTTATGTTCCAGACAGACCACCAAGGTCCTCCACTGCTTTACTTTTAAATGTTTCTCATGTGTCCCATAAAAGTACTGGTGAGAGCACTCTCTGTTTTTATGCCCCTAAACCGTGGAATCCACCGCCTCTGGATACCTGTGGATATTAAAATGGCAAACTCTAAGGTAAATTAAAGATCTATCGTTTAATCTGGCTTTTTTATTTTTTTGCAATATTTTTATCATAGTTTCCTACTAAAACATTCAACCCAGCTCTTCCAGACAAAATGTCCAAAGTACACAATATACTGAATACATCTGAATAAAAGAAAGGAAACAAAATACCAATTAAAAGAAAAAGCATTACAACTAGGTAGAAGATAGGCATGAAACAAGAGCAAAACAGGACACGTCAGTCAGAGAAGGAAAACAGGCAAATAAATAAATTAGTAATAATAAAAAAAAACCACCTCATCATCCAGAAATGCCAGTTTTCAATACTGCTATCCGTATAACCCTGTAATATAGTATTTGTGAGTCTTTTCCCTGTGCATTTAAAAAAGGATGACCAAGTCTTTGAGAAGTCACTTATTTTAAATCTGTATGTTAGATATTCCATTTAATCTGACTTTTTAAGGTGGCGCAACTCTACAGTCTTGCTTTTTAAGTTTTAACCATTGGTTTCACATTATTTTTCCCCTCCTATTTATTTTTTATCGTATTTTATTCTTTTTCTTTCTTTGTAATGATTTTTGTTGTTGGTGTTATTTATTTCTGTTTTGTTTGGTTTGCTTTTTTAATATTTTAGTGTCTTATTGTCATTTTCTAGTCTTGCAAAACGTGAGGAATAGTTGTGTTATCCTTCAAATTGTGTCTGTCATTCCAGTTTCACCATGTGAAGCACTTTGGGCTGCTGTTAGCATAACAGGTGTCATCAATAAAGTTGAGTTGTATGTGATAACATACAATGCAAATAGTCCTGTATTTGAGAATAATTTAACAGCCATTTTGCCATTTTCCCACTGCAAGCTACATTAGCCATAGTTAGCTAGTGACGCTAACTAAGTTCAGTTTAAATTGAATGTAACTTTGATTAACTGACAACGGTTAGCTAATTAACGGCGGCTGTTTTCAGGTTAACAGAGTGGTTACCATGCACACAAATACACAACAAACGCCACAATAGATGTTATTTTCGTGTTAACTTTGCTACTTACCATAAAAAATACACATACAAAAATAAACCGACAGTTTTACGGTGTTTTCTTCGTTTGTTTCGTAGTTTCTGTCGTGTTTTATCTTCCCAAAGACGCGCCGCGGCGGAGCACTGACAGCGGTGCAACCGGAACCTTTCTTGCTAGCAGTGAGTTTAGCCGGCGCTTTTACGTAACAGTACCAGAGACGGACCAACGGTAGAAACAAATCCGACTGTCATGGATTCTCAACGATAACGGATTAAAAAACGAAATCGGCGCCGAAATACGCAACAAATATATTTCAGGCAGCTACCGCCCGTTCGTCTCTAACGGTTTTCATACGGATCTACGGCGCACGTCGCCTCTGACGCTACGCTAACGTTATAAACAATAATAACAATGGCTTCTGGGTCGCCGTCGTCCTCTCCGGACACTGCGACGGGCTCAGGTACAGACCCAGCCCGGCCCGACACAGGGGAGCCTCTCGGTGGAGCAGGCTCAGACTCGGACTCGGACCTGGGTTTGGGTAAATTTGACTGCAGCGCCATGGAAATGGGGGACCGGCTGGAGGGAGACGAGCTGGTGCGGGAGTTTGAGTCAGCAGCCGACCGCGTACGAGATCTGGTTCAGACGGCCAGCAGGGACCAGCTGCTGTACCTGTATGCACGCTACAAACAGGTGAGTGTCGGATTAAACGGTGCTGTGGTCGTGTAGGCCAGATTTAACCCCTCAAATACTGACACCAAGTGGTTTTACATAAGAACCACATACATTAAAGCCCCAGCATCACTGTGTCATTACTGATTTTTGACAGATGAGATAGGCCCTGACACCTCTCTGGTGTCATCTGGTGTAATTAGATCTGGATTATACTGGATTAAATGAATAACTCAAACTTGTTTTGTGTGTTTCAGGCTAAAGTGGGAAAGTGCAATACACAAAAGCCTGGCTTCTTTGACTTTGAAGGACAGAGAAAATGGTATGTAGCCTAAAAAATATGGCTGAACATGTTTAAAATGTTACAGACATGTATGACAAGTGACTTTTGATTGATACTGAAATGGCGCTGGATGTTAGAGAGAGAGTGTGTGTTTGTGTATGAAAGTGAGAGTGAGACGCGCACACATACCACACCCTCCAAAAGAAACTGAAACTAAATCCACTCATAATAATATACATTATAAAACAACAATCAACAATTAAGAGTTAAATGACAGCTCATATTCAAGTTTCTTGTCTGTTAAATTTTAAAGCATGTTATTAGTATTTTTTGTTCCACTCTAAAAAGCTTTGTAAAACATTACAACACATTTTACAGACCAAATGCACACCCCTCTTATAACTGTCAGTTTATGATTGTGGTGACAGCAATGATCTCATTACAGGCAAGCCTGGAAGCAGCTTGGAGACATGGACGCGGAACAGGCGATGCAGGAGTACATTTCCTGTGTCAATGTGTTAGACCCTGAAGGCTGCACAAAGGTAATAAGAACCATTTCTGAGAGATCAAAGCTGATAAATACTGTATACAGTGTACTATACAATACAGCTGCATCATTCAGAGTCCTTACATAGTGGATTCAGTGTGGTAGGAACACGGAGGTTTCACGAAACCCTCTGAAGAGAATGATGTAACATCACAGATGGTGAACTAGTTGCAGACTTGATGAAATAAAGACAGATTTTGTTTGCAGCACATATTTTGTCCTGCTTAAAGGTCAGTGCTGGTGGGATTTGTCACTTGTGATGATACTGTACTGAAGGTCAGTTACATCCAAACAGAGAAAAGCTCCTACTACTGGTCAGTAAATTATGCATTGCCTACTGGATAACCGCATGTTGCTAAATGGCAAATAACACCTACCTTCATTATTAAAATTAGCCTTCAGACGCATTTCAGATAAACACAAGACTTTGACTCAGCTGTGCTCCACAGTAAGCTGAAAAAGATGACAAATATAGAAACATCCAATGTCATCGCTGCCCTTTTCAGATGCAGTGCTGTTTTGTTGCCAGTAGAGGTCAGTGTCACAGTGTCATTTTGTCCCTGGCATTTCAGTGACTCTTTATTCTGCACATGTAGCATGAAAAATGCATGAGAAGGTTATGTTGTCTTCCTCAATAGCTGACATTTTGGGATATGAATAATTCAAGAAACTGTCACAGTATGGTCGTTGAGATGTACCTGCGTGTATGGTGACATAAGGGAGGACTGTTTACATCTCTGCACGCTCCTGTGTCATATCACTCGACTGTGTCAGGAGAGTTGTGTTGCCATGGACAGGCTGTCCTTTGGGGCGGAGCAGAAGCATTCAGTTACAACAACAACTTTGTACTGTCTGCACAGTGAGAGGGAATATGATCATTTGAACATGAAAAAAAGTTGTCATGCGTGATTTACACATATAAATTTGTACTGAGTAAAAGTGAATGTAAATATTGAACCAGACAGACGGAAGTAGTTTTGCTTTATCAACACATTGAAGATTCTACATGTAAAAAATAATGCTCTCAAATTGAGGTGGTTGCTATTAGGCCAGCTCTTGTTTTTTGAGTGTAGTCTTCATTGTTTTAGTCAAAGACATTTCATTCATTAATAAAACCAGATAACATTTGATGGCCTAAACCTCATATTTATTTAGTATTTGAGATCAAAACTGGGACTATAAAGAAACTGTGAAATAGACTGCTGTACCATGTTGCCATAAATATGTCAAGGTTGAGAGGCTGCAGCTTTCATGTAAGTCTGTGATAATATAAATCTCTCTATGTTTTTTTTAGGTTATTCTTTATTGGCACAAAGACAATTCACACAGTACAATCAGAGCAACAAATAAGAAAAAAAATTACGATGTACACTGTCCATAAATGAGAAAAGAGAAAGAAAATAGACAGAAAAAGTTGGGTTTTTCAGAGGAATTTAGGAATTTATATCTCTGGAGCTTCAAATTATGTGTTATTTCTTTCATATTATGTTATATTATGATGTTTTAAATGGTATATTTTTAATAACATTTCAGGTCTACATGTAAAAGCCCAACTAGGGACAAGAACTGAAAATTAGCAATAGCTATAAACTCTCCGTGCAACACGTCAGTGCCATACTCTGTACTGGAACTATGTTAAATTGTGTTGTCCCTATCAAATAAAAATAAAATGAATAAAAAATAAATAAATAAATGGAGTAACACAAACGCTTAACCCATGACTGACATGTTGGTACAGTGGGTTTGAAACCGTTTACAGTGATTCCCTTCATGGCTTCCACTAGAAGAATCCAAAGAAGAGTGTGTGATAATATAATGTGAGATTTTGATGTTTTGCTGTTGATGTATTTAAACTAACCAGAGAAAAACTTTACCCAACCAGTCCCTAGTGTTGAGCTTACATGTTGCCATGGCTTGTGTGGCATTATTATTAGAGAAAGCTTCACACCTGTATGTGCGTGCTATATCCACATGAGGCAAACATCTGAACAGTGTGTGGATTCCCTCTAGAAGTGTAGCACACTCTCCAAACAAGGGGGATGACTCACAGTCACATAATGCTCTACAAGCACAGCCCCAGAGAGATGGATTTAGGCTGTGTTATCTAGAATTGAAAAGCCAGAGAATACATGTATGTGTGCCTTCAGAGGCCTGTCACATGACCTACTGTACCGTACTGTTCTTTCCATTTCCTGCTCGTCCTCCTGTAACCCTCACCTTACTGCACTTTTTACTCTTTTCCCTTTGTTCTCCACTTCTATGCTTCCTGCTTTCCCTCTATTAATCTTGACCCTCACTCTTTTATTACCCCACCCCCCTTTTCTTTGCTCTCCGTCCATATTTATGTCCCTTTAATAGCGTCACTGTCAACTACACGTCCAATCCTGACACATTCTTTTCTCTTCGGCCATGCTGCGGGGCAATACACGCTGACTCTGCCCCCAGATCTGCACAATGCCAGGAGAGAGCCCAGCAGACAGGCCAGCAAACGCACAAATGCCCCCCCTGAAAAGAAGCTGATTGTATTAGTGTTAACAAAGCACCACAGCATGGCAGTTGCTATTCTTTTTGAAGCTCAGTCAAATAGTGTAAGTAGGAGTGCATAGACAGAGGAGCAGGGGAGAGAATAATAGCCAGAATTTGACCTCTGTTCCTGCCTCAATTGTTGAGCAGACACTGGCTTTATATTACATTACACTGCAGAGGAGCAGGGCCAGTGCATCAGCGAATATTCTGAGTTTCTGAAGTGAATTAGGTTGTCCCCAAAAGTGCACGCACAGTTGTTTTGCTTCGCTTGTCATGTTCTCCCCCCACTCTCGCTATTTTCTGAAATCAGATTTGTGTGGGTTCTTTTGTGAGCCGAGGTTGGTCAGTGAAGAATAGGCCGGGTAATAAAGTCTTGGCTGAACTGAATGTAAAACACAGAAGATTAACAAGAGCCACAAATTAAGGCGCTATATATTTTATATTGGTCTTGTGCATATTGTTGGACATTTATTACCTATGAGGTCATGTCTAAAGCCCCGGAGACTTGTTTCAAAATTGCACATTTTGAACTTCATCCTTGCTTAGCTTAGCAAAGACTATAGGTGAAAAGCTATAGGTTCAGTGAATAGATGAACCCAAGTCTTTTGTACTGCGCTGAACACACAAAACAACGAGGTCAGTACCTCTGTCCGTATGGGACAAAAACATGCTGCAGAAACCTAACTAGACTAGGCTGGTGTTTCGTACCAGCTTTCGTTGAACAAGGTGTAAATTGTTAACAGTGATCAAAATGTCATATTTTTGTTTTAACTGCGTCTAAGGTTCAACTTTGTTTATTAATGTGTGACTGTGTTTTATTTGACAGGAAAGACGAGGGGCAGAAAGAAGAACGGGTTTTGGAGGAGCAGCAGTTAGCTCTCTATACCAGGAAGAGATGATCAGGTAACAGAAGTAACACACACACATACACACACACAGCAATACATTAGAAACTGACTGTTATACTGATTATGCAGGGAAGCATCTCGTAGGGTTTCACAATCACACATTGTGCATTGTTCTCTTCACACACATCTATGTGTACTCTCGTATTTCTCGTAGGTTCTCGGAGGCCAGAGCATCTAAATGCAATTTCCCAGTTCTTGATAGTGCTGGAACAGACTCAGCCTTTCCCTCCAGTTGTGAATCACGACTTATTTAATGCTTAGGTCAACGCGATCCAAGTCTGGCTTTGTTAACCAGTGGTCCTGATGCTGTATTTGATTCTATTCAACAGACCGTAACTGCAGTCAGGGCCCGGAGACGTCATACACTTCTGATTTATGTTAATGAAATATATTCTCCATTTACTTCTGCCTGGCAGACTTACTCAAGCTTAAAAACCTCATCTTCATTTCAATGAAAAAAGAGCTCTTTTGGAGATGAAAATGAGATGTGTGAATCCTGCAGGTTTTCCTCCTAAATGGCTGTATGTGATTAGTATGCACGGTCTTGGGAGGAGGCGGCCAGAGTCTCCCCTTTTTAATTACGTTACGATTCGGGGGGTACTTTGGGGGAGGGAGGGGGTGATGAAGACGTGCCGGGTATAGCAGAGGGAGGCAGGTACAGCAGGTTTCCCAGAACGATGCTCCCCTCGGTGATATCCAGTAGCAGCGATGCCCGGAGGAGGAAACCAGCATGGAGGAAGTCATTAACATGGCACGTACACACACCTATGCACACGTGTGCACACACAAACATACACTTGCCGCTATACGTCGACGCGATTGCATCCGAATCCATGCATAACCTGCTGGAACTGTCACACTCACTGCTCTGCTGCATTTCAATTTCCTCTCTCTCACACACACACGCAGACACACTCCATATTAAACAGCTAAGCACCTGTTAACCAGACAGAGAGTTAATTGCATTGCTCATCTCGATCTCTGTGTATATGTGTTTGTGTGTAGGTGGTTGCAGTGTGTATCGACAAAAGCGGGATTGATTAGCAATATCCCTGGGCTACTGAGCTGATCAGTGTGTGATTGAAGAGGCTTTGAATGCTACATTTGTAATTCTCACACCCACCTTGAAAAAGGACTCTGATAAACACTGGAGGCTTTGTTGTCCGGACACTTTGCTGGAAGCCGCTGCTCAGTTATTTTTGAGTTCTCATTGTTCCTCGTACTTCGGTGGAGCTCAGCCATGTTGAGAGCGTCGACCGGGGTCCTATAGGGGTTGTGATGACAGCTTGTGTAGGCTTGTGTGTGTGTGTGTGCGTGTGTGTGTGATGGATGGTGTGACCGTGGTGTTGATCAGTGAAGCTCAGGCCAGGTAGATGAGTGTTCTCCACCACTGTGGCCAGTTTAGCCTGATGGATGAAGGACATATCTGCCAGTACACCAGACTGGACACACACATGTGAGCGCATAACACTCTCACACACACACACAGATGTACACAAACACACACAAAACCCTTGGTACCCCCAGCTTATGTGATGACAGAGTAGCCCGTGACCTTCCCAGCATGCAGCGCGGTGCTGTTGATGTCACGTCGTTTATAGGACCCACATTAATCATTTGTTTGTTTATAGCTTGTGTGTGTGTTTGTGTGTTGCTCTCAGTGTGGTGTGGACTAAACACAGGTGTTGGTTGTGTGTGTGTACATTCACACGCGAGCTCATTGTGCATATTATATAACCTTACACTGCATTAGATGTGTGCTTGTGCTTTATATGTGCGAGGATGTGTCATGCGCCCGTCAGGCCGGCCCTGTCCGACCATCGACGAAAGACTGATGAGCTGGCCTATTGATTAGTTGCCGGGGAGACGGATGGCGGCCACACATCAGGGACACTTGGGGTCACCATGGCCATCAGACAAGGAAGTGGGTGTGGCCCAGCGTGGAGACTCATGAATAAACATAGCGCCGGTAATCAGGAGTATGTAAATGAATGTGCTCATACATAACCCAGCAGTGATAAAAGTGTAATGAGTTATTCATAATTCATCACGGGCTGATGAGGGGATGGCGGGAAGAGGGAGGGGAGGAACGAGAGAGCCGGGAGAGATAAAGCGTGTAGATGAAAAGCTGAAGAAAGGGAAGTACAGAGGTTCATTAAAGAACAAACGGCAGACAAAACTTTGTTTGTGTATCCTCACAGTAAACAATAAAGTGTGTTGATTAGAAGTCAGAATGGTTTACGTGCTCGGGGGGTAGTTTGAAGTTGTAGTTGATCCAACTGTGTATGGAAAGAGGGCGGATGTTGGAGGGCAGTGGGTCGCAGTGGAACTATGCTAGAATTCTCTGATTCAGTAGTTGTATCAAACAGATACAGAGAGCAGCCTATCAAGCCTATCCAGCACTTACACATCACAGATTGCTTGCTAACCATTTTTTGTTCCTGTTTGTGTTGCAGTTTTCTGCAATTAGGATAGACAACAATTTTTTTTTAATATGCAACTACCTTCTCTTCAAGCTCAAAGAAATCAGTCAGCATAAAGACTTTTGAAAATCCTGAAAAAATACAATTTGATTGTGAGCAGAGCCGCAACTAACAATTATTTTTCGTATGAATAAATCTGACATTTAATTGTTCATAAAATGTCAAAAAACTTTGGAAAAGTCTTCATCGCAATTTTCCAAAGCCAAAAGTGACATCATCAGATTCCTTCTTTTGTCCAATCAGCAGTCCAAAACCCAAAGACTTTCCATTTAATATTGTAAGTGACAATCAGCAAATTCTCACATTTAACAAACAAGAACCAGCAAATGTTTGACATTTTTGCTTAACAAATTACTGAAGCAATCAGCAAATAGTTGGCGATTACATTTTTTCAGTTGACTAAGAGATAAATCAACATATCGCTGCAGCTCTAGTTGTGAGTTTGAAAGAAACGTAGTCCAACAATGCCTCTGATTGTTTTTTGGGTGTGTACAAACAAGGATTTCCCAAAGGAAATTGTTTAGCAGAGGAGGCAAGGAGTCCAGAGAGGGCTGCAATGAACATTTATTTTAATAATTCATAAATGTTTCAGTTATTTCTCTCAATTAATTGATGAATTTGATTACAGTGTAAGAAAAAGGTGAAAGATGCCCATCACAATTTTCCAAAAGTCAAGGTGATGTCTTGTTTCGTCCGGCCAATAGTCCGAAAGCCCCAGAGATATTCAGATTACAATTGTAGAGGACGAAGGAAACCTTTGGCATGTATTTCTTGTATTTTAACAGCAATTAATTAATTAATTAATTACGTCAGTAGACAGATAATCGATTAGTTTACCAACATTACATTGAAGCTTTAAACCCATATCCTCACACATCTTCACTTTTGATTAATTTAGTTAGCACATGATGATCGAAACAAAAACTTACACAATGTTGTGTGCAATAGCCCCTCTACTCTTTTGTATGTTTGTTTCTCATAAATTTTATCACATCGTATGATGTAAGTGAGTGGGGGTAGTCTTTATTTCTGGTAAAACTTTGTGGAAAACCCTAAAATTCTCCACAATGTGACTGATAGTGTGTTATCCACAGACTTCTTCTTGTGTTCGGTGAGCCTAAGATACGTTTCTAACGTCTTGGACAACAAAGATAGACTATTAGATAGATTATTCTAAGTTCATCACCTTTTTCAATTTTGAACTTTTGTGATTGAATGTTCACAGCCAGATAGGGATGGGATGATATATGATGAGTGTTCTTGATCGTGGATTGCAATAAAAAACACTTACAATAAGTTGATCGTGATGAATCTCCATCATCAGGATAATCATCATGCATAATCAGGTCTAGCAGCACCCAAAGAGACTGCTACCAGGATTATATCATGAATCGTAGTTATTTGGCCAGGATAATCAAGACATAAAATTTTCATATTGTCTCATAGCTAGAGTCAGACCTCTGTATCTTCACGCTAACAGACAACTGACTGTGTAACTCACCATCTAACTGTGACAGTGTTAAGGCCACACACTAAAGCTGAGCAACATCCTCAGTCCTAACGGGGCGACAGTCCACGGTGTCTGCTGTGTGACTGGAGCCAGGTGTGTGCTGTGGGATTTGTGCGGCCCAGTGCAGCAGAGCATCAGAGACAGGAACTGGGGGATTTGGCCTTGGGGATGACTGACTTACTGCGTGGGAGTGGTAAAGCGGCCGGTATGCGGGGTTTCTGTCAGACAATAGAGCACTAAATTCAATCAATCTGAATGGCCGGCACTGGGTAAGAGGGGAGGGGAAGGCGTAAAGCTCTAAATGAGATTTCACCCCTTCTCTCCCCTTCACCCAACAGCCCACCACCACCACCACTGCACCCTGTCTCCCCCCCAGCACTCACTCCTGTCCCCAATGCCAGGAGGTGATTAGAGACACAGAGATATAATCAGAGGTGGGATAGGATGTGTGTGTGTGTGTGTGTGTGTGTGTGTGTGGCTGGGTGTGTGGCGTGTGCCAGTGTTCCCGAGGGATGTGGCACGTGTGGCTGCTGCTTGTGTGTGAGACAGAGAGCAGTTATGTGTTTGTATTATCTGTTACATCTGTGTGTTTGATGACTAAATGATCTAGTAGCGTGGTGTTTGCTTTCCTGGACGTGCACACGCCTCACACATGAAGCACTTAAACTGACACACAAGGCAGTTAAAGAGTCGCCTCACCCAAATTACAGACAGCATATTTTCTCATATGGACTACACACACTGTCACCACAAAGTAGTTCCTACAAAAACTGTTCACAGTGAGGTGGGTGGATTTTTCAGAGCAACTAGGACACTTATGTGTACAGAAATGCTGCTGTTAATTTTTTCAATATATGTATTTTTTAAAACTGTGAGCACCACCAACAAAACCCATTCACTTCCAGTACACTGTAGAGCAGTGATACTCAACTTACTACCTTCGGGCCAAATCTGGGCTGTGATAGGATGCCAGGTGGCCCACCAACCAGAGGCACCGTGATACAATATTATCACAATCCTTAAGTCCTGGTACAACATTATCGCAATTTTATACATTACATATGATATGTTGAGTATTGCAATAACATATATTGCAATATTTTGTGATTTATTACCTTTTTTCAACTGTAAATTAAGTCTGCAAAGGAAAACACTTTATTCTTTTTTCTAATAAGACAAAGTTTTCAGTCCGTTTATCTCACTTCGAACATTTTTCTTGCAGCAAAATGTATCTAGTGGACTGAAAAAAGCAACTGATTTTATTACTCCAGCAGGCTACCAAAAGTTTAATTTGTATTAGCAGTATTAATAATTTATATAATCTTAAAAAATCAGTACTTTGTAACCGTGTATCGATACAAAGTTGCCACGTAAGATATCAAAATACTATGCAGTACTGATTTTTTTCTAGTTCACAATAAAAATAAATTGATTCACATTGGGATTTTTTTGTATTTTGAGTGTAAATAAAGTGCCAGAATGCAAAAACAAAGCATCAAAACAGAGCATGTTACCAACTAAAAGTGCCAGGGGAGGATTCCTCGGCCCCGCCAACAGAGGTCCAGGCTAAGCCCTGAATGTCCTTGAATTCTAGAAACACCCCTGCGTACACCTGACCTGTGTGGGGCTGCTGTGACTGGGTTTGCCTCGTGGCAAAGATGAGTAATGACAGCGAATGTCAACAGGTTGAAAACAGGCAATTTATTTATTATATATACTGATGAATACTATTAATTCTTGTTTATTAACTGTCCTCTTTTCTCTTGTCATTTTACAAAGTGGCCCCCAAGCTAAGCTAGTTGAGTATCCCTGGTGTAGAGGCTCCTGAAATGAAATCTTAGACATTAATCTCAAAATCTGGACAAGTAAAAACAAAGGAATCAAAGTGAAGTATCTGTTTCTTTAACTTCAAGTGATGATCTATAAAACTAAAATTGAATGAATCTTTCTCTCTGTCTCTGTCTCTGTATCTGTATCACTCTCAGGGAAGAGGATAAAAACATCTTTGACTACTGCAGAGAAAATAACATCGACCACATCAGCAAGGCCATCATCTCCCAGAAAGTGGACGTCAATACTAAAGATGAAGAGGTAACTACAGAACACAGCGCCTGGAAAAATGTCAAGGGAAACTGTGTTGATATTACAGGAGAGCTGCTATTAATAGTGCTACTATACATGACTTGACTACGACAACACTGTAATGTCATAGTGTTGGTATGTGACATGTTAAGGACAGATTCACACTGCTGAAGTGCCCTTTAGCAAGGCACTGTACCAGTCGCAGGGATATCGTCCTGTGGTCTGACCCTTTATGCAGGAGGGCAGGAGAATATGATCAGTGGAGTCTGATTGAAAATACAGGTCACTGGGGGATGGTTCATGCAGCTCTTTTTACAATCGTTACATAATGGTTTCAATGATCTGAAGCCACAAACACATGGGAACCACTCCTAAGGCGGAGATGAGTAAATTGTGTGAGCAGCTATTACCATAGCTGTTTTCTGGATTGACCCTGAAACCCATTCATCTGTCCCCGATTCATTATCGTCCCGGCCAAATGGCTCGCTCCCTGCCTCCCTTTCATCACAGCCGCTCCTCAGATAAGCGGGCAGTCGGCTGGTGAGCTCCCAGTCAGAGGCCAGATGGTTGAGAGACCTCGGCAGAGACAGCTTTGTCTGTCCATTGCCATTGTTGTTGTTCGCACTCCTGCAGCGCAGATCGCTCAACAGCAGAGGGCAGTGGTGAAGTTCCACATCAGCAGGGAGCCTGAGGAGCCTCTGCTGCTCAAAGACAGAGAGAGGGAGGCAGAAAGAGGCTCTGTCCTGGTGCTCACTCTGTAGGTGTGTGGCCAAATATCTACCTGTCTTATGTATTTCAAGTAGATGCTAACAAAGCCTGATACCAGTTTATCATGTTTGGTTAATGAACTCGTCAAATTCCACATTGCTCTTGGTTGTTTTTTCATCTGATTAACAGACATCTAAAATCACAAATTTATTTAGGTAGCAATAAAATAAAAAAAACAAAACAGGGAACTAAAGGACTGATACAATATTTTCATTACATAAAGCTATCTCAAATTAATACTGATAAAATCACAAAACAAATCACACAGTCATGCCAGGATATGTCCCTCTGTATGATAGAACATTTTGGGAAGGCATGTACTTCTCAAAATCATTATTGGGGGGGAAACAGAAGAAGAGGACAATGTCAGATTATACTTTTAATTAATTCATATAAATATGGTATGAGTTAAAAACGGATGCAGCTTCTAATTTAAGACTTATCACCTCTGGAGAACCTGACAAGAAGACGTGCGTTGTTTGGATATAAATGAAATATTTTATTTGTTCACTGCTTGCCAAAAGAGAAGACACAGGTGTTGTCCTCAAGTAAAACCTGTTGATTAACAATTCTGAAGCAAGATATATGACGTGTGGTTTGGGAAATGCTACATGCTTTTTTAAGCTATTTGTCATTATTGGGTTCTTTTTGATAACGTGAAATAATTTAATTGCTCTTCCAAAATCTTCCAAATGCCTGCCTTTTTTTAGCCATTCCAATATATCTATGATTGCACTTTTTATATGACTGCGGTTCATTTTTACATCAGGAACAGTTACTCTAACACCACAGTATTTGACTCTAAAATATCTAACTGTATTTGGTCATTGTTGCCACAAACCAACACCTAGGTGCATCACCACCACATGAACTAATGTGGCAGACTTGGAATCCCTAGACTGTGTGATACAGTGACAGCCTAAATATAGGTCAATTCCAGGTTCATTATACCCCTATGTCACAAAGCATGCCTCAAAGTAAGAGTGCAAGATATTGTATTTTTTGCCGATATGCGATATGCTGATATGTAACAACTTATGTGATAAATAGGTGATACCAATATTGATGTATTCACATTTTTCACCACCAAATTTTAGTGATTATCAAGACTCATCTGTAGTGGAATTAACGTCACACTATGCATGTATACACCTATCATGATGGCCCACCAGCAGATGGAGACAGGAAATAGAATGGTTTTCAATGTATGTAATATTCAGTCATTGTGCACATTAAGAAAAAGCATGTTGGCTGATTCTGATAGTTCATTTTAAAGCCGATATCGGTCAATATTGATGATGTACTGATATTATCGCGCATCCCTACCTCAAAGGGCTGTACAAACAGTATAAAACGAAAAACACAGAAGAGTGAATACAAGCAACATAAACTAAATATAAAGCATAAGCAGAACATTTGACACATCATCAAAATACAAACAATAAAACTGTAATTAGTGGCAAAAAAACCCATACACAAGTAAGACAACACCTGTGCAAAAACACATAAAGAAGTGACAGCATTCGGCAAGGGCAAGACTTGGGGCAGGCACAGCAAACTATACTTGAACCCATCATTGCTGTTTTAACTTTGACTGAAAAATCCTTCCACCAGATTAAAAAACAAACATTATGTGGGTTAGTCCTCCTCTTCAGATAAAGAGAATGGAGTTTTTTCCTGATCTACCCACTTGAGCAGAGCGTGATTAACATTTATTACCCGTGGTTTACCCTCCTGAACAGGACTATTTCAGCCCTAATAAGAGGAGACCACTCTAAATGCCCAAACTCTAAATGTTTCTGTTAATGGTGTGTGCTCAGCTTTGAATGCAGCACTTATTCTATTTGACACATTCAATGTTTTATTAATCACTGCAACTCCCCAAAAAGCCCACTTAATGTGTGCAGTGTCCCGTTGGAAGGAGTAAACTCAGGTCCTCAGTGAGAATGTGGCCGGCAGTCAGCAGCACAAACACCTGGGAGAGAGCAGGAAAGAGAAAGTGAGGGAGGGAGAGAGAGAGAGAGAGAAACTTATTGGTATTCTGGCCTGGCTCATAAGTATCCATTTTAACATGCAGCCACAGTGATCAATATGATTTAAGCAACAGAATTGAACTTGGAGAGTTTGCTTTGCCTAATTGGCCTCACTGAAAAATGAGCTTGCGTGGTTTTATTAGAACAAGGATCTTGGACCTAAGGAGTGGATTGTGTGTGTGTGTGTGTGTGTGTGTGTGTGTGTGTGTGTGTGTGTGTGTGTGTGTGTGTGTGTGTGTGTGTGTGTGTGTGTGTCAGATAGAGTAGGGGGTTGCTGATCAAGGGGCTGCTCTTGTTTTGTGCACAGTGTCCCATCAATCAAGCTTTACAGACTGTGTGCAGGTTACTGCAATTTGTCCGTGAGCCCTCCTCAGTCTGTGTTTGAGCCACATTCCTATTCTTCTTTACACACACATGCAAGGATACACAAACACACACACACACATCTCGTCACTCTGTCCGCAGGTCATTATGGAACCGAGGCCCAAAGGCTCTGAGTTCTGAATGCTTGTGCATAATTTATTTTGTCTGAAAGCAAAGAAACAGATTGAAGTGGAAGTTCACTTTGAGGAGCAGGAGGTAGAGGAGGAGGAGGAGGAGAAAGCCTTATCTGTTTTTTGTTTGTTTGTTTGTTTGTTTGTTTGTTTGTTTGCTTATCCACACTGTCTCAAATGACAAAGTTTTTAGTGTTAAATGTTACATCGCACTTTCAAATTTGTACATGCCATTTAAAGTGTGCAGGTTCCCGTCAATCGTCCGATGTGTGTTTGTGTTCACAGGGTCGGGCTCTCCTGCACTGGGCCTGTGACAGAGGACACAAGGAGCTGGTTTCTGTATTACTGCAGCACAAAGCGGACATCAACAGTCAGGTTAGCAGCATTTTTTCTTTCTTCCCAGGTTTTTCCTTTGATCATTTGTTGGTATATGAAAGAGTGGAAGCCAAACGAGCCACTGAAACTGTTTGAAACTGTATTAGGACTGTTGACCTGGTGTATGTCATTTGAAGTTATTGGCAGAACCAAAGTCCTGCTTAGTGTTGTAGTACTTCAGATCAGTCTCGGTCTCAGGACCACTTTTTTGTCTTGTCTCAGTCTCGGACAAAGAAGACTCAGGATTTTATTTCAAGTTAGTCAAGACCACTAAATCACTAAACTTCCCGAGCAAAAAAAGGAGTGTTCACACATATTTCCATGGACAAAATTTCAAAACTTTTCCATGACTTTTCAAGGACCCATAATATTTTTTTTCCCTTGCTCTACTTAGTTGGCGTTTTTTTAACATTTCGGAATCAAACTCTATGACATAATTTCATCAAGCTGGCACACATTAGACAGAATGTGGGGAAAAAATTTAAAAAGTATGTGATGATAAACACAACGTCAAAAGTTGACGCATATTAGAGCTATGCTATGTCGACTGATTCAAAAAATAAATTTGCCGTTATGTTACATTGCGTGGAAGATTATCTGCAGAAGATTTCTGTAATACTTAAATTACACACAACACAATTCCTTGATGTTTCAAAAACTTAGATTTTTACTAATTGCCTGATTTTCCCAGGCCTAGAAAAAGTGATTGTGAAATTCATTGACTTTTCCAGGTTTTCCAGGAGTGTTAAATAAAGGTGGTTAAGTTCAGCTCCTTAGTGTTTGTTCATATTTGTTTGCTTATTGAAAATAAAGGAAACTTTCCACACATAAAATTCACCGCTATAATGTCCTCTAAATGATGTTACACTTGCACATACACACATTTATACAGCATATGGCAATAAAAGAGGTGAATGAAGAGGAATCTTTATTTATTTTCTGTGGATGTTTTATGTGGATCTTCCAGATCAATTTCAGGAGTGCTCTTGGTTTGCATGTTCCACATTTTATTGAAAGTGTGTCATGCAGTTTGGGAGTGACGCTGGTCTCGATCTCGACCCCCTTAAAGTCTCGGCCTTGCTATTCTCAGGTCTTGGTCATGACTTGGTCTTGGTTTAAGTTGTCTGATCCTACCCCAACTTCAGGTTGTTTTAAAACCTAGTTTCTATTTTACTTATCAGTTCCTGTTTTGTTAGCATTCAACAGCTACGGCTCCCTTTAGTTTTAACCTGAGTTATATGTACTGAAAACACAAGTACTGTGTTTCAGCTTTTCAGAAGGATTGATGAAAGACACCCTCTTTGGGAAAATACATTGTGGAATAGAGACTTTCCTCTGATAGGAGCAGGACTTCAGATCTCTATTATGATTTAGATTCCACCTCTTTAATTGCATAAATTACTGAATCTGAGAGCAGGAATCAAGGACAGTTTTTAGGTTGTAGAAGAACATAAGTTTATGCATGCAGTGCAGGTTTTTTTTTTGTTTTTTGTTTGTTTGTTTTTTCCTCAGTTGGCCCTTGAATTTTAGGAAGATATACTGGAACATTTTCCTTCAGGACACACGTCTGACGGCTGTATGTTGTATTTACAGAATCTGAAGATGTGAGTTTGAGTGTGTAATAGATGGGTTTAAGGTGAGAATGAAAGGAAGGTCACAGGTGCTTCCTCATTCTTTGTGACACTGCTATGCACACATGTACATGCAGACCCAAAGCAAACAGTGGCATCTCCAGCTTCCCCATTGCCCTTCTCTTTTCTCTCTCCATCCCTTCCAGAAGGTCACCTTTAATTCACTTTGTGCCACAGACAAATCCCCCAGGGCTTTAGCAGACAGAGTTAGCTGGTAGCTAGCCTAGTGTTTAGCCTCCCCGAGGTTTTAGCAGCATCCAGGAGGCTTTAGCTTTGGCGGTAAGCTGGCTCAGCTGCACATCGGAGAAATTACTCCTCTTCCCTGCCCAGCGGCACGACACAGCGCAGTTCACGGCGCTGCACAGTGAGGCTTTAACTGTAAGGCCGAATCAATTGGAAGTAATCAGGCAAATTGTTTTACGTTGCACAACCCCACGTAATCAGGACATTTCACAAATGACTTTCTCTTTTGTGGTCATGCGTGGACCCCTTTTGTTTTGAACGCTCGCAGGGAGGGGGTGGATTTGTGGCGAATGGTTCATAAAAGACTTAACAGTGGGATAACTACGAAAACACTTCACTAATGATTTAGAGCCATATCAAGATAATGACAGCAGAGGAGGAGGATTGATGTATGGATGGAGGCTTTTGTCCTTTTGTAAGATGGTGTGTATTTACAGTCATGTATCTATTGATGAAATATAAATTGATATCGCAATGTGCCAAGATTTTTCAGCACTCAAAGTAGGAAACATAAATCTTTAGCCAGGTAGTGATAATGTATGGCTGAATTTGAGTAGACTTTTAATTTATGTCCCTCGCACTTTTGTCTGATTCAACTGCTTTTTATATACGAACACAAAGAGGGAAATAATCCAGTGTTTCACCGATTATTCTGAATTATTGGAGTGAACAGAGAGAGGATGACGGCAATGTAGAGGTGTATTTTAATATTTTGAAGTTCTGTTCTGCTCTATAAACGTGCCTTTTTGAATAAGTATGTACGCAAAGTAAGGAAAACCGGAAATAATGTTTGAGAAGGGTGCATTTTGTAGCCAGTCAGAGGGCAGACATATCCTGAATTCATGCATTCAGGTCATCGGGACCTTTTCACCTGCCTGTCTCTCAGGTGTTAGACGGAGCCGGCCATGGAGAAGACTGAATATTAAAGACACTGGACCTCTGCAGCAGAGTTACTGGTAGCAGATTTATGAGGTGGCAAAGAGGTGGCTGAGAGAAAAATATAGTCAGCTAAATCATACCACTCTGTCGCAATGCCAAATTATCTCACTATGTAAAGCTTACAGAACGATATGCCTCTCATTAGAACTTGCTCGAACATCCTTTTGTTTTGTTATTTCACTTGGGGTTAAGTCGTAGAGGAAAGGTTTTAAGGACGGAAAGGAGCGTTTGTTACATTAGAGAAAGATAAAAACTTGATAGAGCAGCTTTATGCTTGTGTCCTTTTTGCCCAAAGCCCCCGTCACATGAAACAAAGAGCACGAGAGAAACAGAGGAATGTTTGAGTTGTTTGCAGGCTATTAGAGCGAACCAGTAATCTCTCTTGACCTCTACCAACTGCCGAGCAACCAGTAAATAAAGATCAAACATGATTTATGCTTAATTTGTTGATTAAAAAGGGGAGGGGGACTTTCAGAGTTCAAACAAAAAGTATTATTATTTGCTTGGCAGAGGAGGAAAATCGTTTGAAATTAATCAACTGATTGTTTTAGTGAATTGTTCCCAAACCCCGGTAACCTGTATTAAAGGCTCGTTTGATAGTTAATCCAGGATCAAGGCGGGAAGGGACTACAATAGGTAGCTCTGTGTGTGTGTGTGTGTGTGTGCGTGCGTGCGTGCGTGCGTGCGTGCGTGCGTGCGTGCGTGTGTGTTTGAATACGCAGATCACAGCTCTGCCACCTGCCAATTGTAGATCAGGCCCTGGTGCTGGTACTGTACATTAAACTCCCCCCTCCACCTCCCCATCCTCACCGTATCACCACAGATAATACACCCAGAGAAAGTGGAGCACTAACTGTGGGAAAGATGACCGTAAAACCTCACTTAATGTGATAATGGAAATTAACGCTTAAACCCTAGATTTGCATTTTATGTGTTAGAATGTATTTAAGAGCATTAATGAGGCATCAGCTTAAGTTTAGGACATTCCATCATATCACAACAGCAGTGAAAACACATCCCACAATACAAACTCATCACTAATTAGGGTTTTGTTTTGTTCGACAGGAGCACTAGGAGAAGTATGATTGTCATTACAAATAAGGCGAGATGTCAGACTTCAGTATTACCAAAATATTACTCTGTTCCTGAGTAGCTAAAGCTGGCATTGAATGCTGGCTCAGATTCTTCATTAAGTTTGCTTCTTCTCTGATCAGATATGATTATAACAATAATTTGATGTTGTTCAGTAGGGCTGGCAACATGGAGAAAATCAAATATCACAATATTTTTGACCAAATGTTTTGATATTAATATTGCAGTTATATTGTAGGGTTGACTATTGGTGTTGACAGTCTGTTAATGTCGAATCATTACATCACTTTACGATAATACAGCCTTAAAAACTAGGAAATACAACTTACAATATAACTGTATCCAAGTCTGAGAAGATATCTAGTCTCATATCATATCATCGATATATTTCTCAGCCCTATTGTTAGGATAATCTTACCTAATCTTACCTTATCTCGGGCAAAATACTGAACCCCAGCCAGTCGCTGTTCATTGGTTGTGTGAGTGTGTTAAAGAAAAAAAACAGGTAGCACATTGTGTGGTAGCCTCGGCCATCAGGGAGGCTTTCAATCAGGTTACATGATCTTCTTTACAGATTCTTCAGCTTTCAATAAATTAGATTTTTTTAGCACTTTTGTGTGGGTTTTTCCAATAAGAAGAAAGAAAAAACTTTGAATCTTGTTGAGTAGAGTTAATTTAATTAAACAAAAGCAGCTGCTTTGTGTTTAGATGAAATTAAACACCGATGCATTGTAGACATTTTGCTTGTTTTATTGAAAAGATCAAAGATTGTTAAAGAAACATTTTTTATAATCCTCAAGGTGAGGCTTAAAAAATGGGTGTTTTGATATGGGCACAGAAACCAGCTGAATTAGGATCAGTATTAAAAGATGTAGATACATAGCACAAAAACAAAAAAAACTGACCTGATCTGTCTACAGCAGATAACACAAGAAGAACACAAAAGGATTCAACATGGCATCATTAAGAATGCAGAAACAAAAAAGCAAACACAAAGACAAAAACTGAAGAATAATAGTGAAAGGTGTATTAGAGTGTTTGGTAGTGATGCTTTTTTATCTACTGTCAATTCTCCTATAATGGGAAAAAAAAATGCAGTAAACACATAATGTCATAAAACATATTGATTTCTCTGGTAAACTCATCTGCATTCAATAAAGTGACTGTTGTGCTGATCTGTTTTGGCACCTGAGCACGTGTGACAACAAACAGTTGCACCTGCAGGAAGATTCTCTACTCCCCACAAAAAAGAAAGACTAAAAACTATTTTGTAAATTAAAAATATATAGCTTTTCTTCAAGCACAACCCACAGACAAGCCAAAGTGTAAAAATGACAAATGGTGGTTTTGTGCCGGACTATTTTTTGGCTGGAACCAAGTGTCAGCCAACCAGCAGAGAGTTTCGGCTCCCAGCCAAGAAATTGCAGTTTTTACACTTTGTTTTTTTATATGGTTTAAAAAAACAACATCTAACGTGTTAATTAGTGGTCTTTGGAGGTGTTAGTTGATCTAGGCTCGCTGTTTCTCCTCATTTCAAGTCTTTGTGCTAAGCTAAGCTAACTGTCTGCTGGCAGCAGCTACATATACACGGTTCAAGCGTGAGAGTGGTCTCGTTCTTTTCATCTAATACGCTACAAGAACGTATATGAGCATGTTTCCCAAAATGTTGAGCTGTTCCAATGGAGATGGCTCATTCAAAATTCGGGCAATCTTAGATATTTGGTGATTGTTTCCTTTTGTGTGACTAAGAGTTGAGGATCATGTGTTTGTGTGTGTCTGCTCTCCCTGTGGTCATTCTCTGTCCAGACGGTGTAATCCCACACCCACAGGTGGAAATCCCACCTGAAACCCTCCCAACAAGCTGTAGTGTTGCCATGGAAATATGCATTTATAGAAAGGACATGCCCATTCATGTGAACTGGAGTCGGAAAGGCAGGGCTCTGGTTCGGAGGTGCTGCAGACCTACAACAAAGGTCAGGAATGGTCCAGAGTAGATTTACACAATGTCTGACTGGAGGTGATTACTGGGAGGTTAAGTGACGGAGCAGAGGTGGGATTAGGGTGACAAAGAGGAAGGACAGGTGAGATGCAGGTTAACACAACACAAACACAATGCCAGGAAGGAGACATTGTTAAGGTTTAAAGTATTGTTGGAGAGGCAGCGCAGGTTTTAAGGACATGGCCGTGTCTCACATCCTTTTACTCGACTCATGCCTGCTTTTTTTTTTTTTGCCTTTCCGTCTGTCTCCATCTTTCCCCTCTCCTCATCACTCTCCCCTCCCCCCAAAGCTCCCGTCCCCTTCACTCCATCCCTCCCACGCCTCCGCCTCTACTTTGTATTAAAACAACATGATCCATGAGGCGGGGAGGGCGACTCGCAGCACCGCTAATTCTAATTAATCCAGCGTGGTAGCACGGCCACGGCAGGCCCCAAGCGCTCCCAGTCTATCAGATAGAAATTCATAACTTAATTGAGGTCAGAGCCTCGAGCCGGCAGAACAAAAGTCTCCAGCCAGGACCAGCTAGATCAATAGTAATAAATATCTGACTGGGCGGCCTACAATTGGTGGCTAGAGAGCACACAACAAGTCCCACACACGTAGTCTGCATGTAGAACCTGCAGGGATATCTGTGTGTGTGTGTGTGTTTGTTTATGTGTGTGTGGGAGGAGTTGAGCCTTCAAGACTGGCAGACTGGCTTATCTTATTGAATTTACATGTTCTTAAATTTCTTAAATGCACGTTTTTATTATTTTAGTCAGATGGTAGAAAAGTATTCTTTACTGGAATCAACAGTTTGTGTCTGTCTGCTTTTGTGTAAAATACAGCGAGGGAGCTCTGCACATTTGTGTGTATGGCCCATTCGTAATGGGATAGTCTCTCTTAGGGCATGGACCCACTGATTTGATACTGATATGAGCAGTTTGGGTGGACTATCTATATATTGGAGAAAAAACAGTGAATCCATGACTGTGTAAGACCTCAACTTTACTGATAATACTGGGAGACGTCAGTGCAGAACTTTATAATATAAAAGAGTATTTCCTCCGTTGTTAATTAACAGGCACATTTTCATATCAGGCGTTGTTACTCTCTAAAACTGGACCAGTAAACTGGCCAGACTGATATATCCTCTGATATTAGTTCATTGCCATGTCAGTATTGCTGTAAAATTCAGCTGATAAGTAACAAGACATTGCAGCACAGAATGCCAAAGATATATTGTGTTTGAGGTAACCCAGGAACAGTGTCTTTAGTACATAGTTTCATTTTAATTGTAAAGTGTGAGGCATCCCACACAACACAGATCTCAGTCACAATTCTTAAATACCCAAATATAAAAGATCCTTCTCACAATGTTTGTTTAAAATATGAAATAAAAAGATTAATTAATACAGACAGACCGACAGACCTACCAGTTACCTTCCAGTAAGTCAGCAATTACCTACCAGTGACCTATCAGTAAGTTACCAGTTACCTTTCAGTTTTCTATCAGTTAGTTTCTAATTACTTACCAGTAACCCTACCACTAAGTTACCAATTACCTACCAGTTACCTATCATTGTTTAATCATTGAAATAATATTCTTTTCACCTATTAAACATCAGGTATAAATTGTTTGATTTATCCAAAAACAGTCTGAAACCTAAAGATGTTTAATTCCTATGGTCAAAATTTAAGATTTAAACAGGATGAAAAAGAGAAAAGCTGCACAATCTTGAGTTTGAGCAGCTAAAAACAGAGAATATTCTGCTTCATTAACGACTTAAGAGATTAATCAACTATCAAAATGTTTGCGTATTTGTTTTCTATCAGTAGACTGTTAGATTAATCATCATAAGTCACTGACAGATTGATAACATGTACACAGGTGAGTCCTGCTCTTGATGAAAACCATTGTATCTCACTAACTAGTTTGATAATCCAGTGTTGCTATGAAATTGTGCAGATGTACTGTATGTTAAATGAAAGGACAAAATATATAAATCATCAGACTGCCGTATAAATATGGACCTCGCAATTACCAAATAGCACAAGGCTGTTCTTTTTTCTCAAAGGAAAAGTGTTTCGGACTGCTTCCCTAAAGAAGGTATTCTTGGTTTGTGCCAAACCGGCGGTTCACAAATCAAGTAGCATGTCAGAGAAAATATTCCATTTTAATCAAACTGAACAAATTGTAAGCATTAGCATCTGTTCATGCTCATTTTTCATGAAAAAGCATAGTAAACCTGTATCAATATTTATGACATTTCATATTGAAGTTGCAACATTCAGCAAAAATTAAACACTGCAGTCTTTATTGTGGATATTATGCAGCTCTACTGTAAGGCTTTCTGAATTCAAGCTCAGCCTGCTGTTGTAGCAAACAAAGAACACTGAACCGTCTCATCTGTGTCCTCTACTGTGGTGTCAACTACTTGTGTGATCAAAACACACACACACATACACACACACACACACCATGGGGGTTGATTGAAATTCTATGGTGGAGGCATTATTACACGTTTGTATCCCTCCCCTTTCCCAGCACAGCCTCCTATAACTAATGGCTCAGTCAGGCCAGTCATAACAAATATCCAGCGAGATTCGTCATAATTGTGTGTGTGCGCATGTGTGTTTGTGTGTGTACGTGTGTTGGTAATTGTGCAACCTATCCCCCAGAATATATAGGGTCTTTAAGAAAGGGAAGGCAGCAAGGTGGGAAAGTAAGAGGACGGAATATATCGAGTATTCAAAGGATAAAAATGGAGACTAAAATGGGATGGAGGGAGAAATAGAGCAGGTAAACAAAGATATGAGACGGACACATACTGTTTATACCACGGTGTGTGTCCCTTTCACCTCTCTGGGTGTATTAGAACATTATTGACCACCTTACAAATCAGTCAGCACGACAGCTTTATCGTAATATCAAATGATATTTGCATGAGTGTATTGAAGATATAATGTAGAACTTTTCTCATGGAAATGGCTAAAAACAACTACACCAATTATATATATTTTGTTGAGTTGTGTACTTGAATTAACCCAAATGTTTCCAACAATGTTCAGACCCAGAAATGTCTGTCATTTCAATCAAGGACACGGTCCGCTTCATTTTGTCACCATCAGTCGTCAGTGGTGCCATAGTCTCTTTGCACATGTGTAAGGGTTGTGGTTGTCTGTAGGAAGCTAAATTCACTTTCTATCCAGATTTAAGCCACGTTTTTACAATGTACTTTTTAGATCTTGGATGTTTTGAACTCTATATTTTAAGCAAATGAAGGATTTGAAGTCATCAGGCATCTGGATCTTAACTTATCAGAGAAACAAGCTAAGAAAACGTTAGTAGCAACTCAGCTTCAGTCCCGCACGAGCCAAACAGTGTTGGAGGAACAACATGAAACTGCTTTATTAAGTGTTTCTACAGGTTTTAATCACCTGGTCCGACCTTTGTGGGTAATTCAGCTCCTGGTCCAAACACTAAACACTGAAGGAATCCTAATCGAAAGAAACTGACTGCAACAATGGCATTGCTCCGTCTTCTGTTATTGTTTTGATTGATGGACCCCTGGTGGCAGAAAATTACAAAATGCACCTTTAAAAAAAAAACATAATCTGATTTAATGTCACAACTTTTCAGAAATTATACCTTGATATATACTGACACAACAACATCAGATTACATATATGTAAGTTACGGTAAACATTAGCTTGGTTAAGGTGAGTGTTAGTGCCAGGTGTCTTCTTCTTCTGTTTAATTGCAGATGGTGTGTAGTGTTTAAGGTGCATTAGTCACCCTTCTCTTCTGCTGTTGACATGGTTTAATTATATCAAATATTTACTGAACATTTGTTAGTATTGTCATTCATTCATTAATTTTCCATAACTGCTTATCCTCTTGAGGGTCGTGGGGGGCTGGAGCCTATCCCAGCTGACATTGGGTGAGAGGCAGGGTACACCCTGGACAGGTCACCAGACTATCACAGTGCTGACACATAGAGACAGACAACCATTCACGCTCACATTCACACCTACGGACAATTTAGAGCCACCAATTAACCTGCATGTCTTTGGACTGTGGGAGGAAAAATTTAAGAGCCAACGGTTAGTTTACATCTTTCAACAAAAAAACTTGAATATATCTACAGTTTATGGTTGCTTAACAACATAAAATACTGTGATGGGGATGTTTATCCATATCCCTCAGGACTAGGAAAGAAACAAGCCAATACACCACAGTATGAATGTGTACACGTAGGTTCCTTTGCATGTGTCCACAGCTTGCAGCATGTAAATCGTATCTCTTAAGCTGAGCATCGATGCAGGCAGGGTGTCAGAGCTACAGTGAGCACCTTCACACACTCTCGTGTCTCTGCAACAGATTAATAGTGGACTCTGAGACACTCCCACAGCTTAGCGCACACATTATGCAGATATTTAAGAAAGCCATTCCTCGCTTCGTCTTTATAATAGGACCAAGTGTAATTTATTGCTCATGCATTTTCAAATCTGTGTGTGTGTGTTTGTGTCTGCACGCATCTGTTCAAGTAGAGGAATCTGAGCACACCTTGGTAACATATAACACACACACATAAAGAGCACCGTAACCACCACACACACCACTTGACATTTTATACACCACACTGTAAGCTGCTCTTATAGGATTCATATTTAGTACTTGCTGCACATTAGCTCGACTCGATGAAATGAAAGCTGTTGCCGCGCTGTGTTAAAAGGGCCTATCGGACATAGATACAGTTATGAATCTATAATATGAGCACTCAGAAAAGAGCCAGCGACTTGACAGTAATAGTGCGGCCTAAAGAGCCATTCCAGCAGGTAACAGTCCTCTTTGCCATCATCAGCTGTTGTTTCTTTCTTATTGGCCACTCACTGGGCCTTGCCTACACTCAACTATTTGATTTCCATCGTTCTTAACCGTCCACATAAATTGTCAGGAGCATTAAAGCTGTCCTCGACCATTTCAGACAGAGGAGGGGGGGAGAGAGTGAGAGAGTGAGAGCTGGATACAGACAGCGAGGGGAGGGGACGGGGGTGAGGAGAGAGAATAAACAAAGTAAGTGTTTTGCCTTCCATCAGTCTCCCGCAGTACTCAGCTTTATGAGTCCCTCACTCCAAATGCCTCAGCCGCAGCCCCCGCTGCCTGGCCATTGATTTTCATATTACACTCTTTTATGTATTTATTTATTTCATATATTTCTTTTTAAACATCATCGATGAGCCGCAGGAGGACAGACGGGGCCTCTGGCGATGTTAATTCTCAGTCTCAACCTCATCCTCCTCTCTGATGGCTTTAATGGAGGCTAAGGTGTCCCACGGGAACAAGCAAGCCCAGCGACATGGGGAGGGGTATAGTGTAGAGGGGGAAGAAGAGAATGGGGCTAGAGAGAATGGAGATTTGGAGAAAAAGAGAGGCTTCTTTTGTCTGGTGTGGCTCAGAAAATCAGACTATTGTGGGTAAAGGTATGTGCAGCCTTTTAAAGGAGCTTTTACACTCAGATTGAGCGTCAGGTACTCTTATTACTCCTTTGCTCCAGACCTACAGGAGTTGATTAAGGATGGACATCCTCTGCTGAAATCAGGTGTGTCACACTTTAAGGCCTCTTGACAACTGTGACACAATAAATATCTATAATCTCTGGCATCCTGAGGGACCCCTGTCAGGCTCCTGTGAATCATTCAGGATTTCCCCCCAAACTGTGATGTTGCTGATGGCAGCTATGGGTGTGAGGGGGGAAGGGGGGAATCACCCGGGCACCTGAAGGACACTCCCAGGAGGTGTGAAGGGCAGTGAGTTTTGGCGTCAGGCTAATTTGACCGTGGGTGGCAGTGCTCACACGCTGAGTGGCAAGGTTACCTCTCCCTGCTCTGAGAGGAGACCCAGATTCAATTAGGGCTGGCCCCGGTCTGCAGATCCTTTTAACACAGGGGGGCCTTCCCTATGCACACACAGACACACGTCTGACAGTGAACACACACAGCAAACATAGGGCAAACTTCTGTGCATGCACAGGCCTTTAAAAACAGTACTTGCTTAGACACAATATGTGTGTTTATGTGATGATCTCTTACTGCATTTTGGAAATTCAATGATGATTAAGTGTGTACATTTATTAAAAACAAAGAACATACTATACTTAGAACCTACACAGAAAACTACAATGGTCAGCTTAGTCATGTTTTACTTATTACAGTTGACAATAATCTCGCCCTTGACACCACGGTAACAGTGAAGTTATGGATAAAAAGTAAATAAGCATAAGTGGGATATTATCCAGGGATAGCTGGAAAGACTATTTTCTCCACATAGGCAAAGAATGGTCCCTCACACCGTTTTAAATTTCCTGGAAGAGCCGTTGTAAATCGGATTTTCTTCAAGCTGTGAACCACTGAGAATCTCTTTTATCTACGAAGTGTGAGAAGGTGGTGTCGGTGATTTCCATCTCATTAGTATTAGACGACGAGCCAGTAGTGTCACATAAGCTACAAGATCTGCTCCAAGCGTAGGCAAAGGCAACTGAGAGATACCTATTAATATTTTTAGTCAGTAGTAGCAGCTGTATGCAACATTCAGAGCATGCATAAGATTCAGAGTCTGAGCCGGGATTGTCTGCACATGGCTCTTAACATGGAGGTGGTTGAGCCGGTAGCTAGCAGCTAATGGTGCTAGCAGCAGCAACAGTGCTGACAGAGCTTAAAGCATTAACACTGGGGTCAGCTGTAGGATGGGCGTTACAACTCTGCGACAATCAGCTCTTTTATTGTGAGGCTTCTGTTTTATAGCTGATTTTAAAATCTCATATATTACTTTCCTCACATTTTCAAATTCAAATCTGTGTAACAATAATACAACTTTAACATTTAAATAAAGCAGACTTAATGTTCTTGGTTACAAGTCACTGCAGGCTGATTTTGTCACCATTCTGAAAGTCAAAATGACTTGACGCAACAAAACCTAAACAACTCACAATACTGTATGTTTTGTAAAATGCCAAGTCTGCAGAATTCGAAATAAATGCTCTAAAAACTGCTTAAAGTTCTGTCTGGTCAGTGATGATGGTGCCACAGTAGCTGCTCTGGTTACAGATGGGTCCCGGTGAAGGAAGATCTTCCTCTCCTCCATCTTACTCAGATTTGTGCTCTGCTTTCTGATTAATGGCACCTGCTCATCATAATGCTATCTGCCGGAATCTGCATACCAATGATCCCAGTCGCCTATCGATTCACCCCTCATCTTCCCCGCACACACCCTGGAGACTGATCAACGCACACACACACACACACACACTCACACACACACTCACATCCCCCCGCTCCCTCCCCCCAAGCACTGTCATTATAAAAGTCAGCAGCTGCTGCATGCATTGATCATAAATCATAATTGCTTGTCCATTTTTCCCCACTTGTTTAATGTTGCTGTCAGGGACAGTAGGGGGGGAGAAAAGTGGGGGGCGGGGAAAGAAGGAGAGGAAGAAAAGCCCTGAGAAAGTTTACTGAGACACAGAAAGATGAGACAGAGAAAAAGAGCTGCAAGAGAAACAGGAAGGAAGAGTTGGAGAGGGAGGATATGATGGTGAGAAAGAAATAGATGTAGTCAGTTAGAGTAAATTCAACTAGTGGCTGCTGGAGGAATTGCAGCTCTGCATTATCTTCTGTTTCCACTTTTGAGAAACATGTTGGAAGAGATTTTTTTTTTTAGCTTTTGCAGAGACTCCTCTTAAAGTGTTGTACTGCTCACTCTGGATGAATAAAACTCTTCTCTTGTTCTGTGACATAGCTGAGGCGACTGCCAGTCACCTCGGCTAAGGTCTTGTTTGTTTGCAGTAATTACACTAATGTCTCAAAATGACTGTGGCGATGATTTATTGATTGCAAATTCCAGCACCTTTAAGTTGTATTTTTATTTCCAGACAAAACATTTGTTAGTGAAAGACAGTAATGAAGTCATTGTGTGCCAATAATGTGTTGTCCATCTTAAAATGAATACCACTTAAATAATTGTTACTGTTGACAATGACACGGTTCTTATTAATAGATGTTGGAAAGATGGCGCATAAGACATAGAATGGGCTTTGATTAAGTAGCAGTAGAGGAAATGGTGTTAAGGAAAGAAAATACTTACAGTCGCAAGGGCTGTTGTGTTGACGAATTTCCCGTTAGGTGATTAAAGGTGGCTAAATAGCGTGATATAAGGTACTGCTGCCATTAATTGGTGTTTTTCCAAGCAAAGCTTCCAAAGCTTTTTTGTTGGGCTATTATTAGGTATATTCTTTTTTTAATGGCAAAGATGACTTAACCAAATTAAGTAATTGTTCATTGTTAAATGCAGAACACAGAAGCAGAATGAGTCGTCATAAGGGGCACAGAGTTGTTTCAGCTCAGAGGCTTTGGTTGCTAGGCTAAGATAAATAATGTCCGTAAAGTAAAACTGTTGGCACACGGTTAAGTACCTACTCACTGTGGCTCTTGGTCTGGATGAAGGGAAGGCTGAAGCATGTAGGGAGAGAGGACAGACCCACCGATCTGTGTGGGTTCAACATTAATCTCCCCAGTCTCAAATAATTGTTCAGTGATGTGACGGTTGGTCTTTATGGTATTTGTCCCACCCCTCCACTGTGATTGGACAGCTGGGTGAAAAATGACAGTGGAAAAGCAGCAGCAGCGTTTTACTTAAAGTTGAATAGTTTTCAACTCCTGGTGACCAGAAAGAAACGGCAAACACGCAGCGCTCAGCTCAGAGTAGATGCTCGGGGGCAGCAGTAGATCAGTCCACAGGGAATTGATTTGGGAACCAGAGGGTCGCCAGTTCAAGACATAGAGTGTAGACTGGTAGAGCCTCCTGGGCACTGTCGATGTGCCCTTGAGCAAGGCATCTCGTCACTCTGCTGGCATTTGTTGCACAGTGTACATGGCTCTCCCATGAAAACAAAAAAAAATAAATACATGAGCATAGCACTAGTGGCAGTTGCTTGCCATCCCCTGTGGTTGGCCTGTCAATAGCGCGGTATAATGCAGTTGTCATGACAGCCCTAACAGTGGCCTTCAGATCACTTCCACCATGTACCAAAGATCATTGGTAGTTGGATTGGCATGGTATGAAAACATGAAAACCACACACACACTCCGTGTTCTATCCAGTCTTACATGCTGCAGCAGACTCCACAGCTTGCGATGGATTTGACAGACCTTTAACCTCTACCCACAATCTCTCCTCTGACTCGGACAAAGACAAACAGAACGAACACAGACAGACTCAAACCTATTTCCAAGCAGAGATCGACTCAAGGGACCTCCGTGTCCTATTTGTATCCCTGACTGAGTTAAGTTTCTGCCTCTGATATGCCCTTGATCCCTCCACTTAATGCTGGTGTAAACAGCTTGGGATGAACGTTTGCAGTATTCTCGTCCCGTCGTCCAACGTCTGAGAAGGCAGACTGACGGGGAAAACAAGTTAAACCACTTTCCAGAAATGAACACAACATCTGTGACAGTCCCTTTGTGTGTTCTCTGCAGATAAACAGAGTTACAGACCGTTTTTTATTTGATCCCAGTTGGCCTCAGTCTGACTCTGGTCAGTCCCGCACTCTGTCAGGACAGTCTGACCAAAAAAGACACAGATTTATACAAACGGATCATCTTTCATTGGAACAATTTTGGACTAGTTAGTGTATTATTTTGATCTCAGCATACCTTTCTACATCCTTGATTTGCTGTCTTTATCTTCCATCCATCTTGCTTCACATCGCTTTTGTGGGAGAAATGATAGATTGGTGCGACTTAAATTCAGCAAAACTGCAATTGTACTAATAGATCAATCCCTATCCATGCTGCTCCTAAGCATATTGCTGCACCCCATTAGGGTGATACACTACACAGTGCTGGATCTCTGCTGCTGCTGCTGGTATTGTGCAAGCAGGAGCTTTATTGAGCACTCTGCTGACATCCAGCCCAGCATTTCTGCACCGCAAGGGGAAACTTTGGATGACATGTAAAAGCAGGGGTTCGGTGCGACATGCCTCCGTAATGGGATGGGAACAGGGGTGCACCGGAGATGGGGCAGCAGCGGTGGTGAGGGGGGGGTAATGCTACAGTAGCTAACTGCAGGTATTGGGGGGGAGAGTGGTGGGATGGGGAGGAGAGGGGATGGAGTGTCTCTTCCAGGCTGCTTCCAAAGCAAATGGAAGACAATCCAATTTCCTGTGATTCCATCAAGCCTCCGTCCTGGATGAAGGGGCATTAGGGAACGCTGAGAGGACAGGCCGCTGACCCCTCACATGAACATGCAAGAAGCATGTACACCGCGCACACACTGGCAAAATATCTTCTCACAAGCATGCATGACTACAGGCAACACACTGTATATCTGTATTTCTTTCAGTGTACAGTCTCACTGCGCTTTAAGGCATTTTTCTTGCTTGTGAATTCTCAGATACCCATTCATACTTTTGTGTATGTGCATGTGTGTGTGTGTGTGTGTGTGTGTGTGTGTGTGTGTGTGTGTGTGTGCTTGTTGAACAACGAACGGCAGATTAGTGCTTGCTGCAGATTAGGGCTTAAACCCCTTACACTGTAATTATAACTGTATGTATTTATGTGCATGAAGGTCTTTCTCTTGGCCCCCGCTGTAAACATCTGTCACTGCACTATTGTGCCCCGCGTGTGTGTGTGTGTGTGTGTGTGTGCATGTGTGCGTGTGTGTGCACACTATGCTGTAAAATAAAAAGAAAACTAGTAGAGTATGTTCTTTTTGTTTTGCATCTGTATCTAAATTCAGCCCAGTCGCCAGAAGCAAATGTTGCCATTGTAGGTCTCTGCAAAGCACAAATATGTTACATGCGTATGTCTTTTTATACAGATCATTTGTTAGTGCCACTGGGGGGGTGAAGGGGATGGTGGTTGAGACTTTGCGAGTCATTGCTGTGTTCCCAGCAGCTTTTTAGGGGCTAAAAGTGGGTATTTTGTAGCGACCCATCTCAGTTTTTCCAGCAGCTTTTCAGGCATGAAAAGCAGTTGTTTTTTAGAGACATCCCTGTCTCTAAGTAGTATAATAAGCTTTTTTGTTTGTTTGTTTGTTTGTTTGTTTGTTTGTTTGTTTTTTAGAGAGACATCGCTGCTTTTCCTCTAAGGATACTTTTTTTTTCTTTTTTTTTTTAACTAGGACACCAATGTTTCTCCTTTGGTCACAGTGGCCCAAATAACGTCTGTTTCTTTTACCGAGACATCGCTGCTTTTCCTGCTGGAATTATGCCTCTCACACAGGGTCCTTAAAGCCAAAATACAATCTTTTTCCAGCCATAACCAAATGGTTCTTGTGCCCAAACCTAACCACACATTAACCACAGTGTTGTTGAAACATAAAGTTATCTGCTACATAGTAACGTGCAAATCAGCCCTCTCTCTCTGTCTTTGTCTCTCTCTCAAGACTCACTATCATTGGGAGAGACAGACACAATGTCCTCAATACATCACAGGTTGTGATTTGACTCGCAGACAGACAGCATTGTTGTCTTGGGTTAACTACGGCACGCTTTCCACGCTGGTGGCGATTTGCATCTGTGCTCTGTGATCCACCCAGAGGGAATAGAAAGCTCTAATCCAATCAGCAGGTCCCTGAAGTGCTGCCCCTGAGAGAGAGAGAAACACAACAATAGGATCACTCTGCACCGGGCCCAGCTAGAGAGGGAAGACAGGAAGGGGACGAAGAGGGAAAGGAGAAGGATTAAGATTGAAGAGGAGACTGAATGGAGAAGAGAGAGAAAGGTAGAAGTGGTAATGAAAGGAGAGAGAAGAGGAAAGAGAGGAGTGACTGGAGAATGAGAGAGGTGACGGTGGGCGAGGTAATGAAAGAAAAGAGACGAGGGAGGTGTGGCTTGGAGGAAGAGGGGTCAGGAGAAGAAGGAGAGGAGGAAGGATTGGAAGAGAGTAGAGGAAGGACACGGAAGTAACCAAAAACAGGAAGGTGCACGAGAGGATCTACGGTGAGAAGGGCAAAGGTGGAAAGACTAATGAATAATTTCACCAAAACAGTTTTAGTAATTTAGAGGTATTTCCACTGCAGTGACATTTTACGGCACAGAAGGAAATGTCACTGCGCCTGCTGGTTTTTAATCTGTCTCTGAGCGTTTGAGACCATTGTGCTTGACTTAACGACTGCTCTTGTTCTGAGACTGGAGGCAACAGTTTGACCATTTATCATCATTATGAGGTGCAAAGGCAGGCTGGAACAGTGATTAAGAACTGAATCTCCTGTTGATGATGCCTGTCATATATTGTGTCTTATTATACCTGCACACACACACACACATTTCTCCACCCCTGTCCGCAATCCACACTTCTAACAAGAATTATATCTCTACCATTGACCCTTTGACCCTAAGTATCATTTTTACTGTTCAAGAGACACACACATGTGTGTGCAGGAGACCACCACTGATTTTCTGGTCACCCTCTGACACTCCCTGAGTTGTTGTGTGTCAGGGTCACATAGCCTCCATGGTTAATTCATTTTCAAGATGAGACTGTAAATATTCTTATTTTTCTTATTGGTAAAAAAACACAATGACTTTCTCTGCCAGTAAGTATTTTCTGTTTATCCAAAGTCTGACATCACTTATTTTTCTGTGCCACAGACCTCCATTGTAGCCAAAAAATGTTTAAAAACACGTCAATGTGGCGCCCAGTGGCTCACCTGGTAGAGCAGGCGTCCCATGTACAAAGTGTTTGTCCTTGCCGCAGCGGCCTGAGGTTTGATTCTGACCCACGGCCCTTTGCTGCGTGTCATCCCCTCTCTGTCTCTCCCTGCTTCATGCTGATCATGTCCTATAAATTTAAGGCAAAAATCCCTAAAGAAATCTTTAAAAAAAAAACACATCAGTGAGCTTTTTCATACTTGGTACTAACATGTGCCTTTGGTGGTATTAATCTACTGCAGAAAATAGTCCCTAACTAATCATAATTGCTATATCGTAGGCAAATTGACTTGCTTGCGTTTCTTGAAGACGCTTCACCTCTCACCTAAGAAGCCTCTATAGTTCCAGTTCCCTAATAAATGCACAATTTTCTCCAATTTGAGTAACATTTGCTAAAAACTATCATGCCTGGCTGTGTTTAAAAAACTATATAAAACTATATATTTGTGAGACATTTTTTTAGGATGTATATACTCAGCAGAAACAAATGGGCTTGTGGCTGAGTGATAGGGAAGTAAAAAAGACAGGCCTATGCTGCATTTATGTCATATTGTTAAGACTATTATTACGAGCAGCCGAGTTTTAATTCTGAGTCTGAGATATTTGGTTCATTTAAATTCAATTCAGTTTTATTTATATAGCCCAACATCATGAATCACGGAGGGCTCTACAACATACAACACCCTCTTTCCTTGGACCCTCACATCAGGGATCTCGTACAACTATAATATCTCTTATTTGGCATAAAGATGAGTGTGAATAAACACTGGAAACAGCTGCAGGAATTACTAGAAATTATGGCTAATGTCCAATATTAACAGCGTCAATCCAGTTAATTTAAAGAAGACTTTACACTGTTTGTTTGTTTGCTATCCCTTGTTGAAGAACCACTACAGATGCGTAGCACAATAAAAGTAGCTATTTGGTAAAGTATGAAACATAATGCATTGTTATTTGTTGACAGTATTAAAAATTCAGAATAATACCAGCCTTAATCTTCAAGACTCTCAAAGACTTCCAGTCTTGTTTCTGCTGTGACTGTCGGGGAGCAGTTGACATGAGTTGAGATGTAGAGCTGGGGTTGACACTGGTTGTTGTTTGGGTAGATATGAACTGCTGAAGGCACTTCCACTGTAATATGTTGAGTTTCAGAAGCTCATTGGTTTAGCTTGATTAGAGCTACAAGTCACCTGCAAGTTGAAAAGTTGATTTGCAGGTCACGTGTTTCTCAAATCGATATCTCATCGTCTCATAATCCCCCTTTGGTACAATGAAAACATGGCACCTTTTGTTCACACACAGCCAACAAGTAGGAGGTGATTGGTATTCTAGTAACTCAAAGTTTTCCTGTTGACTCTCTCAAAGTAATTTCCCTCACACCAAATGCTTGTAATATATATTTTGTTATATGTGATGTTATTAAGGCTTGTTTTGTCTTGCAGGATAATGAAGGACAGACAGCGCTACATTATGGTAAGAAGGCCTCTCTTGTTAGTCTCTACGGTCCAGAATGTTTTATACGCACTTTAAATTTATTTTTCTGCCATAAAGCTTTTTGTAAGTGTGTGTGTCTATTTTGCAAATGGTGAATATCTCATTTTGGAACAAGACTATACACATCTATCGTACACTGACATCATTATGTTTTGTGTGTGCGCACTCTCTTTATATACAGCAGCTTGTTTTTTGCACTTTGCCAGCATTTGTCTCAAATTTGTCATTTTTCCCTCCTCTTCCTCTCACACGCTCTCCTCCATTCCTCATCTTTATTTTCCACAGTTGTTTTTCACCCAGTTTCTTATATTCCTCTCGGTTGTATCCTGTGGGTGCATGTGTGTGTGCGTCCTTTGGTATGTGTGTGTGGATGCCTGTCTGGTTTTGTTCTGCCTGTGTGTGTGTGTATGTGTGTAATAATCGGCAGGCCTCCCAGAGGAAATCAGCAGTGGTCCTTAGACTCCCCTGACCCTCTCGTGCCCCAACACACATGTCCCTGAGGGGCGTTTCCCCTGTCCTCTGAGTGTGTGCGTGTGTGTGGCTGCGCCATCTGTCCCCCAGCTCTGTGGCGTTGGTGTGGGCATGTTGCATCACCCACCGGAGACCTGCACACACAAACACACTCGGCAGAGGAAGCCCCGAGGATGGGGCATAAAAAGATGACTAATAAACATAAGCGATGAACTCCAAGAGACAAATAGCAGAGAATGAAAATTCATTCCCACCTCTCTTTGCACAGGGCCACAGTGGCTGGCAAGTGATTAATTGAGGGTTTACTGCTCACCATAAATTGTTCTCCTCCTCTACGGCTCCCCTGAGGGCCAGCCACTTTTTACAGCTCAAGGCCCAGGCGAGACACCCGCCACGCGCCACACACACACACCTCTGGCTAAATAAAATACTGTTTAGAGCAACAAGAGGAGGACTGCAAGCGTGGCTGGAAAAATAAGCCAAGCTTTGTTAGTCTGATTTGGCTGAAAGATAAGTGGTCCTTGTAGTGTTTGATACTCGCACACCTCATGCTATTCATAGACACAACTTGAGCACACGCTTGTCTACACACCCGCGTGCATTCCGATGTATCATCATATCTCATGCACACACACTCCAGCCAGGCTGCCAGCCACCTCTGCGCTGGAGGTTAAAAGGCCTGGCTGTCAATCACGGTGGCTGCTGACATCAGCGATCATGGCACAGCACAGACTCTGCTCTTTAAGAGGAGCGAGCGATTGACACCGACAGAGAAGAGCACTCAGAACAAGAGAGGAAGAGAGAGGGGATGGGGAGGGGGCGAGGTGCCAGAGGTGCATCGGGAAAGCAGGGACCTGCTAACTGGGTTAAGAAAGTGCAAGCCTCCTGCGCTCCCTCCCTCTTAAACAGAGAGAGAAGACCCTTTTAGTGGGGCACAAATTGCCAATGGGGCAGAAATGAAGTGTTTGAGAGAACCACAGGTTCAGGCCGGTGTCAGTGCTGGGCCTGCAGATGGGCTTTTCATTAACTGCATTACTGTACATGCTGGACTAAACTACAATACGCTGAGGAAAGGGACGAGGCATATTTACTCAAACCTGGTTCACACCATCACAACACTTTGACATGAGGTGCAGTGGTCCATCAAATCACTCCGATCCCAATTGTGACATTTATCCAGATAAGAATAAATGACAGTATAACGATGCTCCTCTGCTGATTGCACCTCCAGGCACTCTACAGGAACACTCGCAGCACTTTGAGGACGTAATAGGCACTGTGCTGCTTTGAGCTAAATGCTAACATCAGCATGCTAACATACTCACAGTGACAATGCTAGTATGTTGATGTTTAGCAGTTAGCATTTAGCAGTTAGCAGCAGTTTAGCATTTTTCTTTCCAAGTTTGGCATCTTAGTTTAGGGCCACTTTTTGGAGTATTTAACAGGGGGTTTGCGACCTCAAGGGGGTCCTCAGAGTTACTGCTGCCAAATTATTGTTCAACCTTTTTTTTAAATGAATAAATATTTGTATATTGTTATTTTTTTGTATATATATTGTCTTTTCTGTTTTCTCCTCCCTCTGACTCATTCATTATTTTTTTACTCTTCTTCCCGCAGCATCGGCGTGCGAGTTTGCCGACATCGTGGAGCTCCTGCTGAACGCCGGAGCCGACCCGTCCATCAAAGACATGGAGGGCTCTCTTCCTGAGGAGGTCACTGAATCCAGTGCCATCTCCTCTCTCCTGCGTCAGTACACGGCTCCGAAAGGCTAGATTACCCACCTGACACCACCCGGTCCCCACCCCGTCCTTTTCTCATCCCTGTTCCACTTATTCGCCCATCCTCCTCATCATCCCTCCTTCATCCCTGAAGAGACTGTGTTCATCCCCCTGCAGTTAGTATACCAGGATTGCAACAGTTTTATTTGATATTGTTTCCTAATACTTGAGGTGAGTTTAATTTCATTGGCTTAGCTCTTTGGAACAACAGGGTGTAAACGTTCGCCCTTCCATTTGGTGAGACACATGAAATGAAGCACACTGCATGTATTGTAATTCATTAAATACTGTATATCGACTTTATATGCCCAGTAGGGTTGGGTGATATGACAGTTACTGTGAGCACTGTACTGAGGTAGATATACCTTTGAATATCTCTCGCTGTATTCCAACACTGTAGGCAATGTTGCAAATCAATGAGCTGAACAGCTTATTGGTGATACTGGAATAACAGGATTTGTGCATCACTGTGATGAAGTATCTGGATCTGTCAGGTATTTACGTCACTGGAGGAACCAAACACAGACATTCCCATTCACTTATTTTATCTGTTAACGATATAAAATTTGAGAAAATTCATGTCACAGCGATATGAAACTACATACTGTGATAGAATATTTTATACATATCACCCACTCCTACTGCCCAGGTCTGACAATCAGCCAGGCCTTTTAGTCTGGGTCAGCCCTCTCTGACCATCTGTTCATGATTCAGTTGTTACATTCAAGGAATGCTTTAAACATTTGTCATTTATCTCATTAAAGTCTTCAACAAATACTTTCCCTCTGACTTGTTCTCTGCTCGTTGGATAACTTAGCCGATGACAGTGTGGTGTGCTCTCTCAAAGGACTGTAATCGACCAAAGAAAATCTTGGTCTTCAACCTATCGATTGGTCGATGGGGTAAAAAAATCTGCACGTTATTTCTACATGAACTAAATCACCACAGTGAACTGAGTGCACTCTACCTAGTGTCCACTTAAGCTTTTTCTTCTGTCACAGGACATTAAGACTTGCTCAGAGCAGGTGAACTCTCTGTTCAGGCAAGTGGAGTGCCGTCAGTGAAAAAGAAATTATGTTCATTGTAATATTATCTGAAAATAAATTGTGCACTGCAGGCACACACTTTTCCACCTGAGTCCGTCTCTCAACTAAGTGTTGAACAGGACTGATGAATCTGTCATACTGGACACTATGGAAGTTAACTCTGGGGTTGACGATGTCATGACGATCCCACAATAGTGGGATGGTGTTCTTTTTAGAAGCTTTATAATCTAGCCTTGAACTGCGGTGTCTTTTTAAGACTTTGTAAAATTAATCCATAGTGATAAATCCAACACTGAATTTCTTCTGTGATTATTTATCTGTTTTCAGATTAAAAACAAGAGTTGAAAAATGTTTAACTTTCAGTAAAATGGCGTGTATTCACTAGTCACTAGCCATCCAATCACAGTGGAGAAGGGGCAGGACAAACACAGCAAAGACCAATCCTCACAGAGGACGAATACCACTGCTGAACAACAACTGACATTTTTCAGCTGGGAAAAGAAACGACACATGGCCTTAAACAATCGACCAACCAACCAGAGGTTTGCAGCTCTCCTCTCTCACACTTTAACATTTGTTGTACAAACTCACACTGCAAGTACACAGTGTATACTCAAACTCCCATCCCACTTTAGTGAGCACCACAGTGAACGTAAACCATACATAATCCACACAGATTAAACTAACTGAGCCAATCATTGATGTATCTTTTATAGCAAATACATTTAGGAAACACAGATATTTTATGATAAGCTTTATCAGAATAACATTTGTGTTAGAGTTTAAATGCTTTACAAAATAGGTAAGTTGCATGAAACATCCCCTACAAGCAGGTGAACAAACCAAACACATGCATAAAATATCCCAGTTTTTACCCTTATTCCAAAAAAGACAAAATTCATACCAAGCCCTCTACATGACTGATAAAAATGAATATTCCACTGATATTCTTGATTACTTGCAGCCATGCGTACCCTGATTAACATGCCCTAATGTGTTTATCACATCAAAATATGAAAAGTGGAACAGCTGTTGCTTGGGCCAGGATTTTTTCACCCGTGATGGACTGTACCCAACACAGCCTCCCACTTTTATTCCTTCAACCACCGTCTTGAAAAGGTTGGTGTTGCGATATTTTTGCATATGCAAAAACCTGTCAATATTTAAGGCTGTCATAATGTTTAGAGGTAGGTGTGTTTCTCCTTCCGAACAGAAATGTGGGATTTTCTTTTGGGCGTGCATCTCTAGCCTACGGCCTTGCAAACTGTTGGCAAGTTAGTTTGTGTACAACGTGTCCATGACAACAAACTGCGTTGCAAACTGCGGTAAAAACTCCAAATGAGACACATATTCTGAATGCGCTGTATACAAGTCCAAAGAATGCCATTAAAACCTGAATAATAACAGCATATTCCACATGTCTTCATTGGAAAATGCTACGTTCGCAAGAAAGGCCTATTTGCTGTATCCAAACAGAATATGCTGTGAACATAACCCATATAAGACTCTGAATATTTTCATATTTGGAATAACAGTAGCATATTAGCATGCTTAAAAACCCACTGGTTCTGGAAAGGGCCATTTGCATTTTTGCGTTGGCCACCGTAGTTCTCCTATGAGCTTCACATATGGGAGAAGTTTCAGTTGGCTGCAATCTGCTGCTTAACCACTAGATGCCACTAAATCATACACACTATACCTTTACAACATGATTGGGCTAGCCTAAAAAGTGTGGTGAAAAAATGTGTACAGTACATGCAGACAAATGCACACAGGCATAGATATAATCTATATAGTACATGCTCATCTGCACATACATCAATACACACATTTATTTACTACTGTACAATGAACTATTGTTTCGAACAGTCCTGACACGCAGCACACTAAAGTTTCAATCCATAGCTTTAATCCAGACCCCACCCAACCGGCCTATCTTCATCGTCCACACAACATACAGTACGCACACCATACTGTACACACGATACAGGACTCTACAACCTGCCATTGTACTATTATGTCATATAGGAGAGATCTGGATGTTCTCCAAAAATAACCAACACATGGTCTGAGTCCAAATCTGCTTTACTCATCCTCAAGCCCCTCTGATCAGCACATTCTCTCTGCCTCAGCACACACACACACACACACACACACACACACACACACACACAGTTACTCCACCAGATGAGAATACACTAAATCTGGATCCTGGATCTTAACTACGGCTTCACCAAGATGCAAATGCACATTTTGTACACAACAGCGGGGACAAAGCTTAATCCTTTACTCTCTAACACACTCCCCTCCTCGGCGTCTGCCCTCATCCCCTCAAATGTTTTACTTAAGTGGAAATCTGCCTCGACACAAGGCGTTAGATAACCGCCTCAACATGTCTGGTTGCAGCCTGTCAGTCACTCACAGATCTATGACAGCAGTAGATGGTCCACTCGGCATTGGTAGTCATCACCAGGGGCACCACTTCAAATTCAATTTTTGTCTTGACAGCTGTTGTACAGTGCCTGTAGTGAATTGAGATGCAAGTGAGCTGTGCTTTACATGAGGTGAATTAAAATGCTTCCACGTGATGTTTGCATCTGCATCCGCGTCCTGTCCGTCCCTACTTCACAAATCACACGAGAGAAGAGGGCTGGGACTTTTTTTTTTTTTTCCAAAAGTATCTTCATTCACTTTTGCAAACTCCAGCCACAGAGCCTTCCTCAATGAAATTTTCTGCGTCTCCCCTCATGAATTTTGAGGAGGAACCCTACATGATTTGAGAGAGAAACCTTTTGAGTATTCAACCTGAGTCTGAGACGTGATGGGCTACAATCCCACAAAGAGACGAACAGTGACCATCTTGTTGTTATGAATTCCATCCACATCCAGCCATTAGGCTGTTGGTGTATCTCTAAAGCCTGTTTGGGGCCCGTTGTTGTCTCCTCGTTGCTTCCTAAACCCCGTTATACTGGCTAGAGGTAAGAGAGGGTGACGGCAGTCGTGCTTCCCCCCCGGCTCGTCTGCGAGACTCTGACACTAAGCCCATTATGCTTCCATTATGGGGCTTCAATTTTCCTCTGAGCTTTTCACTTTTGACACTGCAGCTTCCTCCCTCTCCAAACCGCAGACTCACACACACACACACACACACATACACACCCCCGGCCCAATATGCTCAGCCGCTCTGAATATTTATGCATTTTTCAGAGGTGAAAAGTAATAAACTACATTTTCTCAAGTAGTAAACTTAAGTACAGTTTCAAAGTAGCAGTACTTTGCTTGAGTGCTTTCATTTTGTGCAACTTTTAATGCAGTTAATTTTGAAGGAAATTCAGGGGGGAGCTTTTTATTCCTCAACAATTATTTAGGGTGTCCCCAAGGTACAACCTCATGCTGAATAGTAGGCATAGTGTTCTTGTATATATTTAATTATCCAATTAGGAGATGTTTCATCACTTACTGTCTGTAAGTGGAGCCCCATTTATCTGACAAAGCCCATTTATGATCCAAACATAGCAAATTACGTCCATATCAAACAGAAGGAGAGCAGGTCATGAGTGTGTTTACATGTGCACAGATATTCTGGTTATGATCAGGTCCTTTATTTTGTACATGTTAACACCATGTCCTGGTTTCAGAAACCTCTCTAAACCCTTATTTCAGCTCTGAGAAACCTGGATATGCTGGCTGGAATGCTCCAGTAGTAAACAGTGGGAGGTAAACACCTTATCCAGAGCTTGGATTTCTTTCATTCTCTCCCACATGTGCGTTTTTAACTCAAGTTACGCAGTAGTTAGTCTTAAAGTAAGAAACATGATGCTAAATGATGTAATGAAATGACAATCAACAAGCTGAAATAAAGGGAAGTCTGTAATTCAATGCCGGTCATAAACTGTATTGTAACTCTTGTTTTCAATTACCAGTGATGGCATGGAGACTCTAAATCCAAAAGAGACACCCAGATACCAAAATGTGTTTAGTCTCAACTGTTGAGGGAACTCTTTGAGTGGTTAAGGTTTTAATGAATCAAGACACATGCAGGCAGATGATCAGTAATCTCTGTGAACAGATATCTGCATATGAGTGCAGAATCTGTAGGTAACGTGACAGGATTTGGTTGCATGCAGGTCAATCTCAACCCTTCAGGTATCAGTCTGATGACAGTAAAGCCTCTGGGGTCTGATGGTTATGTTATATCACGTGTTTCTCTGACTCATAGACTGTAGCGACACCTCACAGACAGTCTATCACAAAAGTGGCCCCAACCTTAAACACATTTACATAACTTTGGGCCTTAATAATATGTAAACAGTTGAGCTATTTAAAAAAAATTTGTCCTTATGCATGGGGAAATTAATCAGAGACCAAAACCGTTTTTGTACCAGGCTGTAAACATGTTTATTTCTACTCTAAAATTGGGCATTTTAACATGGGGGGTCTACAGGGATATACTGGCTTCGTGAACCAGCCTCAAGTGGCCATTCAGGTTCGAGTCCAGCCTGCGGCCCTTTGCTGCATGTCATACCACGCTCTCTCTCTCTCCCCATTTCTAAAAAAGGCACAAACATAATCTTAAAAAAAAAGATTGGTCAATGCTTCTTGGACTACAAGCACAAATCAGAACACTTCTGACACCACCATCTTGTCCCATCACCTACAGACTCTGCACTTAAATGCAGATATTTCTTTATAGAGATTAGCTGAAACGTCGTCTGGACCTGAAACACCTACACCATGAATTGCGAATCGGACTGATCTAAGACAGATCTACGTTCTCTGGATTTCTGCTGGCTACACTGGAACCCCTGAAATATTGGCCATTGCCTCCAGAGGCTAAATCATCGTCAGACCAATAGCCGATGGGTTGTGATATTGGACGATAAGAAACCTGTGAGAATGATGCGTGCAGGATGGGACTAACTATACTTCATGTAAACAGCAAATGATGAAAACCAGAATATGACTCATTACCGGGATGCTAATGTGCATGTGGACGTATTCAATCAGACACCAGAGTGAGAGTGTTTTTGTCCTGTTCTCGATGGCCGTGTTTGTTGTCAGGCACCTGTGATGTATTTGTGGTAGTGTGTGCGCCTCTTAAACAATTCCTCCAGAGGGACTCCTCCATCTCTCCACCTCGCCACTCTCATCACTCCCCTTTTCATCTTTCTCTCACCGTCATTCTGCAAACAGGCTCTCTCTCTCTCTCTTCTTTTACCTCTCCACTCCTTCCTCTCTCCTGTAAAAGCAATACCATGTCGTTGCTTTGGCCAGCTCTTAATGCAACTCTTTACCCCCCCCCATCCCCGTCTTCTCCACGCTGCAGCACCCCCACCCTGAGCAGCGTAGCTGTGAACCCAACAGTAAGCAGAAATCCCTCTGCTGCTGAAACACTTCCCACTAATATCAGCGGCTCATTCACTGCTGTCCAGGAGTGTGTGTGTGAGTGTGTGTGTGTATGGTTTATGGTGATGAACAAGCGTTTCTGGTATCCACCAACAGCGAGGGCCGGAGCCTTCAGACAAACAGTAAAGAGCCTTGTTACACTCTCTCACAGCGTCTGTGTCACTTACACTCGTGAAAACCACCAGAGAACTACACTAAAGACGGCGGCCTTCAATACAGCAGACATATTATCATCACTGCTGTGTTTATCATGGTCTCCTCGGGGTTGTGAACCTTCCTCCTTTGGTTACCTGTCATCTATCGGATATGTGCAGCAGGATAATCATTGAGTAGAAAAGGCCCAGTTTCACATTAAAACAGCATTGAGCTCACAACCTTGAGGGTGTCATTGAGAGGCCTCTGTTTGACTCCAGCCCCTCTTTAAGACTCACTCCGTCATCCTGCGGATCATTGTTCACTGCGGCCCGATGGAGTCGTTTGGGGAGAAAAATGCCCTGTCTCCATGCTGCGAGATTGACTTTCGGGCCAAAACAAATCCTATCTATTTTGCATGTTAATTTATTCCCTTTTGCTTCGGACGGAAAAAAAACTGTTTCCTTCAGGAAGTTTGTAATAAAAGCCTTGCGATCGATGATAATGGCATTTGTGCTTGTGTTTGTCATCTTCGCAAAAGCAACAGTGGTGGAGTTTCCACAGATTTATTTGTATACTAGTGCTGTAAGTGGCGTGTAAATTATCCTAACTGTCTGTGTGGCTTTTTATCTTTGTAAGGCCGTACTATTAGAGCCTATCCATTAATGCCCATAGCCCAGCCAATCAATGCTTAAATAAAAATCAGCTCAATTTGTGGCGTTTTATGCAAACGTGCAAACTCCCACCAGGCTGACTCTTTGCTTTTTGTTTTTATAATGTAACAGGAATAGCTAAAACACAAAGGAATCGATAACACTTAAGTTTGGGTTAGGTTGGCCTGCTCTCAGACAAGTGCTGCACATTGCTGCATACAAATGAGTTTCATACAGATGTACACTGTGGTGTAATTTCATTATAATTCTATACATAGTTAGCCAACACCGTAGTTACAGGGAATAAATCCGCTGTAACCTGAGAGGTTTTAGCAATGCAGCAACTAAGAACAAAAGCAAACACACACACATCAGGGCCAAAGCTACAAATAGAAACACTGAGGTCATGTCTTCCATATCGTTTTGGGGGATTTGAGGCTTTTAATGACATGAGTAAATAATTATTTGGAGACTTTATTAAAAAGCCAACAGTAGAAAGATGGCAGGAAGTTAGAGGAGAGAAAAACAGGGAATGATATTTTACTCAGGCCCCCAGCTGGATGTTGTGGTTCATAGTCTTAACTCCTATTCCACCAGTTTGCCAATATTGTTTTTTAAATTATTTTGTATTTGATAGATTGCCATGAACTCTGGTACAGATATTTCATCTAGCGCTATCGTCATGTCAGAATTTAAAATTGTCCAATACTTTGGTTTTAAAACCTGCAAAACTAAGAAATTAAACAGAGGACAGTGAACCCAATTGCTTAATGTATTCATCGATGTATATAAGACTAAAGACAACAGACATCTAATATCGCGAATATATAATAGATTACAAAATTCCAAAAATTATTCCACTACCCAGGTCAAACAAAAATGGGAGAGGAATCAGACCTGGAGATTTCTGAGGATGATTGATATGATATTTGCGAGGGACAAACTAAGACCACTAACTCAAGATCCTGGCAGGAATTCTGCTGGAAAACATGATATAATATTTTGTGACTCCAAAATTGAAATTTATACAACAGGAGTCTTGGGAATGAATGCTGAGGCAGTGAGGTAAATCAATGGCGGACTACTTTCATATTTTTTGGGGATGCCCACTAATTCATCCATAGTGGCAAGAGAGTGCCGAAGAGATAAGGAGCATCTTTGGATTAGAAGTTGACTGTTCTTGTGTCACATAAACCCCGGACAACTTCATGACCCAAATACCTTTACAAAGTACTTTTGGCTGCAAGCAAAAAAGCCATCACACAGAGGTAGCTACAGATGAGCCTCCTTTCAAAGGACGACTGGCTTACAATTATTAACGAAATTCACTGGATGGAGGAACGTACCTTTTCTTTAAGACTGTGATTTGATCCATATATAAAATATTGGGGGAAAAGGAACGTATACACAAAGGGATGTAACCTATTGATTGGTTAGTTGAAAAACCCTGTTCTGTACCTTTGTGCGGCTCCTACCATCCCCTACCCCCCCCCCCCCTTTTTTCTTCTTCTTCTTTTTTTTTCTTTTCCCTTCAACCTGAAAACACTAATAAAAGTTTAAAAAAAAAAGCAAGACTACTCAACGATGACGGTGAACACGGTAAACTACACCTTCTAACATCTGCACGCTGCCACTGTCATTAAAGCACCACTGTACCTCTAAATACAGCCTCACAGAGCTTTTTAGATTCAATCGTCTCTCAATTTGATTTTTTTCCATAAATAAAATGAAATATGAAAGAGCCCCTCCCGTAAAAGTCAAGATATAACATCAGCGAGATAAGCCGTCAACGCCATGGCTAAGCATTTCCACCTCAGAACTGCAGTGCACCAATGACAGTCTCAAAAACCTGGATTCATACAGGCAGGATTTATACGTCACAAACCTAAGGAACGAATCCCTTCAACTTGTTAGAGCTGGCGATCAGGAACAAGGTTTATCTAACATCCATCTATCTATCTATCCGTCCATCTTTCACACCACTACAGCAAGCTGGTTCTCACTGTCGGCCATGTTGCTACCTAGCAGGAAATGTTTGCCCTTAAGTAGGATCCGTCCTAGTTAGCCAGTTAGCACAGTAGCAACACAACCTTGATGATGAAAGAACAGTGATATTTACGGTGCACCAGTGAACAGTAACACAAACAATTACGAACGTTTCTGCTGACATCCATGACTTTAGAAAAAAATCGTACCTTACACAACAAGTTTGTTTTGATCTCACGCCCTCTGACTTTAGTGGTTTGCTTGCCTCCCTGTCTTCCGTGTCTCTTCTTGTGCACTGTGCTCAACTGCCAATCAGAGTTATTTCATTCACCGACAGGCCTCGCCATCTCCAACACCAATTCAACATGCTGAATTGGCCGAAAAAAAAGCCGACAAGGGCTGACTAGTGCCAATGGTGTGGGACACACCACAAAAACTAGGGCAACAGACACTCACCAACGGTCTGACATCAACTAACGTCAGCTTGGTGTAGCTTGCCTGTTGGAAAATGGTGCTCGAGACCTCAGTGTTTAAAAATCCTGGCTACAGCCCTGCATTTGAGTCTTTCTAGCAGCTTGACATATTGACATACAAGCTAACTGCCGGCATATGGGCCATATTCCCTCTTTGCCTGACCACAAAGCGTATTCTCCCATATTTCACAAAGCACTCTACAATTAGTTAACAGCACAGGGATTAAGGATAGATTTGACAGTGCAGCGCTGCAATCTGCTGCTGCGTCTCTTTAGCACTGAGAGGATCAGTGAAGCCAGCGAGGCATCTGTTTCCCCACTTGTTTTATTTTTTCTCTTTCCCTCTCTCTTCATGTATCTTTCTTGTCACCCCCCACCCCGAGAGCGAGAGAGGAAAGCAGCATCAATCACTGTTAAATGACTGACCACTGTCTGCTGGTGGTACTAAATGGATCTCCACAATTGAATAGAGGCCTAAGTGTGTGGTAAATGCTCTCAATGGGTAAATGAATTTGCGGGTTAACTCGCCCTAAGAGCGTTTAGATAAGGCAAAAATACTAAAAACACCTACAGCACATATTTTTCTTTTGATATATCGAAAACAAAGTTCAGCTGAAAATCTTAACTCTCACATTCATCACCGCAGGCCCGCTCTGGTAAAGAGAAACGCAGTCGAGGATAACCCAAAGACAATTCAGCTTTATTTTCCTCATATAGATTTGACTGTACACGGTTCATACCATTACACAGAAGGCATAAATGAATAAATTCAGTGCTCTCTTTTACATCTTTTTCAAAGACACATGGCAATAATAATAAATAGCGCTCATGAAACAAGACGATCAACACGTTTTCAAACTGTACAAAATTTACAACAATTAAGATGCAAACTTCTGAGGCAACACAGACGTAACAAAACTGTAGTGGTAATGTGTTTGTGGATGATTGACTGAACACTTAAGATTACAGCCCGCAAATTACACTGACAATAGTTTATACATGTGAGGTACCAGTGAAACACTTACTGGGTATGTACTGGTATATAGAAGGGGAGAACACTGGAAATAATTTGCATTTAAAGTGGGGGCTTAGAAAGAACTTAGCTTGGTCATGTTTTGTTCCCCAGAAACAGCAATAACCTTTCAAATAAATTATTATACTGCAACATATGTCACCGAAATATCAACACTGTCACCTCCTTTTCTTCCCAAACCCCTTTAATCCCCGAACCTATTGACATCTTGCCCTGTGTCGTTTTAATCCCAGTATAGCTACACAGGAAGTATTTCATTGGTACCATGTATTTCATGATCATAACGCTGCAGTTTGCAGGCTGTAGAACAAAGTGTTACCGCGATTTTCTTAATGGTGTCACTTCCTGTTTGTTGGTTTGCTTTCTGGCTCGTAAATAGAGTGCTGCAGGGATGACTTTTTTGTTTTCGTAGGCCGACGCAGAAGTTAGCGTCGCCCTAATTCTGTCATCAAAAAGCCTGTGGGATTTTTTCCATTGGGTTCGGGATCATTGCAGGAAATAAACTCTGTGGCAAACAAAAGTTTATGATACTCACACGTTTTGTTTTGCATGATAATCTTCACAAATCAACACCACTTCTATGATTTTTGAAGCGTAAATGCAATCGCAAGAAGTAAAAAGCTATTGTTGGGCTATAAACGAATTACACTGCAGTCGCATGACTTCAGGTCACCACCACAATGAGGCCGTAAAGCCATGTTCCACGTGATGATGTTTTCTAGTCTCATTTAGACACTTGTTAGAAACCACCTTTTTTTAAGACATGTAAAGGCTTCAAAATTCGAGTGCGATATCTATTGGTGCATTTTATCTCGCAGAACAAAATGTGAAAGTGTCTTAAGCTTGTGTTAACCACGTATGTTATTATAGGTAACTGACCAAAAACCCAATCGAAAAACACACTGACTTCGAGACGGAAGAGAAGGAAGCAGGAGTGCAAAAATGCAAAGTCATTTCTGGATTTTAAGCCTCATTCCTGCGCCACTCTGTAGGATGCTCTGGTAAAAAAAAGGACTTGGCAATTTTTCATGAAAAGGTGACCACTTATATAAGATTTCTCTTCTTCAGAAATAAAAGTGAGGATGTTTTTAATAGAATAGCTACTGGTTGTGACATGCTCAACAGGTCAAATCAAACTATTTTTGCCCTCACGGCTCAAAGAAAGTCTGCATTTCAAGAGACTTTTTTGTGACTCAGTCTCCTGCGTCAGTTGTCGTGTGGGGGGGGCTTTAAGATGGAGCTGATGTGGCCTAACTGTAAGAAACATATCAGCCCAGCAGTCATGCCAGCACTGCAGCGACAGTAGGGTGATAGTGGGGGGCTCTGTGGTAATCCCTCTGACATGGAGGCCAGGCAGAGGGAGAACAGATTGACAACACATCTGGGGTCAGTAAGTAGGTTGATAGCAGGCAAAGCTAGAGCTCTGCTGGACTGAGTAGATTACCGAGAGAAGACTAAACCAGACTGAGGAAACAGGGGCGCCAACACAAAGGGACTTTTTATTCCTGCTAATACTTGTTGGTGTTTTGAATGTCAAATTAACGTTGCATAACCATCTAATTTATAACATCTGCAAAGGAATCTGCATGTCTTATTGATGGACATCCGCTCGTCTTACATCTGTGCATTCAAAAAAATAAATTAATAATAATTTAGACGTGTGATATATTAACTAGAGTCGAATCTCTCCAAAACCCTAAACTTCTTGACTGTCCTCCAACACTTAAGCTTTGATGCCTGGCGAGTCTGGAAACAGATCATTTAATACTGACGGGCGTCCGCTCTCAGACAGCTTTTACACAGACAAGAACAAGTCAAGCACCTATAAATATAGAAGAGAGACCTGCTGTGTAGCAAACAGTGTTCGCCCTCATTCAAACAGAGGAGACATCAGTTTCTACGGACAGACGGACAGACAGACCAACGGCCATCTACTTCCTAATAACTTGTAAGCTTCAGCAATACATTTAAAAAACATCAGCATGGTTCAAAATTCACACTTGTGCCACTGTTCTTGTAAATTTCTCTCCCAATGAAACACTGTGTTTTTGCCTTGTGCATATGTCTCTCCTCTTTTTCTCTCTCTTCCTCTCTCTGCATTCCTGTCCATGTGTGTAGAAAAAGAAGAGGAGAGTAAAGTGCATCGCCAATGTAAAAGGCTTTGATATGGCCAGACAGCAGTCCTACTCATTATGAATCAGAAGCATGCAGGTGCCTCCTGGGTCTCATAGGGACTTTGACCTAGATTGTAGCCCTATTGTTGTAGCTGTTAGACAGGGATGGTTTATTCTGGGGGGACAACATCACCTCCCCTGTGAGCATTAATCCACCGAGTCTCATTCTCAGAGTGAAAGAACAAAATAAAGTCAGGTGATACCAAAAATCGTATGATACAGTGTTGAGTTGAACATTCAGCGGTGTGGAGGTGTTCTTCACTGCTCTCGACCCGGTTGTTTTCTCACCGTCACGACTGCTGAGGGAGTCACACACTTCTTCTCTTCCTTCTCCTCTTCACCCAAAGTCACAAAACATACCAGTCTTGGAGGGTGAAAGAAAGACATGTAAAAAGCCTTGTGAGTCTGTTTTATCCCCACAGCGATCTTCTGCCATGTTCTAGGTTCAAAACTGGGAATGGTCCATCTCGTCCAGCCATGACGCAGGGCTGGTGGGGAAGTCGGGGTATCCCGTACTGCTGCCTGTGGAGAGGTCTGAGGTGGGGCCCCCTGCCATGGCCCTCAGAGCCTGTCCCACGCCACCCGGCCCGCCTTGCGCCACCAGACTGTCCATGCTGAAGCCCAGGTTGTTGAGGAGAGGGGTGTGGCCGGGCAGAGAGGCGATGGAGGAGGGCGACTGAGGGAGACCGTAGGGGCTTCCTGCTCGGATGTCGTGGTAGGGTTGTCCTGCTGCGTCGACAGAGAAGCCGCCGTTCAGAACTGCACTGTTGGTCACATCACCGACACTCCCGTACAGCCCGTTGGTGTGGCCGAGATCTGACAGCACCTGGTCGTCTGTGGAGGAGATATCATCACTTAGCATGAGGGGCGTAAAAACTTTAACACTTCAACAGTGCTGTCGACTGCAGGAGCATTATATAGTTGTTATATTTCAATACAGTTAAGTGCTTTTATGAGTGAGATTTATTGTGGCAACATTATGTGAATTTCACAGGTACAGTAAGTGGACCGCTGAGCCACTGCTAAGTATCTGACAAGCGTTTGCGTTTTGTTGGTGAGAGAGGATGTGCTTCACTTTCTTCTCGAACAAAGGAGGTCTGTATGTGTGCAATTACTGCAGCACAAAATATTTGTTTCCATCTCAATCCCTCCCCCGAGCCGCTTCAATAACAACAATGCCCCAGAGCGCTTTCTCTCTAATTGACTAAAAGCTTCACATGCTTTATAGAGTTTCTGTCACCATGTTTTCATTTCTCATAAAAATGGCCTTCTTTTTAAAAGTGGCTTGAAGACTTTTATGACTACCCAAAACAGGTTTTGCGGACATTAAATAACACAGGGATGTCTAAAATGTCGTTTGCATCCCACTAAGGAGCCTCTCTCTTTTGCAATAAGCTCCATCATGGCGACAAACGGAAGCAGGAGGATGCGTCAGTGGCTGCGGGGACGTGTGAGGGGAATGCGAAATGAGAATGCCATTTTGGATTTTCCTGACACCGTGCACTGAACAATGCAAGAAAACAAATGAATTGCCACAAAGACACATTCAAGTGCTGCTGCACCGTATCATTAAGCAGCTTGTTCCCATTAACACGACAGCATGACTGACAACTCCCTTTCAGGAATCTCTTTCTTAAGGTATAATACATATGGACACGGTTTAAGTTTTCCACACAATACGTACCTCTGAAGCTGAGTTCACTGTCACTGAGTCCTGCGTCGTCGGCCGAGCTTTCCTTCTCCACTTTAGTTCCTCCTCGGCTACGTTTAACACTTTTGTAAAACTGAGTCCAGCGATGTCGACCTGCATCTTTCTTCAGACGCTTTTCCTTTGCTCGTCGGTTCTGGAACCACACCTGACGCAGATAATAAAATCACTGTTAAAAATCCAATCCAATTAAAATTTATCTATAAAACACATTTAAAAAACAAAAAACCCCAACATAAAAACAGCCGATGAAAACACAAAGGCCATAAAAATAACACAAGGAAAGAACTGAGATCGTATTAACGGCACAATAGAAAAACAAAGACCAGCTTAAAAGACAAAAGGACAATAATAAAGACAGGCAGCACTCAAAGTGAGTTAAAAGCCCGAGAATAAAAATGTGTTTTGAGACGGGATTTAAAAACAACTGGTGTAGGGCAGTGGTTCCCAACCTTTTTCTTGAGGGACCCATGTTTTTTACCATTGTAGACTTTGGTGCCCCCCATACACGTTACACACGGCTGTATCCTTGCGATACACATTTAAAAAATGTTCTATACTAATTTATTTATTTATTTTTTAAATAAATGAATACACTTTTAATATAACCCTTAAATTTCCTTGTTTTTGGCACATAAATGAATTAAACTTTGACACAGAACACATTACAGTTATTACACCCCTTAAAATCAAGAGGGCTTCGCGACCCCCCGTGGCTCTTTGACCCCCCCGGTTGGGAACCACTGGTGTAGGGGACAGCCTAACATGTAGAGGCAACTTGTTCCAGAGTTTGGATGCTGCAACTGAAAAGGTGCAATCTCCCCATGGCCTTCAACCTTGACCTTGGATCACTGAGTGAAAATTAAAGCTAATATTGTAAATCATCAAAAAAAATTACCATGAATAATTTCTTTTTTTCCATTTAATTGGAAATATTCAACATTTTCATGATATTCCAAATCTTAAAACTATTTAGTTTGACACAAAATAGTTGTGAGGACACTGGAATACATGGTGAACTACATAACCAACTTGGTCTAAAATATCTTTCTGATTCTCATCAAAATAAACTTAAAAATACACTGTTATAAACAGTGGTGCAAAAAAGATTAACACCTGAGCATTAAATACACAGAAAAGGAAAGAAAATCGTGGAGGAAATGTTAAAGCAGAACATAAAGCAAATATGTAAATATATAAAGTGTCGTATCATTAAGGGGTTATGTGTTTTTATCACGTCTTTTTTCATCATCTTTTAGATAAAATAAAATCTTTTTAGCTCCAAAGTCTGATAATAAAGGCCTGTGTGTGTGTGTGTTTTAAATTATCTGTTTTTTCAAAATAAACATTTAGTAGCTCCCTAAGGAGCTCAGCTTGTAGTCAGGTCATGTAGGGCAAACACATTTGTGATAATAATTAAAAATCGTAGCTTAAAAGACGCTCAGATCAGAGTGATACGATGTTGTCTTTTGCTACTGCATTTTGTCGAGGTTGGAGATAACAGAGAGTCGAGAATATGGACAACAGACAAAACCCTCTACCTGCACTACTCTCATGTCCAGCCCCGTCTCCGAGGACAGCTGCTCTCTGACGTGGCGTGCAGGCTTCGGCGAGTTTTTGTAGGCACTTTTGAGGGTCTCTAGCTGCTTGGCCGTGATGGTGGTCCTCGGTCGCTTGGTCCCCGCCTCTGAATCATCTGAAAACATCATTACAAGTGTGAGTGACATTTTCTTACATTCGTCACGTTGCCTTAACAGCCGGTGCCCCCCGGCCTTTGCGTGGAGTGTATGCACGTTAAATGAAGTGAATGGTCATGTATGGAAGTGTATTATTGTCCTTGTGCATCTGTCCCACTCCCACAGCAGAGGACATAAATCTACACAGCCTGAGTGCCAGAGGAATGTAGTTATTGGGGCCCCACCATATAAGAGCATAGCTTCACTTTACATAATCAATCAGAGATGCATGGAAATCTCAGAGGAGAGGGAGGGAAAGAGACAGCATACACACCCAGACGACAAACAACATAGATCCACAGTCAGTAGTCATTTAACTGCATTACACGGTGTACATAGCTTCATCTGTCACAACCTCTGATTTAGCTAAGGCAGACTCACACAGGCCGTGTCTGACTGTACGGATATAAATGAATCATAATCTGTATTTAAACCTGTATTTCTCTTAAATTGGCTGGATTTGAGTTGATTTTAATATTTTGGATGCATCCACACCTACCGTTTTGTTTTGCAGTCTCATAATCCACCTTGCACACCAGCCTCCCATCCTCCATGAGGTAAAACTCGTCCCCGGTGGCCAGTTGTCGGCTGCACATGATGCAGGCGAAGCAGTGCAGGTGATACACAAAGTCCTGCGCCTTCCGCACAACCTGCGTCGGAGGGATCCCCTGTTGGCATGATGCACATTTTGTTCCAAAACGCCTGCAGGAAAACATGAAGAGGAGAGCTGCCATTAGAACATTAGATGCAAAACACCAGCAGGGTAGACTGACATCCCTCTCCTATTTATGCCCACTTTACAGGCTGGTGGAGATAGCGAGACCAACCTAGATTAAAATTTCACATGCCAGACAGATATTTCTTCAACTGCAGCCAAGAATGATGGCACAGTGTCTGTATTAATAGAAGCTCCAGCTGTTGTGGAGAGAAAAATCAGCACTGGAATGCATTTCTGTTAACGATAGACCTGTCCGCAGGTTGATGGATGGAGACGATCAATGCACTGTGTGGTGTGTGCACGCCTGTGTGAGTGTGTGTGCATGTTTGCATGTTTATGTGTTTGCAGATGAAGTACTGAAAGCAAAGGAGGAGGAGGAGGTGAAGGAAGAGGAAGAAGAGGAAAAAGAGGAAGAGGAGGAGGGGTGCTCACAGTAAACACACCCTGAGGAGAACCAATAAAACACTGACTCAGGAGAGGCTTTAAATCACACAACCAACCCACAGAAATAAAAAGAGCAAGGTGAAGCCTCCAAATCACTACTGGGAAGCATACACCACTGAATCCGTGCGTCCACATGCGTGTGTATCTCTGTGTTTATGTATGTGCATGTTCTCCAGTCACACACGTGTCCCTCGCCACAGTTTGAACATGCAAACGTCCCCCTGCTGTCCCCCGGGGTCGGCTAATACAGTTAGCTCTCAGTTAAGACTCCAGAGCTCTTTAGGTCTCATTCAAGCTTTGAGCATTAAAACCTTTCAAACATGATTTAGTAAAAAGCTTGGATCTGCTGATCCTGTTTTGGATAAAAGTCAAACTCAATTTTCTTCTGTAATGCCTCAGAAATCCAATCGTTAGACAGAAAGAAAGAAAGAAAGAAAGAAAGAAAGAGTGTAAGTGGGAAAACACAGAAACAGAGACGGATTTTTTGCGCTCTTTTTTGAAATTTTTGTTTCTATCATTCTGTCAGTAATACAAAACAGTCAGTAAATATGGAAATTATGAATGCATAATATGAATATTATCAGCATCAACACATATTTTAGTTCTAAAGTAATCAACAATTAGTCCACCATGTTGTCTTGAGCTTAATAATGGCATCAATTTAAATCAGACCAGCAAAATGATAGGTGTTGAATACAAAATCATTTTAACAATTAGAAAAAAATAAATTAAAATAAAAAATAATCATTAAATATCGACCACAGTAACTGTAAAACTAAAATATTAAAAAACAACTGTTGGATATTTTGATTATTAGAAAATAAAAAATAATAATTAAATCCATACCATAAAAATTGTAAACCACTAAAGAAAATTTTGCTGGATATTTTGGTTTATAAATAAATAATAAAATTCACTTAGAAATAAAGCCTTACTGTAGAAATAAGTGGAATATCTTTCATTATAATAAAACATAACTTTCTAAAAATAAAAATAAAAGGCACCTGTACAAAACTCTAAACAAGATGGAGGCTAAACAGGAAGCACTGGATTAATGCTAACATGCTAATAGCAAGCTCGGCTAGGTAAGTAAGTAGGCTAACGATTTAAGCTAATGTTGCTAGCTTTTTTACCGGATAAAATATAAACCAGTCGGTTATGTTATAAATATCAAATATAAACAAATTAATTAAAGACTAATTTCATTTAGAATTAGTTATATATCGCATTAATTAGTAGTAAAAGTGACCGAAACGTTACTTTCCGTTGGTGCAACTAAGCTAACGTTAGCTTGTTTGAATTTTATTGTTAACGTTAGCTCCTGTTTCCGGTCACAGGTCAAGCCAGGAAACCGACTCATTTTTTAAAGAAAGCTTGGCGTTAGCTTAATTATGAGAATATATAAAACGTAATTTGTAAGACAAAAAGGAAATATACTGACTTGAAGAAGTCCTCCTTGCAGTAGACGCTTCCTGCCCGGGAGAAACATTTGTCCGCCAGCGGAGTCTGACAGTCGGCGCACTTGAGGCACTTGGAGTGCCAGTGTCTGTCCAGCACCTTCAGGATGAACTTGTCCAGGATGTGCTGACTACAGCCGGCACACTGAGGGATCTCTGCCGGGGGAAACATAAAAACACACACACACACACAGTGAGTAAAAACAGAGCTGAGCAACCCCTGATATGCACAGAAATAAATGCTTTCCTGCAGGCGTTAATAAACAGTAAAATAACACGTTTCATTAACGCTTACATTGATTTAAATCTAAATTTGTGCATAAAAACAGGTGTGTTTTACTCCATCTTGTCCCAACCTGCAGCTCAGTCTTCACAATATGTCAGGTATGATTTCGCTCTACATTAAAGCTTTACTCGACAAGTGATACATTTATATTATGAATATTATTAGGCTTTATTATATTCATTATTTAAAGATGCAAGATGTATTTTCAAAAGCTTTTATCAGTCTAATATTTTAATCATATGACCAAACCTGTGATGCATTTCTTAATGTTGGTCCTATTTGTTTTTTGAATGTTATTTTTTATTTTTGACCCACTTTTATCTCGCCGTTTTTTTTATTTTTCATCATTATAAATTGCATTATTAATCAGATTTTTTTTTGTTTTTGTTAAACATAAAAATAAAGGATGTTATGTTTGTAAAACATCTATATATTGTGAGCCAATTTCTGCATTTAAAGCGCTTTGTGAAACGTGTCCGTCACTGTCCAAGGTGCTGAACCCGGAGCTGTTTCCCAGCAGTGCAGTGCAGATATAGTTATTTTTATGACATTTTCTTAATTTATTTTTTATTATTATTGATTTTGTTACTCAGTTCTGTTCCTCTGAAGCCTGATGATCTTTTCAGATGGTTTTCCAGGAGCTATATGTTGGGGTCAAGGCGAGATTCACAAAAAGACGAGACGAGAAAAACACATCTGGGACGCAGCAGCAGACCACATGTGCACATTTATAGAAAACAGGGACCATACAATATTTAATCTTCCGATATCTATCACCTTATAGCAGCGGCATCAATAATCTACGACACTAAATTGTAGATTTTAAACAATTAAATTTAATTCGTGAATCAATCAAATATGTATCTGTAGTAAAATGCACATTTCCTCTCAAACTGCCATAATTTAATATATATGCTAACACTAATACCAGACATGTACAGAAACTAGTTTATTGTAAAGACATTATGTCTCTTTAAACATAATTAACGTATCCTTTACCAGAGAATTATTTAACACAGATTTATATTGTGGAAAAAGGGCCTCCTCCCATCATCAAAAAACAACCTTTAATCTTCTTTAATTATCCTCCAAATGGCAGTGCATTTTTTTTCTTTTTTACTAAATTTTCTCTCGCGGCAACATTAGTCAAACATCCACATGATATCCGATAATGAAAAATCAATATGGAGGAGAAATGGACAGAGCAAACGTCAGAAAATACCAGCAGCTATAAACACACACACTCACACACACTGGCTGCGGCAGCGAAGCTGTTTACTGTCGAGACAAAACATCATCTAACAATAAAGCTCCAAATGCCTTAATCTCATCACAGCACACAGTCTGCAGAAAAACACACAAAGCTCTCCGTCAATGCAACATGGAGGTCTGAGCAGGCTGCACACAATGTGGACACGTGTATTATACATTTAAAATGTGTGGTTTTTTGCATTTTTTGCAGCTTTAATTTGAGACATTTGTGACTAAAATGAACAAGGTTTAAATCCGTGGAAATAGCATATTAATATTTTTGATTAGGTGACGTTTTTCAGAGGAGAAGGAATGCACAAGTGGCAGAAAATATCCGGCCCAAGCGATGCACACAATAAATACAGAGCCACATTCCTGCACAGACACACGATCATCTGCTGCACTGGCCTTTTTCCCAGCTCGATAGTGAGTCAATTCGTGCATAAATGATAGAAAAATATATTTAGAAACAATTGCACTGATCTTGTTTTGTGTGTGAGGAGAAGTAAGAGGCATTTTAAATATCTGGAGATAAGTGGTGGGTGGATGAAGCTGAGCGGGACCGAGAGAAGTGGTGCTGAAAGGAAAGCAGCACGATCTTGGCAAAGGGTCCAGTGTCCAGCTCCAGTGTGTGTGTGTGTGTGTGTGTGTGTGTGTGTGTGTATGAGAGAGAGAGTAAACCTCGTGTGTCCAGGAGGTCTTCATATCTCAGTATCTGTTGCCACCACTCTCCACTCCTTCAATTCACTCCCACAATCCTGTCTCATCGCCTCCATCATCTCACACAGGAAGTGAAACACATTCTCAGACATGTCCAACTCCAGACTGCTTTAACAGGGTTTTTTTTCTCCTCCCCCCTCTATATAAGAATAAGTGCACTCTGGCAGCCTCTCATACTTTCAATTGTCGAATGATTTGTGGTAATTAAACGTGAAGTAAACACTTTATATCCCAGACTAATAGCCTGCAGGTTAAAGTTTGGGTGTAATTGCCCTGAGTCAGCAGAGCACTCTGTCCACGGTGTAAAATAAATGTTTAGATAAATTCTCTGTTGCTTTTATTCCTGGAATAATCCAGGTTTAAATCCAGGATGAATGCTGGTACCGCAGGGGGCTGAGTGGCAGGATCTTTATCCAATCTTTTAATCTGCAACGATTTATAAAATTAAAGAGCATAAGCCGAGCACATATCGTCTCTTTTTCCTTTAAATACTTTGCTGAGCAGGCTGCGAGGGACTCCAAATGGCACCACCTGTTTTTTTGTTTGCAGTAGTTTACACTTAACATTAATATGATACAAATATTCTGTTTTTTAGTGTCATTTATAGACCAATTTTACTTCAATATTCAGAGCTACAACACGTTTTATTCCGAGTGTTTTGAAACACAAGGAGCACTCTATTAATTATCTCCCTGTATTATCAAATTTTGTTTTTGTCTTTAGCCTATTAAAGCAGCTCCATCTGCACATTTGACCAACTCGCCTCTAAATAATTAGGTCAGAGCAGAGATGTATCTCATTGCACTTCTATCTTGATTGCACGATCAGATTATGAAGGGCCTGGGACAGATTAACACGCCGGGACCAACAGATGTAAGGTAATTCTCGCCTTTGATGCCCAACGGTAGAAACTACAATGAGATGCTGCAAAATAACTGTGATAAATATCTGGTAAATAATGTCCAAAACGAACTATTTATTCATTCGTAAATGGAAAACATAAAAACTGAGACATTCAGGCCTTTCCTCAGAGGGGAAATTGGCAAAATAAAGCGTATGAGGCGTTGATTTGACCCAGTAATGCGTGTCAATCAAAGTCAGTGTGTGTTTGTCTGATGGGTGATGACAACTGCGTCTGATCTCTTGACCATGCAGGCTCGTATACAAATTAACAGCTGCCTGTGAAGGCTCACTGTGAGCCCAACAACCTGACAGAGGATGCAGCAAAGTTGAGGCCAAACTGGAGAATTAAATGTTTAAATAACAGCATTATCTTTTTCTTTTCTAAGGTTAGGATGGATAAAGTGGCATCGTTTGCACTGTAGGTGTTGCAGCCTGCAGAGCCCAGTGAGGCTGCAAAGATTCATGGACATGCGGGATGGTCTCCGCTTGGCTTTGAGGCCAATAATTAGTATTATTTAAGACGTCTATGCTCGTTGAAATATAAGCAGCATGACACACCATTGGCCTGTACGTGACAATCTAAGACAGAGAGGTTCAGCCTCCTCTCTTCATCCTCATCCTCGGCCGAGTTACTGTAACTAAACCCCCCTCTGCCTCACAGCCAAACCCTGCAGGACAGGTTGCACCCGCCAGCTTGTTTCCACACTGATAATCGACACCAAAAAAAAGGAGGGTTAAAATGTCTTACGTTGCAGTGGCACTCCGAGAATCTCCGGTAAACTCTTTACAGGACTCTCTGTCGGTAGGACCGCCGCACTTTGCATCATCGTGATCCAAACCGGGAGGCAAACGCACGCACATACACCCGCAACACGGTGGGCGCACTCCCCCGTCCTGTCTCCTGGAGAGAAACAAAGTATGATGCTGCTGATGATGAGGCCTCTCTCCTTCCTCTCTGCAGGCTCAGCTCTCTGTCCTCGCTGTCCCCCCCGTCAAGCCTCTATCCCTGTTATGCCTCTATTCCCGGGATGATGTCCGTGCCGTGCCGTGCCGAGCTGTTTTGGAGTGAATCAGACAGGCTGCTCGGTCCATTCAGCGCTGCAGGGGCGGCGGGGCCTGACGTCACCGCGGCAGAGGCTCACCGGGGGCCAATAGGAGCGCAGGAAGAGGAGGCCCCCGGGGCGGAAAGCATCCTCCATAGGTGTACAAGCAGAGGAGGAGAAAGCGAGAGGAGGAGAGGCGTCGAACATGGTATATGAAAATGTCTCCGGAGAGGCGGGACCTTGTTCCTGTGGAGACCATAAATAGCTCACTGCAGTGGCTCCTGGAGGGGCCCCGGGCCAGCAGGGCTCCTTCTGGTAAGCAAGAGAAGGAGGAGGAGGAGGGAGGGTGACATCCATGCAGCCAGGAAAACGAGGAACAGCTCACTTTTATTTTGGGAATTAACAATAAGACCATTCATAAAGAAAGGGGAGCTGTGCTCGAAGGTTTCACTGCTGCACACACAGACACGATGAGAGTGTTTGTATTCTTAATTTATCTTCAACATGCAGCAGATGCTTTAGACAAGATGCACGTTTTGTCATTGCAAATATAAAAGCTGCATGTATAGGCCAGCTGTCACCATGAAATAACACCTCCCAAAATAAAAGCAGCCCTCTTGTATCAGTTCAAATATCTTCTCACAGTGAAAACATGGCACGCTGAGTTGTCACTGGGAGCAAAAGTGAAAGCACACACCACAGAAGTGTTATTATTGGACACATGTCTGAGTCAAATTCACAGCACCTTCACCTGCCTGAGCTGTAAACTCTCTCCCGGCAGCAGCGCCCATACAGCTGCATGTCTCTCAGCTCTCAGTGACAGGTAGGATTAGGAGTCTGGGCGCAGTCCTCCTGACACTGTTCATTTCAAACCCCATCGTCTGAGACTGCTCTCCCGGATAAGATATTCCCCCCGGAGGGCCGCTAGTTCAAGCTAGATGAACTCAATCTTCGCTTCCAATTTACTTCAAGCGTGGAAAGAAAAGCACACAGTGGCGCTTTCCCCGCCGGTCCGCCTCCAAACCAGCGCAGGTAGTTTCCATCAACAGGGAGTCCGTCTGCAGGTCACAACACATCTGCACAGACACATCTGGATACACGCTTAACCACACCAGAGTTTATTTTAAACAAGGAGTTAGGTTTCTTTTTTTTTTTTTTCAAATTTACAAATTAATCACAATATTTTATTTCAGTGATTTATTAAAAAAATTAAATGTAATAAATTGGTTTGCTACAATAATAATTATCATTGTATCAATTCAACACAATTATGTACCAGAAAAAAAGATAAAAATGATGCTCTAGATTTATTAATAACCTTAATAAATTTATTGTAATTTTTTTGGTGGTAAAAAAAATAAAAATGTGGAATTTAATTATCAATGACCAATCTGCAGCGTGCAGAAAGTGTGTGCACAAATTACACAAATGAGCGTCCTCTATCTTTGGGGGAAATAAATGATATTTTGCGTGTGTCCAATTCAAACAAGACACATTTTCTTTGCTGCTACATTACGCTGATTTATCCTCATATCTGTTCCCGTATATTTCCATCGGGCTGTTTATTCTATTGTGGCACACCGTTTATATACTGGAGGGAGCCACAATCCCATAAGCCGCGCGCCCTGTGTGGTTAATGTTGCAAATGTAATTTAGTAAAATGAAAACGCACATCAAGCTGATTAAAAAAGGAGGCTGGGATAATACTGGATTTTTTTTCCTCTATCAAACCGATTCAAAGCTGCACTCCCTCAGGCCAGGTGTCCCCTCCATCCATCCATCCATCCATCCACCCATGGCGTGCATGTGCAGCAAAGGAGTCATCTGGTCTTACTTTATTTTCATTATACACTTTTCCCCTCAAGATCATTCAATTTATTCAACTATTCAATTACTCTGATTGTTGGTATCGAGACCCCTTTAGCTGCCCTGGAAAACAATGCAGATAAAAATGCTCTTAACCTGTCAGCAAAGGGCAACACAATTAGAATAATTGACGGATGCAAAATGCAGAAAGAGAAAAGATGTGAGCGCGCACATCTGGTTTAGTGGGACACTAAATGCGTCGTTAAATGAGATGGCACCAAAAATGGGTATGACACAACGAATTGCAAAACACATCTGGATCTATTGCGAGATATTTAACTGCACAAGATGGCTGCAAATATTTAAAATATGAGGTGATAAATGAATAATTAGGCTGCAAAAATATATTTTAATACTGACAAAATGCGTCCAGTTGTTTACTGCAGGGGCCCTCACGCATAAATCACATTTAACAAAACACCAAATCATTTCTTTACCCTGAAACAATGCACTCAAACACAGGAAAGCAAAGCAAGAATAATGATGAAATTATTAGAATAATGCACTCTGTGAGAGAGGAGAAATGACGGATCTTTGTCCATGTGTAGGTGCTACTGTAAGAGAGAGGAAAAAGCAGTAGAGGAAGCAGCTCCCGGGCAATAATTCACACAGAGGGCGACTCCTTTGCCACCGCTGTTGACCCAGCCACCTCTAATTAGATCTAATATTTCAGTGGACGAGTTCATTGACATGTGAGATTCACAGATCCATCTTACTGAGCAGGGCAGTCAGAAATACAGAAACACATCCATCTGTGCAGAGAGAGCAGGCTGATATGGAGGCTGACACAGGTGTGTGTGTCACCATGTGCTGTCACAGGCCTGGTTTATCATGAGCCAAAACATCACATATTTAATGGGTTGAATTTATTATTTTTTATGTGTGTAAATACAGGATTTATGCATTATTATGTTGGACATTATTTCCAGTTATACACAGGTCAGTCAGCCACACACACACACGCACACACACGCACACACAATCAAAGAGCACAGGAGCAAATGCACATTACAAATGGTGACAACTCCACCGCACATTCACTTTGTGTGCAAATGGCTGCAAAACAGCGCTTACAATCCGCTGTGACGGTTTTGATCAATAAAAAACAAAATGCATCACATCTCAATGACTTTACTTCACAGGAGATGCATATTTTAGAGAACTGTAAATCCCCTCCATGCTTGCAGGATGAATATATAACACCACCGTGCAGACCTACCTAATCACCGCAGCTCGCCGGTGACTCTGAGGCGCACTGTCTCCTCCTCCTCCTCTTCCTCTTCTCCTCCATGCCGCCGCTGAAGGGGGGTTTTTCTCAGCAGGATGAGCCGGAGCTCGCACAGAAACAGTCCACAATCTCTCCGGCTTGCACTGACAAAACAACATTAGGTAGCGATGGCACCGTGTCCCTAAGCATTTGGTCCGAAAGCAGGAGAGGAACAGAGAGAGGGAGAGAAGCGAGGGGGGAAACCTTAGGAGAGAGCACGGAGGAGAAAATTAAATTGCACTTGTGGGGCAAATTCTATTAGGGAATAGTTATTGTCTCCTGACAGCTCCTGTCCATTTGGGTAATTAGTAGAAGAGATTGGTTGAACAAACGAAATCTATTCCCGTCAGAAATGATATTTTCCAATTCCCTGATTGAACCTGACCCTGTCGTGCTAAGACGAGGCGGTAATAGGCTCATTTGACTCAAATAACTCGTGCAACAGTCCAGCCAAGCCTGCCTGATGAAAGACCTGATTGAGGTTTTAAAAATAACCTGGGAGAGGAGTTTTATTATTTTCAAGACACCCTGTAGGTTTATAAAGGCTGCACTTGTCACAAACATTACAGAATATTCCCAATTTCATCATCATTTATCAAATTATATTATATTATTGTCAGTGTAAATCAGATGCACTGGGGGTATTCATGTAGGAATTTCTTTGGTCAGCAAAGACATAATTTTGATATATTATCCAGTTTAATTTTAGTCCTGTGATTCACTGGCACCTGCCCAAGGTGTCACCCTGCATGCTGCCCAGTGCATGCTGGGATAGACCCCCTCGACCTTCCTCACATAAGCCTGGGAAGCAAATTAATGAATGAAATCCTGGATCCAAAACTGCAAAGACAGCCAGGAAGCAGCAACAATCTTACACACATCTGGTACAGAACATCAGGTTGACAGCAGCAATCAGACTGTACAGGTCAGAAGTGAAAGAAACAAAAAATAGACAGTTGAAGTTTTAATGTTCTTCTGTAGCATATTGTTGTAGTGTTGTATATTAATGTTTTTATGTAATTTAAAATGTACATGACTGTATGTACGCTTATGGTGTGTAGGAGTATGACTGTATGGGTGCATGTGTGTACATAGTTTTTTTAATGTAAAATCATATATATAAATAGTTCTACTCTTTAAATGTAAATTCTGCTGCAAGCAAAAATGTTATAAAAAAAAATAAGCTCAGCAAAACTTCAATGGAAAGTTTGACTTTGACGGAGAAATGTGGTGCCCACTGATCTGAAACCGTGTAAATAATAAATGCCTCAATGAGATTGACAAGTGTACAACAAGAACTATGACACAACAATCATATAGATAAATTGAACAAAAAAAGCATATTTAAATAGCCTAAAAAGACCTCTATCAACAGCTGTAAGTGTGTTTTTTTTCTGTTTTTCTGAGTTTGATCTGAAGAGGATTTCCTTCAGGACCCTAGAAATGAGGGTCTGACAGTCTCCCAAAGGAAACCTTATTTTCAAGAGTGTAGCTAATTCAGTTTGCATTACAAATCTCACAGGGCTAACTAAGACACAACAAACAGTACATACATGGATAAATTACTAACTGGGCCTTCACCTGCAAAATGTCACTTAAAGTAACAGGAAGAGACTCAAAACGACCTCAGAGATGCAAAGAGATACAAAAACGTGACAAAGAGATGCAAAGAAACTGCAAAAAGACAAAAAATGACGACAAAAACGGGCAAAACAACCACACAGAGACATAAAATGAATGCATAGTGACACAAAACAATCAAAAGAAACACAAAATGACCTCAATAAGAGACAAAATTACAACTACAAAGAGACACAAAATCACACAAAAAATGCATAATGGCTGCAAAGAGACTTAAAACCACCACTAAATCTGTGTCTTCCTCCAGTCTGCATATCTGTGCCCAGGGGCCCATTGTCTCATAACAGGCCACGAGTACATCTCAATTTAAACTTGTCCACCAACTAATTTTTGTCGACCTAAAATATTGCATACCTACATAGAATAGTTTTTGGGGGGACAGAGGGGACAAGCCTCCCTAAATATTTACAACACGTGTATCTGTGCTCCAAAGTAGCAGAAACATGTAACACTACATGAAAATGGCAGTGGACTTTTATTTTGACAGAATTACAGACATTTACACTAATTATTGCTGCAGAAAATGCACAAATTTGTTCAAAAAGATTCACCATATGCAGAAAATTAAGTGTTTGACGCTACAAATTTTCCACAAATCCCCTGTTTCATATGTGTCCCACACAGTGGTGAGACGAAGCCCACACCCTTGCATGCTTAAGTGTTATATTTTACTACTGACATGGAAGAAGAAAGATTAAACAAACAATAATTAAACAAAGTCTTATTTGAGCCATTTATAGCTCAAGATTTCTCGTGGAAAGGAGGAGTGAATCTTCCCACTTCAATGACAGGAGCAGAGTCAGCTGAGTGAATGAAAACAAAGTGACTGACAAGTGTTGGATCGTCTCCAACGTCATTACCTTCACTTCCTGTAAGCTATATGCTAACACTGGAGGAGGAGGAGGAGGAGGAGGAGGAGGAGGAGGAGGAAAAGGAGGAGGAGGGGACTAGAGCATAAAAGACCAGAAACAGAAGAGAAGAAGTAAAGGTCAGATTTGTGTTGAAATTAAAATAGTGCAGTCGAGCATATTATCAAGGCCTAAATGCAGTTGATAGTAGGAGGTTATTGATCCTCCCTCCCTCCTGTCTTCACTCCTGCACTATCTGCCGTGCACAGATGAACTGCAAGGACTCCCAATTTGCTAAAAATCAAAGATACTTCTCCTTGAAGTCATCGAAAACACACACCGCAGGTACACAAACCAACATGGGAGGACAAGCAGTCACACAGCTGGACAGATATTGATTGTAAACAGGTTGGAAACAGACAGAAATACACGCTCCCAGTTTGTTTTGGTTGATTACTGTCTGACTGGCAGTGCAGTAAAGTGACAGCCTCATTGGTACAAACAGCATCCCAGCACACTGATGGTGAGATGAGACGTTTGGGAGATCAGCAGATGAGCGTCCACATGAAGGGGGAGGGAACGCAGCAGTAAAATGAGATGGATCTGACCCTACTTGACTCCTGCCTTTAAAAGGCTGAATGTTTAAAACTGAAAGGAGATCTGGCTTAGTTTGGATGTGATATATACCAACACCATATATTAACCTCCTTTTAATAATTTATTCACCCCCCCACTCACTCTCCTACCCTTCTCTCTCTCTGTCCACAGCAGGAAGCTTTATAGTATTATTAAAGTCAGAAAGAGAGATGACAGAAAAATGCATCAGGCCCCTCCTGCATTTTAATATCAATACCGGAGGGGTAATAAACATCGAGGCAGAGAGCATACAGGAGAGGAGCGACTATAAAACCCTACATTGTCTAATTTATGGAAGACAACAACAGGGCAGCAAGGTGAGGTTTTTACCCTTCACTCCCTGCTTTCATAACACAACAATGTCTCCGTGCACCACATTTGTTTTGCACTGAATAAACACAGGAAAAGTTCTGAGGAAAGTAATCTGGTCTTTCTGAGTGAATGGCGCATAATGTGCCCAGAGGAGGGATGAGATCTAAACGATTTCAGTACACAGGAAATGTTTCCGTTGATCTGCTGTGGACGTTTATATCACATGGGCTTCATCGGCAGATGGAGCTTGTTCAATTATTGTTCAAATTTCTTCCCTTTTTCTGATACTTTTTTTAGCACTGTAAGGACTTCCTGTTCATGCCGGCTGAAAAGTTGAGCTTCAAAGTTTGTTCTTGACATTCAAGGTTTTATTACAGCTGTGACTGGTGATTTGTGATCTTGAATTTGTCTGCAACCAATTTACTATAAACAAAGCTGGCCATTATACCAGCTCTCTGGTAAGGTAAGGTAAGGTAAGGTAAGGTACGGTATGGTACAATAAGGTAAGGTGAGGTGAGGTAAGATAAGGTAAGATAAGATAAGATAAGATAAAGTAAGGTAAGGTACGGTACAGTACAGTACAATAAGGTAAGGCGAGGTGAGGTAAGATAAGATAAGATAAGATAAGATAAGATAAGATAAGATAAGATAGGATAAGATACATCTTTATTGATCCCACAATTGAAAAATTCCAGGTACAGTAGTGCCAATAGTGTCCACAGCTTCCCAGTCAGATCCACCTCTTGCTCCTCCACAGCTACAGCCTCTCGCCCAAATATGGTCACATATGGCTCCAAAAAAACAAGATGGCGACAGCAGGAATGCCAAACTCAAGGCTTCAAAACAGGAGTCCACAAACCAATGTGTGCCGTCACAGTAGCTATGTCCATTATTTTTACAGCCATAATGAAAACAAGCCAATCATCACCAGTGCACAGTGCATCTTTGGATAGGCTGGACTGTGAGGGATTGATCTGTTGCATCCTCCAATTTCTGGGAAAGAAGGCCACATTTGAAGGAGCCTTTGAAATGGGAGAGCCTTGGCTGCACTGCTGTTTTGCAAGCAGTCTTCAAATGCAGCCTTTGATGGCTGCAGCCCCTGAATTGAGACACAGCTTTTGTTACTGATATGAATGACTAGACCTCTTGCTGTATAGTTTAGCTTGCTGCATAACTGCACAACTACTCATACAAGAATGGCCCAACACTTGATGATTTTCCCTTTAATTTGTCATCAGTCTGCCAGTCTAAATATGTACAGTTTCACATATAACTAATTAAATATTTGTCTGTTGTTCTGTTTCATTTGATCTGACCCTCAACTCTACAAAACCTGGTTCTTCTTCTGAATTCAGACAGACACAGAGCAAAAACAGCCCTGAATGTGTCTTGATTTCAATTTAAGGCGTCTGTCCTCAGTGTGAACCGCTCACCTCAGCCTTGGCAAAGCTGCGAACAGATATTACACCGCTGCCAACTTCCTCATTAACCATCATTAGTCTGAACCGGCATAACACTTGCAGCTCACCGAGGCTCACGGCACCTGATAAAGGGCTTCTGTGGAGTAAGCAGCACGAAGCATTGCTGACTCCAATCCCATCACGAACACAGGTAAACATTTAAACAGATTAACAGATCAGATGTGTAAGGGAAAGGTACTTACACCAAAAGACAAGTCATGACAAATAAACAGGCAGAGAGTACAGTCAGATATTAAACAAATAAACACAGAAAAAAAGTTTAAGAAGGACACATAATTCCTTCTTTAGCCTGACAGATTCCTGAGTAAATAAGCCCCACAGCCCACCCTGATATTAAAATTTGTCAGGTGATATATTGGATAATGTTTAAAAAAGGAATAAATAACGTGCAGAAGCTTCCCCGTGACAAACTGTGTTTTTCTCAATCCATTCTGGCAATCATAATGTGTCATTGAGGGTCTAATTCAAAGTATCCGAGAGTTTGATTAAGTCACAGAACCACAGCTGCTCAGCCCTGATGCTCCTATGCTTTAATGTAGGGCTATTAATCAGCCTATTGTGTGTGTGTGTGTGTGTGTGTGTGTGTGTGATGTTAGAGGAATCGACTGCCTTAACTCAACTAATTCACCATCAAAACCTGTCATACTGCCGATGCTGAAAACGTGGGTTGGATGAAGAAATGGAGTGGGGTTTGGACAAGATCAGAGTGTGTGTGTGCGTGTGTGTGTGTGTGTGTGTGTGTGTGTGTGTGGAGACAAGAGTCAAGGGAATTCAAGCCACAGTTCCAGGAAACACAAAGCTCAAGATCAAGCATCAGTTGTCCCTCAGATGGGCTCGTTGTAATCCGGGCCACATCAGACCCTCGTCTTCCATCCATTCATCCCTCACACACACTGCTCCCTCTTTCATCCACCTCACCCGACCGCCTCGCCCCTGTCGCCCTCCCCGAGGGTCTGCTTCTGCCCGCCCCCCTGCGGAGCTCACCTCCAAGTGTGTGAGGGGAAGAAGCCCCACAAAAGCCGATTGCGTTTTAATAAAGTTTATTATCTGCAGGGAGCTAATCCTCAGGGGTAATCTCTCCCCTCTAGTCCCTAAAGGAAAGCTGGATTATTCACTTGCTATAATCCCAATGAAATTGTTAGGATTTAGCTTGCGCTGCACAGCAGATGGCAACAGGCTTTTTCCTTCAACCTTGGATGCTTTAACCCCCCTGTTTCTACATGAAACACCCCCGGTCCTTCTTGCCTCTTGTCCTGCTAGTCTTGGTCAAAACAAAAAAACAATCAGAAGCTTGTTTTTGACAAACCTGCAGTGAATAACATCTGGAAGGTTCTCTAAACATATTGTGATACTGAGACAGATGTGATCAAGCTTCATGCCTCATTTGGTAAAAAGAAAGAGTGTGATTGATAGGCCTTTTTTTGCTTTAACTTATCATTATCAAGTAAATGTTGATCGCACAGTGTAATGGCTATAGAATAATGACACCAGCGGCATTTAGATTGGTACGATCAGGTATGATCTCCCCTGAAAATGAAGGCTCCATTGACGACACAAAGGAAGTGCGTCAACCATTTCACAACCACCCTATGTGCCTCTTACTGGGTCTCCCAGACGGTCATAAAAACATCTAACATAAGAGATTCTTCAATCTTTTTACTTTTGCTGCCAGGAAAAATGTTCTGCTCCTTTGGACCAAGGATGCTGCTCCAACAAGAAAGTTTTGGCACAGTCTAATAGTGCAGTGTGTTCCCAATGAATACACACCGATCAGCCAAAACATTAAAACCACTGACAGGTGAAGTGAACAACGTTGATCAGCTTGTTACAGTGCAGGGTTCTGTGGGGAAATCTTTGGTTCTGACATTCATGTGGATGCCACTTGACACGCTCCACCCACCTAAACACCAGTGCAGACCAGGTATCCTCCCTCATGGCAGCGTTAGTCCCCAGCAGCAGTGGCCCACTAGCAGGACAACCAGCATGCCACAACACAAAAACGTGTGTAACGTTAGCTAGCTCAGTGGAGCTACCTGTAAGGTAAGGTAAGGCCTCCTTCTGCACAGTGATACGGTTGGCAGGTGTAGTTCAGTAGAAAGAAAATAGTTCCTACATCAACCTGCTCACAACAAGGTCTGTGGATTATCTTCAGTAACCAGATCATGATTTCTAGAAAAAAGACAAATGTACTTTTTTGGCGCTCTGAGCACCACAAGCTGAGTGCTATCTAGTTTTATTATATTGAGAGAAGGCAGACGTCTCCACGGCTGATATCTCCGACACTCTGCAACTCACATCAAAACAATCTAGACTAGATTTTTTGGGGTAAACTTCCCTTTTAAGGAGACCTGCCTCAACGAACGACAGGTGTCAGTGGCAGATCAGAGAACTGAAAAAGCACTGATTCCTTATCAAAAATAATTTTATTGATTCAGACAGAAGCAAAGAAGCAAACAGAAAAACACAGTGTTTTTGAGATGACCAGCCAAAGCTCTCCGTCGTGGACACAAGCCAAAAACAAATCCTGCTTATTCTTAAACCTTGTCCAGTGTGAACATATGCGTCGCTCCACAACACTTCATAAACAACCAGTAGAGTAGCTGTTATGTGGACTCAGCAGTGTGATGTAATAATCAAAGAGGTGACATAACGCTCAGTGTCATGTACAGTAAGCTACCTCAAAAGGAGCTGAACAACAACAGAAGGCTGATCGGCTCTTCTCCGGTGAAAGTTAGTGTGGACCTGCTGGTCCTGTCACAGTATGTAATAACATGATGCAACAGTTGAGCCTACAACAAACTGTAAAACCCCACAAAGCTGTAACTGTTTTTAGCATCTTAAATGCTGAAACATTTCACTTAATAATTAAAACATAAAAATCTCAGTGATTGGAGGGAAAACATTTTTTAAATCAAAGAATAAACTATCTGAGCATTAAATCAAATGATTCATAAAATTTTTACATGTAAATATATAAAAAATTGTGACTGAAATAAACATTTTTTTTGGTCATAGTACACAGGGAAGCAGCGTAGGTCTTTACCCTACTGTGAGATATAAAATAAAAAAAAAATAAAAAAAATCACACTGTTACAAATGACCATAACTTTAGT